>JASFAT010002449.1:0-600000 GCA_031353405.1 Baronia brevicornis
ATAATATATTGTGATATTTCTGATTTTATTTTATTTTATTTTGTCCTACTAAGCTAATGTTTATTTAATATTAATTCTGTAGAATTATATGCTAGGTTGGATAGCCATTTGTTTATGAGTTTTTTTATTGAATTGATATTTAGATTATTAGTCTTCTCTATGCGATTTAATTTAGTATAAATAAACGGAGCCAAATAATTATATTGTCGTTGGGCAAAGCTAGTTTTAGTTGTGGGCAAAGGATAAATAATACATCTCCTTGATGGAATTGATGCGTGCAAGGTGACTTCCTTATGATATATTGATAGAGTAAATTGATAACTTTTTTTTATTTATTATTCACAAAAATACCTATGTACACGTATGTAATTACAAACCTGTGTACTTATACTAATATACTCAGTAAACTTTTAAGCTTGATGGCGAGACGTGATCAATTCCGCTTAATTACTATACTAAACATACTATATTTTGAAACAATATATACTATGTTTAAAAGAATTACTAGTCAAATTTTATATATACTATATTTTGAAACAATATATACTATATTTAAAACAATCACTAGTCAAATTCATCAAGAAATATCTTCTTGAGTTTTGATTTAGCACATTTTTACTTAAATTCGGACTACTTTTTAACATTTATAGGAGTGGTTCTCTAACCTATTTGTCTATAGCACCCTTTGAGAATCAATTATATTCAAGCACCCCACCAAATATGTTTAATTAACCACATACAAATACAAAAAAACACGATAACTTTATAAATACTATAATATATAATTCACGATAATTTCATTATAGCATGACTGATCAGTATTATCCTATTTCACAGTTCTAAAGGCGGGTTTTGATTGGTTTAGTATTTAAAATATTAATCAGCTATCGTTCTTCGTAAACAACTTCAACCCCCCAATTGCCTTTGGGCCCTTTACCTATATTTTTCTAAAGGTGTACAGCGCCTTCAAGAAGGCGTTATCGCACACTTTGAGAAATACCGCTTCACAGTAACAAATTCTGTTATTAAATGAAAAAATGTATGAGATAAATAATAAAACTACAAAGTCTTCTCATAGTTCCAAGTATTTTATATTTATTTCTATTTTTAATTTATATTCCTGGTCGACGACACTTGGATTATTAGTGAAAAGGTGATTGAATGCTAAATAAGTAAACTCACTAGCATTCTTAAATAATATTTTTGTCATAACTGTTATTGCAATCGTGCTCGTGTTAGAGCGCGTGCCAAATGGGTGACTGTCAATGGAGCAGAGAGTTTTGTTTTTTTTTTATAAATTTTACATTGTCTTTGAAATGGTGCTGTGATAAACGAGGGAACGACAACATTGTCTATGCATTAATTTCAATCAGAAGCCGGGGAGCTATTTCCAAAATCACACATCGTTTTGTAACAAAATAAAGTTAAAGTTTTATTAAAACGGACATCTTATTTTTTAAAAGAAGTTTCCCGGTATACGAAACATAAAACGAAAATAATTATTCTATACTTCGCCAGTTTGAGTTCGTTTTTTGTTAGCCTTTCTTCTCTCTCGGATTCTTTGCACCAACTTCCCCATCATTATCAAGGCCACTCCTTACGTTAGGAATAAGTCAACAGCTGGTAACTGGGCCCGTGGTTCTGGGGTGTGTGCCATGGGATGTTTGCTCACAGTCGTCACAAGGCAGGTTGATTGGCAAACTGATAAGACGGTCATTTGTATGGACGCGGTCACCACTCAGAGTATAACCAGCTATGATGATAATATGATCTTGTTTTTTTCCAACTCTTTTTTTCTCCTTTTTGTCCCATTAAGTTCCACTCCTTTTCCATTATATTTATCCTTTAAAGTAAGAAATTCATCTGCAAATCCATGGGAGGTTGGTTATTTACCATCAGGTGACTCGCTTTCTCATTTGTCTACTTTTTCTAAAAAAGGTTGATTTATTAAAGAAGTAATAACTTGAATACGTATTATTACCAGAACCATAGATAGTTTAGGTGTTACTAATAACACAGTGTGTGTAATAAATAATTTGAAATAGCAATAGACAAAAAGCACAGGGACCAAACAAACAATCATGCTCATTATTAATGGAGTCAGGCGTTACTTTGCGGAAATCTATCACTATGTGGACAGTCAGAAAGACATCACTTTTCGGTTGTCTTCCGTAGAGTCTACTATACCCGAAGATGCGTCGTGTTGGGGCGCTACACGTGTCGTTTACAAGATGGAAAAGTGGTAATGCGTGTTTGGTGTTGTGTGTAGTGGTGGAGTGTAGTGGTGGGTGGAGAATTGATGGCCGATTTTCTGTAAGATTTTAGTCTTAGTTCCAAATAAATCCACTTCATCCAGCAGAAAAACACACATTATTAATTTTCTGTTATTGTTTTGCTTGTCGCGGATCTTAGCTAAACAAAAAAAATAAAACTTTTGACTGTCCACATAATCATGTTCATATTCAAAAATGTCTTAGTGCCTACATTAAGTAACTACTTCTCCAAAAGAGCATTAATGGAGTATATATAATTTGTTCCGGACCGAAGTAGAGACCGGACCGATTACGGAAATGTCTCCGATACAAATCCACAGCTCAGAAGTGTCAAAGCTTCGAGATCGGAATTAAAACGTCCGTCCGAAATTCGAGTCCGAGCTGAAGGAATCCGTAGGCAGATAAAGATTTCACGCGGCCATCCGAACATTCACCGAGCAATTATAAAATATATCGAAAAAAAGTAAATCGGCAATGGTATCTCGCGCGGAAGCGAAATCCAATAGCTCAGAATATAATAAGAAATATTGTGTGAAAGAAAAACACCATGTATATACGTCCATCAGAAAGCACGCGTACTTTGCACGCACGATATACAATAATTAATACAAAAGAAATATACAATCAAAACAAAAAACGAAAACAATTATTAGAGCCGAGCATTTCGCAGTGTCGAATAAAAACAAATATCTGATACCATCTTTAAAAGTGGTATATATCTTTCCAAACGTAGATATCTATTTATATTTAGATTAAAATTCACAATAAATTAAAAAAAAATGTTACTAATGTCAGAATAACCAATTTAAATGTAGATGTGTCGATGATACACAGATTAATAGTGGTAGAGCCACGCTGCAGACGAACACTTTGTCAAGAATAGCATAATATTTGTCTGTAGCATGAATGGGTCGGCTCGCCCGGGGAAGTACCACACTTCCGCAGAAAATTGGCGTCTGAGTGGTATCTTACCTACCGCGCTTCGTACGGTGAGCGGCCGAGTTCTGGAGAGAATATATTCAGAAGAGGGGAATTTACAATATTTATTTGATCATTTAGTATCTGGGACGAACTTTTCTTGTTCTTTAAGATCTCTAGTTACTCCAATACATATAGTCTTAAACCCTTTTTACACATGTGTAAAATATTTGGCGAATGATTGTCGGGGCACTCTCTGTCCGACAATTATTTAAGTTCCAAATAAATCCACTTAATCCAACAGAAAAACACACATGATTAACTTTCTGTTATTGTTTTTGCTTGTCGCGGATCTTAGCTAAGTAAAACTTTTGACTGTCCATATTCTCTTACTATCCCATAAAAGAAAAGTCCTAGGGAATGGACAGGGATAACGAATGCTAATGACCTGCTTTGCCTAGCTAAAGTTGATGCAATGATTGATTGTGTATGAGCATTTGCTGTATTAAGAAAATCTATAATATATCAGCTACAAACCAGTTCTTTGCTATCGAAGTATAAAGCCTTGTTATCCCATAAAAAAAAGACAATTTAACAACATCGAAATCATATCACAGCGGTGAGTTTCGTAACTGGAATCATCAACAAGCGAACGTCGTAAAGTGGCAGCGAAATAGAACGCATTCTCCCGGTTTATATTTAAATCGAAAACCGAACCAGCGACATATTTTTAAAGTTCGAACGACACTTAAAACTAATCGCTGTTTTCGATTCCGCAGCGCGTGGAAAGAGTTCGAATGCGTTCTAATTTTGTGATTTGAAATGTTTTTCAATATCGGAGCGGCTGGCGGTGCGTTTCAATGGTGATCTTGGTTGGGAAAGCTAATGTATATTGAAGAAGGGTTTTATAATCAAGTCCTATACTCTACCATCTTGGTTTTCGCGACCCCTATTTTGCGTGTAAGCTGGATTAAGTATATCAAATCATTCATTTTTTTGTGGAATAATGGTATGCTATTTGAACATAACATTCACTGCTTCATTATTATTTATATTATTTATACTATTATTATAAAATATTACTTATATAGGTTATAAGAAAAAATAATTTTTTGATTTATGTACAAATGTAATTGACGAATTTTAATAAAACTAATTTGTTAAAAAATGACGGCGACGTGGTTCGCCACCAGTCCTGTCCTGATTCCCATGAGGGAAAAGCGACTAAGGTAGAGCCGGTTCGCTACGATGAATGTGAGAAGATGGATGAGTGTGGAGGAAGCAAGGAAGGTGTGCCGTGGCGGATGGAGATCTGTAGTCTCGGCCTAACCCTACGGGAAACAGGCGTGACGATATGTATGTATGTATGTAGAATCACTGTCTGCTATCTGGTAACAATGGTTCTTACTGAAATCCAGCGACAGGTGCTCTTATAGAGCGCTTGACTTATGCTAAGAAAGAACCATTTCGTGTCACATCTTAGGTTTTAAGTTTTTTTTTCTATATTTTTATTTAGGTTTTTATCAATAATTTTTTTTGTAAAAAAAGGTTTGCACAAATAAAAGTTTTGTTATATATATATATATATATATATATATATATATATATATATATACATATATATATATATATATATATATAGAACAATAATCCTTTCCATGCATCCAGTTACTGCCAGCCGCCCTGCGCAGATCGCCTTCATCTTTGTCTATGGTCAAATAAATGAGTTGTTTTCATAGCGGAATAGACAAGGAGTTAGTAAAGCGTGCGGGTCCATCCCGGCCCGATGCCTATCGGATGAACAATGGGCCGGGAGCGCACGCGCAGTAGCGTTAGCAAAAAGATCGTTTTAAACGAAACTTTACTGTTCTTTTTATTAGCGCATATCGTCTAACGTTGGATTACTAGTCGCTAGTACCTAGTTTTATCGTTTCTTCGCGATATATAAATGATGAAGTAAACGGATTTCTTTTTATATCGTCCGTGTTATTTTCGCGCGCGTTCAAAATAGCTTAACACAAGAATGTAAAGGCGCGTTGAGTTGTTGTAGTGAATGGAATGCTATATATGCCCATAGACAGTTTACGTAAAATGTTTATACTGTCTGCATTATTCACGTATTAGTACGGTGCATATATACAAATAACCGTTTTTAAAAATTTTGTCCATCTGTGTGTCGTTTATATATAATGTATAATATTATTAAGATCAATATTTTCAAGATTAAAAAGCATTTTTATTTATTTGTACAAATTCCGTAAAAAGTTTGTTAAAGTTACCTAAAAATATGTTCTACTGGGAACAATCCGAAGAAGATAGTCCTGAAATACAGATAGAAAGACAGAAAGAAATTTACAAATAGTGACTTGAGTAATGGTCAGTTGAGATGAGTTTTGAAATTATAGGTATAAAATATTATTATTAAGTTATATATTATAATTATAACCTATAATTATAATATATAACTGATTCCGCGGGCGGGGCCTCCACCCGCGGAGTCAATGGTCGCGGGTTCGATTCCCGATTCGGAATAAATATTTATATGGATTTTTAAATGTTTATTCCGAGTCTGGTAACCTCCCCAATCCGCATTTCCTTTCCTGCCCCTTCCTTTCTTCTCTGTCCTTCCTTTCCTCTCCGCCAATCCACGGTCTGCCGTGCCAATGGATGCGTGGCTAGGGGCGAGCCTAGTCGCAAGCGTGCCGATCGTCCCGGGATCGGGCTCCCCCGGGTACTATGGTGCCTTACCTCAGCATGCAGGGCTCTGCTGGGGCTGACCTCCATCCTCCCTTGCGGCTCGTGAGATTCGCTAAGACGAATTTAATATACCTAATTTGTCGAAAATGACGGCGACGTGGTTCGCCACCTGTCACGTCCTGATTCTCACGAGGGCGAAAAGCGACCAATAACGAGCCGTTTCGCTGCGATGAATGGCAGCGGATGTAGCTCTGTGGTCTCTGCCAACCCCTGCGGGGGATAGGCGTGAATATATATAATAATAATAATAATAATCAATACTTTCAAGATTAAAAAGCAAACGATGAGCTATTATATATAAATGAAAAGTAAATTAAAAATACAAACTCTTTTGACTTCCATCACTCAGAAACACAAATTTAAACAAGACAAAATGGCGTCGCGGGAATTTCTGTCACATATAATTGTAACAGATATCGTCCATTTCATTAAGCCCTTGCCATTCTAATTTATGTTACACATCACTGCGATCAGAATTTCAGCTTTAAAATACGTATTTCAGATAGCCGATCTGTCACAGTTTTTAAATATAAGAAAATACATTTTTACTTCTGTTGAATACCCGGTTTTTAAGCTGCCTTTTTGTTGTGTTTTTTTTCACAGCCCATATATGTATGTATATTTTACTGCTGCCTCCCCCTTTCTGGAGAAAGGGACATGTATCCGCCACGCTTGTCCAAAACGGATTTTCGGGGCGTGTAAACACTAATAAGATATCTATAGGCCATACATAATTTATACCATATATATATTTTTTTGAGTTTCGTCTTTATAATTTATTTTTTTAAAAAGGTTTTTGTTTCAAGTTTTTCTGTATGATGAGAATAATGGCAAAAGAAGAAGGAGAATTATCTTTATGGCGTTTCAAAAACATCAATGTAGTTCGTTTTTGTAGATGAGTGTAGGAGTGGAGACCGCATTCATACTAGGTAGACTACTTCTAATATATATATATATATATATATATATATATATATATATATATATATATATATATATATATATATATATATATATATAATGTGAATATAGGTCCATGCCAAACAGTGGGACATATGGCATTATAGAAATAATTACATACATACATATCGTCACGCCTGTCTCCCGTAGGGGTAGGCAGAGACCACAGATCTCCATCTGCTACGATTTAGGCATACTTTCCTTGCTTCCACCACAATCATTACTCTCCTCATGCAAGCCCGCCGCTCAAGGATACTCTTGACCTGACCTTTCTTGAAAACTTCAGCAATTTGGTCAAGGTATGTTTTACGTGGTTTTCCCCTTCCGGCCCTTCCATCCACATTCGCAACGTAAATTTCTTTTACCAGTCGTCTTTTATCCTTCCTCTCTATGTGTCCAAACCATCTAAGCATCCCTGTCTCAACTTTTGTCACGACACCTTCGTTTACTCCACATCGCTCTCTTATATCTTCATTTCTTATTCTATCATTCAAAGTCACACCACATATACTTCTTAATGCTCTCATTTTCACCGCATTCAGTCTTTCTTCTGCCAAACCCAACTTTCACTACCGTACATCAGATTGGGAATAAGCAGCCCCTGATAAACCGCCAGTCTGGCCGTTTTAGACACATATATAAACAATTATCTATCAATATAAATGAGAGTATTTTGTAAATATAGTGTTACCTCCATGTAACGTCACTCGATTAAACGACAAACTCCCTAAAGCGTCGATATCACTCGGCTTTGCTTGGTTTAGCTTGTTTCCCATACAATGATACACTCTATATAGCATTACACCCACTCTCAATAACGACAGCAAGTTAATAATATAAAGTACTTTTTAAGTTGGCAAAAATTAGTAAAAAAAAGCCCGTAATAAACTCGACTATCGGCATTACACATACCAAACTTTCTAAGAAATCCGTTCTTTTGTTTACAAATTGGGATTGCAGCTAAATTATTGGAAAAGTACTTTCTTTATCACCAAGATGCCTCAATATCGCAAGATATGAATAAAATAATTAAAAAAATACAACAAAATTACTGGTGCAGCAAAAGACGTCGGACAAAAATTTCAGACTATACTCAATAGCGATCAAATAAGAATTGTTTTTTATGTAATTACTAACAACTAGTCTGAAATAAACATTTCTTTTTCTAATACAGATTTTTCTTCTCTCCATTCAACGACAACTCTCTATAACGTCAAAATATGCACAGTCCCTTGAGGGTCGTTATATAGAGTTTGTACTGTATTTTAATAGACTATATTTTTTTTCTAGTTAATCCATTAGGCATAGTTATTGCGCTTAAAAGTCAATAGTAGAAGCAGCTTGGGGATTGTAAAGAAAATCGTTAATGGCGTAATAGCAGACAACAATAATAAATAGTACAATAAAAAAAAACGTTTCGTGCCAAAATAACGTTAAAGTGAATAACGCATCGCTAAATTCGTCACACCGCACACGCTTGTTTACCTTATCCTTGTAACGAACCATCGAATGCATTTTATTAATGTCCATTTTTAATTACGCATCAATTAATATACGACCTTTTAGAGTTAATTACCTTCACGTGAAAATATTGCTTTCTTTTTAATTTATTAACCTTTACACAAACGGCCAGTGTGAATTAAAAAAATTGAAAACATCAAATGTCTACTTTATTTCTATTACTTTAATAGTTGCCATAATCAAAAAATTGAATTGAATTTCTAGTACTTTTTACAATCATTATCATTAGTCTACGAGACAGTCAAAGCTTGATATAGCCTTCCAAGGCTAAGCTAGAACAACATCTTTTTAAAATATATATTTAAAAACAATTGAATACACATAACGAACAAATTTATTTAAACATACACACGCACACACACGCATTTTAATATATAACGTTTGAGTTTTTATATTTATTTCCCCATACATATTAATAGTCAATTAGAAATAAAGCGTGAAAGGCTATTTCAAGGCACTAGCCCGCCACATACGTATTGTTTTCTCTTTAAATTGTAACCTATATATGTAACTTTGTGCCGAAATAAATGATAATTATTATTATATAGCCCAATTTTATGCTATATGCATCTAGTTTTTGCTAGCCGCGCAGCGTAGATCCTCGCTGTATCTAGTCGGGAGGCGTCCCACACTACGTTTGTCAAGATACGGTCTCAACTCCAGCACTTGTCTATTGCAGCGTTGTCGACTCTCAAACAAACGGACCAGAATATTGCTACTTCATAACACCTTATACCAATAAAGTTTTGTCTATGGTACCTACTGACCAATACAAAAAAAATAAAATACATATCCATCGCGGGTAAAGTACCTTTATATGGATTTATTTACGGCCAGCTATTTTTGATGCAAAGATGTTCCCAATTAACCTTTTAAGTTCATGTGACATCAGTTTTAATGTCGCTCACGGTAATGTGGTCGTAAATCTCCGACTCGATGCGGCCGCCATTTGTAACCGCGCGCGATACATCGGTATCGATTGATAATTAATCGATTCTGTCCCGTCGCAACTTGACCACGCGTTCCTTTTAACCATTCCAGATTTTTCATGTTTTTTTGTAAATTATTTTTTCCGTTTTCCTTCAAATTTTTCCATAAATAAAATTTAATATTAATAAATTTTCGTTGAAAAAACAAAATGATACATAATAAAGGACTCTAGGACTTTCCTCAATATACAGGTACATATGAAAAATTTAAAGAAAACAAATGAAAAGAACAAAAGAAAAGAAAAGTAACAAATAAAGTTAAAATTAAAATATACTTTTTAACTTTTTTAAGTCATCATTAGGTCCTTATTAGCTCAGTGGTCCGTTTTCGGAATCAATGATAGCAGGTTCGATTTCTGGTAAATATATGTACGTCTTGGACGAGCGTGTTCGATTAATATCCATTCCCCCAGAAATAAGAGCCCTTTTCTATCAATAAAACATATGTATATTATTTTATGAAGAAAATTCGTTCTTTTTTGCATTATATACCTTTAAGTCGAAACTAAAGCTGTTTTACGTTTATATAAACAATCATGTTATGCTTTTAGTTTTCTATATTTCTTATAATACTCTTTTATTTTTATACAAAAAGTTCTTAGTTCTAATTGTTTCATTTTACCGATCCGAAGTGTACAAGATATAAATCTCATCTATTTCGACGTTAGAATCTAATGTGTTCTTTGTATTAACGGCCGATGTGTTACACAGTATTGTCTTTGAATGTATTTCGAACGACTCACGATAAATTTTGCGTTGAAATGCAATCCAGCAAAATAAAAAGAAAGAAAACGTACAAAGAATGCAGTGGCAATTGCCAAAATCTTGTTGTAAAGTATTATTGTTGTATTTAATCGCATTTTTTGTACTTTAGACTTTTTTTATGGAAGCGATAGGTAAATTAGCAAGCATGTCTATCACCAGCTATCCCCAGCGGTGTTTCCGAAGTGATACGATATTTGTTAAAGGCTTACACATTTCTTAAAAGACGGCAACGCTTCTGTAAGGTACTGTGGAAGTCTATGGGCTGCGTTGATTGCTTTCCATCAGGTGACACGCCTGCACATTTGTCTTCCTATCCCATAAAAGGTACATTTTGTTTTATAGAGAGATTTTTATAAAACAAAATGTAATTTTTATGGGACACACCTTTTTTACAGAAACTTAATGCTAAAATTAAAACTTCAATACATATTGAATTTAACATATAAAAGAGAGATAGAAAATAAAAACTTGTTATACCCTAACTAAACACTAACTAAAACTAAAAAGTTATCACGTGAACGGTAAAAAACGATTACGTGAACACGTTTAAAAATCATTAACTGCAATATTTCGCAAATAGTCAAATATCAAAGGTTAATTAACTTTACAATATAATATACTTACAATATAATAAGTCAACCGGTGCCAGAGGAAATGAAGCAAAAAATAATAACTCGATAGAAACGTCGCGATCAATCATCATTACTCGATGTATCGATACATCGCGTGATATGCTAGCCGCTCTAGCAAAATTTCGTGTTTGAAATTGCTAAAGGTGTTTTTACATTTGTTTTTGCCATATCAATATTTATTCATTTTTAAAAATAATTTATTCATTTTAAAATAATTACTAGTAGTATTAATGCGTTATTGGGTTTCGAATTCTGGATAAAAATAAAATTTAATTTAAAAACTAAAAATCATTTTAAGATAATAATGGGAAAAGTTGCGGGCAAAAGACAAGTTGGTTGAAAAAGAAAGTCATGGCTACGTAATAAGGGACTGGACCGGGATAGCAAGTGTTCCAGAACTGCTGCACCTCGCGAAGGAGGAGTGTTGTGCTGAATTGGCTGCCAACCTTCGCAAGTCGGAGAGGCACTCATAGAAGAAGAAATATATATTCTGCTTAAATTACACTTTTAGAATTTCTTAGCATAATAAACCACTGAATCTCATTTCCGTTTAAATTACAACAATACCATTATTATTTACAAGTACTTCTTCAAGAATTAGTAAAAATTAATAATTAATAAAAACAAATATAAGAAATAGCATTATATATAGTGTTGTGTTGCAGTTATGTATAGCAACAACAAATAACAATGAATAAATTATCAAAAAACATCAATAGATATAATAAAACTAATGAAAGATTAAAATTCACGTTTAAAATTAAAAAAAAATCTATAATGTAGTGTGTAAGTTCTTTAAAAAACATTTTTTAAAATCTTATTTCAACTTTCTTATTTCAACAAACTGTGTGTTTGTGTCGATTTCCTTTTAACTTTACATTCTCATAATATTGTTTATTTATAGTTAAATCGATGTTTGTGATTGTTTGATTTTGAACCAGATAGTATGATACCGCAAAATTTTGAATTCGCTGTTTCAGGATTTATGCTAATAAGAATAATATATTTTAGGAACTACCTTAGATATTCTCCTACGAAATCGAATCAATTGATTAGGAAGAATTCAGAAATTTATTAATGCCATATAACCATTGGCCCAATGGTCAGCTATATAGTTTTTTTTATAAGAAAAGACTATCAATGTTTTTGTGTTGCTTAAATTCTTGTTGACAATTCATCTAAGACTATAACAATTGTTTTACGAAAACATCATCATCATTAAGGCATTACAGCCGCGGGTGGGCCTAAGCCTGCTTCAGTAAATTTTTCCAGTCGGATCTTAGTTTGGCTTTTTCTCTCCAGCCCCTCACACCGATTGCCTTTAAGTCGTCCTCGACTCTATCTGAGCTGAGGCCTTCCGCGGTTTCTACGACCGTCTGGTTTGCCGTCGAGTAGGCGTTTGGGGCCTCTGTTTACGAAAACATGATTTAGATAAATAGTCCAATAGTGAAATCGTAAGTCTATTTGAGTTTATAGTCAACGACGGACGATCTTATAGTTCTTGAACAATGTTCAAAAGAATTACGTCATGAAAAAGTTGTAGGATGCAAAGTATCGTCAGGCCGAGGGACTCCCTTACTCTAGACTAGTTCGGTCGTAAGTCCATTCACAAGACCGTGTTTATAAACAATGCGGTGCGGTCGGCACGCGATATAGCGGCTGCGAGCTCGGAATTAGCCTCCGAAGTGGCTAAGATTATGCTAATTGCCTAACTCCGGCTCGCTCCCGTCGGCCCAGCGGGATAGTTCCATGTGCGTGCGAATTTCCCTCGCTGCGAGTTGTTATTGTCTCATCTGTAAGGCTTTGTCAACTCTATTATTCTTTTTTTATATCTATGTCACTTTATCTATGATTCTATATCGGCCAGTATCTTTTTTCAATTCCTACTATTAGTTTATATCTTCCTATATATACGTATTTATATATCTAGTTTAAATATTCAATCGTTAATAAAATACTTTTATTCATCCGCTCAAGTTCAAATATTTTTTTTAACTTGTGAATGATACTGGTTGTTAATACAGTTAAAAAAAATAAAAAAAAAATCTTTGTTGACCTAAATTGGTTGACTTAATTTTTTTATATTATCTGTCACTGGTTCTATATCAGTTAGTATCATTTTGTATTTTTTTTTCAAAGACTGGCAATGTTTTTATATTAGTTACTACATTTTTTAATTGAAATAAGTAGATAAATTAGACGAATAATAATCGCCTGATGGATAGCAATCAATGCTACCCATAAAGATTTTTTTAGCAAAGGCGTAGCGTAAATGTTGCTTATCTTTGAGATATATTTAGGTTTATTTTCTTAAGATACCAATCTGAAATTTTGTTGATAGGCGTTGGTTGAAATTTTGATTTTATCAAGTTTTATTCCTGACGTAGTGACAAAAATTACATATTAAAATTTAATTTGGTATATACGACATAATTATATATTTCGGTTTTCTGCTAATCCTCACGCTGATTTATAATATGTTACGATATATAAATAAGTTTTAAGTACGCAATAAATATATTTGCGATGGTGCGAGCTGAAATCGTAAATATGAATGTTTTGATTTAAGACTTTTGAAAGCTGAAACTTCATATTTTACGAGAGACGCATTCGCATTACAAGTTATTAAAAACGTCATTAGACTTTATATTTTGATAAAAATAACCACTAAACGGATCAAATACAATCTTAAATGATACTTTATATGTTAGAATTGATACAGTATTATGAAACTGCATGATACTTTATGTTAGAATTGACACAGCTTATGAAACTGCATGATACTTTATATGTTAGAATTGATACAGTATTAAGAAACTGCATGATACTTTATATGTTAGAATTGATACAGTATTAAGAAACTGCATGATACTTTATATGTTAGAATTGATACAGTATTAAGAAACTACATGATACTTTATATGTTAGAATTGATACAGTATTAAGAAACTGCATGATACTTTATATGTTAGAATTGATACGGTGTTAAGAAACTGCATGATATTTTATATGTTAGAATTAACGAAACGTTTTCCACTGTCAGCATGTACTTTGTAAGTTGTATATTATTTTAATAAATTATTATAATAATGTACCGAGATTTTCTTCAAGATATAACGTTTTATTGTCATAATTAAGATACTTATGGATTCCATAGACAGCAATATAGACAAACAATTTTATCGGCAACTAATAAAGGAAATCTATTCTTAGTTTTTTTTTATCATTATTATCATTGCCAGTACGATTTCTTTGTATATTAAAAATAAGGATGATAATCGTAAATTATCGCTCGAATCGTTTCTAGATTTTAAGATGTCGATTACTTTTTTATGATAACTTTAAATGATAATGTATCCTATTGTCTACAAATATAAAGACGATAGTACCTTGAGATGTTGAGTTGCAATTGTGACAGCCAAAGAAATAGTTTCGTGTCTCGAGGCGGCCTCCTATACCTAATAACCATCAATGATCGTCCCGATTGTGAAAAATATCATTAAAAAACCATCAGCGCTTGATGATTCCACCGTACCACAGTGCTGGCAGTCGACAACCGCAATCGATTCTTTATTTTTTTTTCTTTAATATATAATCTGTATTATTAAATTATCGAGACGCATTTGCCGCGGTTTTTATCTTACGCGCGATTATGTATGACCGATTTTCTGAAATTGTGTAACACATTATTTTAACTAAGGTTTTTGTAAATGTTATAATCATTAAATAAATGTCCAATTTACCTAAAGTCAGTTCTTAATTTACTTACTTGCAACATATAATGAGATATAAGAAGAGTGAGTTGTTGCAACTGATCATGCTGGGAAAATTCGCGGGCAAAAGACGGGTTGGTCAGAGAAAGAAGTCATGTCTACACAATATCAAAGAGTGGATACAGATCGAGCAAGTACTGTCATGTTTCAGCTTACTATAGACAGAAATAATTGTGCTGAGTTGGCTGTTGGTTGGTTGGTCGTAGAGAAGATATCTCTAGACGGAAGGGCGAAAAAAGTTCATACTAATTGCGAAATTTTAAAACAAACTATTTTGAAAACCCTAAGGTTACATTAGCTAATATAATCTTTCTTGTAGTATAAATTATAAGTAAGCATTAAATAGTACAAGTAACGCACAATATAAGAAAAATATATTTCTTAATCATATTTTGGGTAGGTAGTAATGATTTAGATAGAAGATCGATAGGTAACGCCCACTTATAGAAACGGTGGGTGGGGCGCATATCGAATTAGCGCACCCGATGCATCGATTAGCCTCGTATCGGCAAAAAACGCGATTAGCTTCGAAAATCATCGACAGCCCGAAAAAAGCAACGACCGTCGTTAATGGCGGTTTTTGTTCCAAATTCGAAGATTTGAATTCGTAATTTCAACCGCAAGGCGTTCGAATCATTTGTCAGTGACAATTTTTTGGTCGCAATCGATTTTTAAATACAGGTTATGGGTATTTTTTTTGGCGTTCGCGAGTTCGAATTCCACGTTTTCGGCTGTTTGTGCGTTTTTGTTTGGCAAAAAGATAATTATGGTACCTACTCGAAGATAAAAGATGTACAAGTCTTATTTGTACTTTAACACATACAAGGTTTTAGAATAATGGGAAAAGTCGTGGACAAAGGACGTGTCGGTTGGAGAAATAAATTTTGGTTACACAATATGTTTTGTCTTGCTAAAGGCAGCAATAGTTAGGGTGAATTGTCTGCTAACCTTCGCTAGTCAGAGAGGCAGTAAAAGAAGAAGTAGTTTGATAAGTGTTTGTGACCTGAGGGAGTTGGAAGATTTGGGGATGGTTTATTTTGAGTAACCCTTTTAATATACCGGGTCGTCGTGTGAGTATTCTAACACGACGACCCGATGACGACAAAACCTTAGAAATATATAACAAGAAATCTAGTAGATTTGTAATGTTCAATGGAAGTTTACTAGGTACTACTAGACTTGTTCTGAAATTGATTTAAACATTTGTTATTTGTCTCAATAAATTATATCTAAAATTTTATAGGAGACATTAGAGATCGCATTAAAAGCTGGTTTGCGAACTTGCCGTCCAAACAACGTCTCACGACCGCTCATAGACACGGGGCATGGGAAAGCATGCGATTTTTTGCCGAAAAAGGGGACACATTCCGCGCCCGCGAGTTCTGTGGGAACCGATTGCATTCCCAAGCTGGTAGGGAAATGCGTTCTTTTTACGATCCGAACCGATACGATCGGCCGATGGATCGCATCGATTAATTACCGCGTCGAAATTGGAACGTCGCTAGTGACGTTCCTCCTTCGGACCCCAATTAACGTTGACGGAATTTGGAGGAACGCGTTGCTAAAATTACGAAATTTCTAAAATATAGAAATAATAATAAAGCTCTTTGTTTCCTTAATAATCTAAAAGTATTTACATAGCATGTTAGTTTGCTTTTTGTCAAGGACTTTTCAACGAGTATAGGCCTCCTCCAGTTTCTTCCAATTTTTTCTGTGCTGAGCTATGGAAATCCACTCATTTCTTGCAATCTTTTTGATTTCATCGGACCATATTGCTAATGGTTTCCCTATTTTAGGTTTTGCACTCCTTTTATGTATTAACGCGAACAAGTAAAAATAATAAGTCAAAATAATTATTGCATATTCGGATCAGAAAAAAATAATAAGCTCAAAGGCCAATAGAAATTTTTATACAGTGTTGAAACTGACTATTTTTTCAGTGATCAGATGCAATGTTTTCAAAAATCTTAAAAGGTGTTTTGGCTCTGGTGTTTAGTTTTAATTTTGCGGTATATATCTATAAATATACTTCTATAATTCTATAAATATCATACTAAAATACCAACGCAGTATTTCCCGTTCATTAGTGATAAAGAATATAAAATAAATTAAACAAAAAAAAAACGTAAACCGCTGCCGTAGACTATAAACTCCTATTTATACGATCATAATTAAATCATTCGATTCATAACAAACACAATTACGAATAATTGTTGTTATAAACCGATCGAATCGATCGCATCCGTACTGTTTGTATAATAAACGATTCCGATCGCGATCACACGGCCCGTCTCCGGTTTTATTGACGTTAATTGTTAGTTTTATTAACAGGTTTCTTCGGAAACGCCACTCGGTTGTTTTAATGCGGTTTTAAACGCGGCTCTCGGCAGCCATGGGTGGCTGGCTGGCTAGTGCATTTATTGATATTGGTTTCGATAGAACGATATTATTGCCAGGTTTACGGCTGATCGCGACGTTCTTCGACGCGTAATTTCTTGTTTAAATATCGAGTATTATTTTACTCGGTATTGGGTTATTTATAATATTTAATTTTTTTATGGGATAGGAAGGCAAACGAGCAGGCGTGTCACCTGATAGAAAGCAATCAACGCCGAACGTAAACTTCCGCAGTGCCATAGGAGGTGCAGAAGCGTTGCCGGCCTTTAAAGAAATTGTCAATGTGGAAGGGGGAGGCGAGTTGGGCCTCCGAAACTCAACCACTCACCGTATGGAGCGCGGTAGCTTCGGTTTTCTACGGGAGTGTGGTACTTCCCCGGATAAGCCGGTAGTTGTGTTACATTGGTTGCCAACCTTCGCTAATCGGAGAGACACTCTAAGTGGAAGAAATTGCCCAAAATAATTATTTTTAATTGAACCCGGAACCCTTGACTCAGAAGTCGGTAACCCTAACTACTGAACTTAGCGGTTGTTTAAGGTTATTGTAATATCTACTCGCCAGTTTAAACACGCGATTTATTGGCACTATTATAATCCGCATCGCATCAATGATTTCGCTTTAATTACTTTCAGAGAAACGCTAGAATATTCTCGAAAGCGGCCATCGCAGAAATTCGAACTTCGAACATTATAAATACAAAACGTCCTTGCAAGTCGTAATCGATAAGTGCTATGCAAGGCACGGCGCATGTAAATTTCAATGTAAATATGCTTTTTAATCAATATAAGGTTTAGTCCGCAATACAACAACAATACTATCGGATTTCAGCATTCAAATGTGTTTGCGTATCAGCGAGACGAATCGGCTACCTCGACGGTTCCTTGAACGCGAATGAATATTTATTTCGCATCGCGGATTTAATATGGCCACTCTATTGTTCATATTTGATGTTATTACAACTACATCTCTATATTCTATTGTGATCTTAAGTGTGTAAGTATGTAACGTTTTCATCGGAATAAGGTTCTACTTCTTCCTTGATGACAATTCAGTATAACTATTATGTCAGTGTCAAGTAAAATAGTAGTAGTACATTTATTAAAGGCTGGCAATGTCTATGGCACTCTAGATGTCTATGGGCGTTGATTGCTTTCCATCAGGTGACACGCTGGCTAGTTTCTCTTCTTATCCCACAATAAAAAAGGAAAATCAAATAGAAATAAGTATTTTGAAATGTACCAGTTAGTTTGTCACGTTTTGTCTTGATAAAATGGTGGACATTCTTAAGATTATTAATGGAGTCAGGCGTTACTTTGCGGAAATCCATCGCTATATGGACAGTCAAAAGTTTTACTTAGCTAAGATCCGCGACAAGCAAAACAATAACAGAAAATTAATAATGTGTGTTTTTCCGTTGGGTTAAGTGGATTTATTTGGAACTTAAACCAAAAACTTAAACCGAAAAGTCACTTTTCGGTTGTCTTCCGTAGAGTGTACTATACCTGAAGATGCCTCGTGTTGGGGCGAAACACGTGTCCTTTACAAGATGGAAAAGTGATAATGTGTGTTTGGTGTTGTGTATAGTGGTTGGTGGGTGGAAAATTGATGGCCGGTTTTCGGTAAGTTTTTGGTTTAAGTTCCAAATAAATCCACTTAACCCAACAGAAAACACATTATTAATTTTCTGTTATTGTTTTGCTTGTCGCGGATCTTAGCTAAGTAAAACTTTTGACTGTCCATATGGTGGACATTCTACCAAAATCGTCTATGAACTTTTACAATGTAAAAGGCACGATAGACGCATTTATTTTATTTCATTCCATTTATATGCCTAGATCGAAATATGTCGTACAATATATTGCCAGAATCGAACAATACAATTGACAATAAAATGAGAAAACAAATATGAAATGAAAACACAACGCAATTGATGAAAATTGGCGGGAATGTCTGGAATAAGGTTTATGATCTATGCTTAAATTTGTTTTAAAATGAAAAGGCAACGGCGTTTCGCGTCATAAGTTGTAATGCTACTTAATTTTTGAACTTTTGACGCGAATTACATCGAGTGTTTTTATTTTACTTTACGGTATCAAAAATTATAATTATCGTGCAGTTTTGTCAATATAGTGAGAATTAACATTAGAATTAAGTGATATCCCATAAGGAGGTTCAATAGGGTATCAAAATATGTATGGAATACATGATTCAACTATGTGACACGACTAGTCTCAGGCATTTGTGATACAAACATTTGAATTCCGAATGCCATCGATTTTTTTTTAATTTTGTATGAAAGAGGCAACAATTGTTTGGGTTTATTTTTTTTCTTCTGCCAGTATTCGTGCAATGCAATCTTTGATCTAAGGGTGGAAACAGGCAGCAATTAGCATCGACAATGGAACGAGGCGTGGCTAACGATGCACGATCTATGACACTCACCTAGCAGTGCGGTGTCAACAGCTATCGAAGCTAAGTCAATTACGGGTTACTCGATTAACGTTAGCTACGTATCGAATAATTGCATTGATTATCGTACGTGATTTTATCGCTAACGATTTTGTTGATTTTAACGGTTTATTTGTTTATTTTACTTATCGATATATCTTATATCATGGGTTCGATTAAGCCAAATATTAACAACTGAATCATTTTTCACAAAAAGAATTTGTTAATTAGATAGATATATACTTTATTGTACACCAAAAATGTCGTGGATTGTATATAGCTTATTAATATTATATAGCTTCATTGCGTCCATTTGAAAAACTAAAATGAAATGCGCCAATCATAAGACTAGTACAAACGTAATCATCGAAGCAAATTCCGATCACATCACTTAGTAATTACTGTAGATTGGAGTTAGCGCGCCCACTGTATCTTGAACCTTGAAAATTTCAATAGATCAAGTACTATAACATCTCTCTATTCTTTGCAACGCAATTTCACAACTTCCCGAGCTCCGCAATAAACAGATACGGATCTATGCGTTTATTATTGCTGGGTATTGTATCGGCAATCGACAAGCAACAGATTGTGAAATTGATCCATTATTATGTATGGAAATCGATTATATAATAGAATGTTTTTTCAAAGCTCATACAGTATGCCCTACTGTTGGGCATAGACCTCCCCATTCGGAGGAACGGAAATTTAACCCACCACGCTTCTCCGATACGGATTGGTGGAGTTACCAGACTCGGAATAAATATTTGTAGGCCATATATATACTGAATCCAGTGCGGGGATCAAATCCGCAATCATTGATCCCGTACGTGGCATCCCGTCACTAAGCTAATTGGTCATTTTTATCATACTTACATTCATTACCCCTTTTATTTTTTTAAAATTCAAATAACACTTAAATTGATTCGACTTATGAAATAAATGGCAAATTATTTTACTGCCATCGCTCCTCTGGGATGTTGGCTGGCTATATTCAAATTCCTTCCACGTCAACAGAAACTAAACGTCGATCAGATATTACTGCTATTGTGACTACAATAGATGTAATTGTTTCTAAGGTCGGGACGGCAAATGGTCGCCACAGTCCCGCAGGTTAATTGGATGTAATATCAAATTAATAATTGATTCGCTCGCTTTGTTATCAGAAGTTAATCCTTTATTATTCGTGCGATTTACTATTGTATGTACTTATCATTGCTTTGTTTATTATCCTATTTCCTACTTATCCTACTAATATTATAAATGCGAAAGTTTGTGAGTATGGATGTATGTTTGTTACTCTTTCACGAAAAAACTACTGGACGGATTTGGATGAAACTTTATATAGGTTATATATACATCGGAATAACATATAATATAAGTCTACAATTTCTAATGATTTTATGTAATTTTGGTCGCAATATAACGATACATGTCTATTAAGGTAGAAAAAATCTGTCTTCTGAGAGCTATCTTGACGTGCGTTGCCTAAATCATTGGAGTTACACAAAGATGATGTACTGTAGGATTGTTTGTCTTGAATAGTTCTAAATAAAAGTCTGCAACAGCATATATCTACCTTTTATGTGGAAGCCACTATGACCAAAATTGTGAACCATTTCAGATCAAATTCCACGCGAACGAAGCCGCAGGCAAAAGCTAGTTATAAATAATTCGATAAATTGATCACGATCGCATCCATTGCATCATGTTGAACATGATTCTATCGGTTTTTCAGAAACAATATAAATTTCATCTTTAGTCATTTTATCTTTAGTAATCTTTATTCTAACCTATTATGTTATTGTAAGCTTTTATAATTTTCATATTATTCATTTATTCAATAATTAGGTGCCAATTTGTTTAATTATGTTATTTATTGTAATTCGAAATATCTATCTACCTTCGAAAATAATTCGAAATAAATATCTATCGGCGACGTGGTTCGCCACCCGTCACGTCTAGATTACCACGAGGGCAAGAAGCGACCAATGGAGAGCCGTTTTGCTAAAATGAATATGAGAGGAAGAATGGATGAAAAGATGGATGTGTGCCGAGGTAGTGGGGAGGGTGTGCCGGAATCATAGCGGATGGAGTTCTGTGGTCTCTGCCAACCAAACTGGAATATATGTTTGTATGTATGTATGCAAATATCTATTGTTTATAGGACAGGAATCGTGGTGTTTAATTGAAAGCAAACAACCTCTTCCATTAACGTATGCAAAAATTAGAGGCGTTGTAGAAGTGTTTCCGGTTTTTGATAAAAGTGTAGATTTGTTTTTGAAGGTAATACCGCTCAAGGTAACCAGTTCTATATAAGTAAAAAGTGTTCACACGTATCTATATCTCATTGTTGGTATGTCGATAATGTCACTATTTAAGATATATTATCTATTTAAGATTAAGATACAATATTATAATAAAGTTCATTAATTGTGCAGGTTATACCATACCTGTTGCCAGAACTGTGCCAGGAGGTATATCCTTTCCTTCTTAAAGAGCCAGTCCATCGAGTGCATAGCTTGCACCTCCGCCTCCGGTGCGGCGGGCAGGCTGGCCGCGCCCGTCGGGTGCATCCGGACGTCCGCACAGCGCTCAGTCCTGGCGCATAATGAGAACTCACGCTATCCGCCCACACGCTTCAATTTCAAAATTCGAACTCGCCATTTTTTAAAGAAATAAACAAACGTGCGAGTGCCCAATACTCGGCTGCCAGTGTCGAATCGATTGTTCTTTGCCCGTCGCGTGCCACAACGGTTTTTTTTCTTTGTCTTCGATGTTTCTTATTGTGTTGTGCCCCTGTTCGACCTGAAATAGAAAAAAAAAAGTATTGAAAGGGGAAGTTCTATATCGATTCTATTGTGCAAGACAATCGGCCACTTGGTGTTTTCGTGTCGAAACTAATTTGGTTATGTTTGATGCTCAGATATAGTTTCTGGGGGAAAAAGTTAACTGTAGTAAAAAAATTCACGCGTCCAAGTTGAACGTTGTAAATTTTTTGTAACTGTGAAAATTGTTTCATATATTGTTTACCGAATCTTATATATTTTTAAGTTGCTTATTCGGATATCGGATAAATAAACTATAAAATTATTATTTTTTTAAATATGAATTTTCTGATCGACACCACTGAGCCAATCGGACGACCGATTGGCTCAGTGGTGGGGCGATATGTTCCTTTGGTCTATTGAATTATTTTATCTAAAATAAAACCAAATTGTTTATAGAAGGGTGAGAGTGTAAATTGGGACAAGGGGTCATAGAAACATTATGAGTCTCTGTTTAGAACGTATCACTAAAATACAGAAATTATATAAATAAACCATAAACATCATAGAAATATCCATATTGTATTAATTTTTATGCACATGCGAGAATTGAATAAGCGACTGAAGTGACTGCCTTTAATATTTACTCGGGCTTTTTTAATGAATCAAATCCGCGATCCCGATTTCTGAAATAAGACGTCGCTTTTGCACTATTTGAATCTAGTGTTATAAGCAAAAATATAACCTAAAACCAATGGAATATGATTAAAAAATACTTGATTCTTTCAATGATTTTAATAGATTAATTTGAAGTATATACAATTCGCATTGAACAAGTGTGGTGAGTTTTTACTTTTATCAAAAAGGGATGCATGTGAATAGTAAGGAAAAATAAGTAATTTTTAAAAATCAAGATGTTAAGTAACACATATATTGAGACGATGATCAATTGGTTCAGTGGTGGGGCTGACGACTATGGAGTCACCAGTAGCGGGTTTGATCCTCGCAACGAGATGAATATATGTATGGGCTACTTATTCCGAGTATGGTTACCTCGCCAATCCGCATTGAACAATTATGGTAGGTTATTGTCATATGAGCTATAAAAACATGCTGAGACAACGAGTTCAAACTTCATATATACATAATTACGTTACACAGTGAACCTAGAAGCAATCAAACTATATCCAAACCATTTAGCGTACACCCGCGACCCCTTCTGAGCCGTGTAACACCTAAAAACTAACTTATCACCACCTAAAACAAAGAGCAGTAAAACCACGACTTGTAAATTTTAGCAGCCGTACCAGGCCATAAGCGGTAGCGTTTTTAAGAACATTTTTAAATACGGTCGATCTGTCTCACATCAAGCTTGCCTAGTGCAGATTGACTAGAACAAATAATATTTGTTTATTTTAATTGAAAATTATTTTTAATGTTTTTTTTAAAAAAACTAGAAATGTTTTTAATATAACTATAATTCTTCTATCTAGAGTTAAAAAATGATTATTGTGTTAGTATTAGTTGTGAAAAATGGTTATTGTCAAAGGTCTAATGGAAAATATGAATACAGGACACGAGGATAATACTTACAGTATATTTCCAAATAATCCAAAAGTTGACTGGTGGATAATACCTTCTGGTATTAAATCCATCTTTTTAAAACAAAAGAAGACCAGCAATGTTTTTTAATTACTATAATTCGTATTAACCATTCCAACTAAGCTAATAATGCTTGTGCTAGGAGTTAGTCGTCCTCGTGAGTTCGAATCTTCCACTGGACTATTGATGTGAACCATATTCACATCAATAGTCCAGTGGAAGGTTCGAACTCACGACGTTCAAATCGTAAAGCCCAGGCTTGCTAACTGATCTATTGCTTGCTTTGTTACATATTTTTACATAAATAAAAAAATGTGTTTTTACTACACAAAGCTTCGTGTTTTATACCACGCCAACGCTTGTGTCTTAGTCCCCATTGGCCGGCGCGTCTGAAACAGTGAATTACTGGCGTGTCAATCAATAAACATGATAAGTGCGGGCGTTTCGTGCGGCGATATGCAAATACGTTGCACGAACGGACTCGATCGGAATCAATGTAACCGGCGGTCAGTGAATCGACATATTCGTATCGAGATCTGATATCGTATCGAAAATCGCTTGATTAACAGTATATCGATTATTAATGATAGTTTGATTTTCCCCGCCATGTTAATACATCAGTGACGTTGTTTTTATTGCATTTCCATAATCTTATATTATTATCAGTTATATTGTTTAATCGTGATAGTGTATCACTGTATGAAGTGGACCCGCACACAATACATACATACATATCGTCACGCCTGTCTCCCGTAGGGGTAGGCAGAGACCACAGATCTCCATCTGCTACGATCTCGGCATACTTTCCTTGCTTCCTCCACACTCATTAATCTCCTCATACAAGTCTGCCGGTTAAGGGTACTCTTGACCTGGCCTTTCTTAAAAACTTCAGCAATTTGGTCAAGGTATGGTATGTATATATCCCCACCAATCCTCATTGGACAAGCGTGGTGGGTTAACGTCCGTTCCTCCAGAAATGGAGAGGCCCGTGCTCAGCAGTGGGACATATATGGGCTGTTAAAAAAATGGTAACTTATTACAATATAGTTCGATTAAGGCTTGTAAGTGGAGTAACATTAAATAAATGCGTGTATCATGACTTTGTTGACATGAAGTTGAATGCAAAAATCGATGGACCGTTTTGTGGGTTGACGCCCGTTTCTATAGAAATGGGGTAGTCCGTGCTCAGCACAGCAGTGTTATATATACGGGCTGTGAAAAAAATTATTCGAAATAAAAGTTTTTCACAGTGTCCAACGAGTTCACTTATAAAATTTTTAATCTATGACATCGAATGTGACTCATACAAATAGAAATTATTCCCACTTCAACTGGCTCGCTTTACACAACAGTTTGTTATTAGTTAATATTCATTAGGGGGAGGCCAGATGCGGTAGATAAGAGGCAAGGCGGGTCGCACCATGATTATTAGCGCAATGATATAGCTACGACAGTTTTTATTTTGTATCAAGCAGAAAAAAGTGCTAATTGACGACAATACTGGAAAATTCATAATAAAATAAACTTTTTTCTTATAGGTTAAGTAGGTAAACGAGCGTGTCAACTGGTGGAAAGCAATCAACGCTGCCCATATATATCCGCAGTATCATAGACATTGTGGAAACATTGCCGGCCTTTGAGAAATGTCTAGTCTATATCGGAATCGATACATTTTGAATGTATCGATTCCGAAATACCTCTGGAGTGAACTGGAATTACTAGAATATGGTCTATGGTGTTTCGGATGTCATGTAAAAAGTATCGACAACATCACTTAACCACAATCAAACGTGTATGAATCGCATAGAGAGGTATATCTTTAAAAATACTTATTTTTTTTATAGGATCTATTTAATTTATGATCTAGCTCTATCGTCTGAAAGACAATGTATTGTATCATTGATATAAAATCTAATTAAGAAGTACAACCTTCATGCCAACATCACCTAATATTATCAATTTGAAAATCGAATTCACCTGCCTGTGTTATTTCTACAGAACACGAAATTCAAAATTCGTATTCGAACAGTGAATATAACATTAGTTTTCAAAAAAAAGAGGGCAGTTGAAAATCGAACGTCTTGGGGCGAAGGACAATTTTTACTTTATCGTTTATAAAACGATATACAACTAGATGTGAACTTTAAAACGAGGGTTATAGGGTGTGGATTGGATGGTAAGTGTAAAAGAAGTGGATAAAAAAAAGTCGGTTATTGATAGTGATCTACGCGGAAGCGTTCGCGTGCGCGTCACCAGCGCGGGGCGACGTTAACTGAGAAATCTTAACAACTTTATTTTTCGACAAATCGAAAATGCCGAAACGACATTTCACAATTAATAAGTTTATTATAAAGCTTTCGGTGTCACTCCGGAATTAGAATTGTAAATTCTTGGCGTGTCGCTGAATGGAATCGTTGTAAATTTTAGTATAAATAGTGAACGATATAGTTTAAATTTAGCTACTGTAGATCTCCAAGAACTCAATGTGAAGCAGCACCTATCTTCCATAATATAAGGTCGCATACTTTCCTTCTTTGGGCACGTGTCTCGACGTGATAATACCCCCATCAAGCATCTTATAGTGCAGGAAAAAGTGGTAGGGACCCGAGCGCGTGGCAGATTTCCGATGCGGTGGACGGACCAGATGAAGACCGCTCCATGAGTCCTCTACATGAGGCCATATTCTTTGTAGGAACTCCGATCACACTTACAAACAAGCGTTGGACTGGACTCCTCAAGGGAAAAGGAAGCGAGGCCGACCCAAACACACCTGGAAGCGCTCCGCAGCGGCCGAGATGAAATCCATCGGGTTGACGTGGCCTGAAGTGAAGAACGTGTCGTTCAAGACCGATCGCAATGGATAAGTACTGTGGACGCCCTCTGCCTCACCTCAGGGACATAGAACCATAAATGATGATGATGATAAATGCATGAAGGCAGCCGTAAGGGATGAATGGCGGCGTCTCGTTGAACAGGCCACAACTGCTCTGCCAAGAGCATGACTAAATAGAAGAACTGTAGATCGTAGACATTTTACAATACGATTTCAATTCTGTTGAGTATATAATGTCTGAAGCTCATTTTTAACAAGGCCTGTTCACACAACTTTAACTGATAGATAAGTAATGAAGTTATAAGAGAGTTAACAGAGCAATATGGAGTAAAAGAAGGTGTCATTATAAAAGTTGTGAAAGGGATACTGAGATAGTTTTGGCAAATAGACAAGATAGACGAAAGACAACTTCTAAAAGAAATTTACGCTGCGGATGTGGATTAATTAAATTGCTGAAATTTTTCAGAAAGGCCAGGTCACCCAGCGAGCTTGTGTGATTGTCGAGAGAGTGATAATTGATAATGAAGCAAAAAATGTGTGCCGAGATCGTACAAGATGGAGATCTGTGATCTCTGTCTACCCCTACGGGAAACAGCCGTAATCACATGTATGAATGTATATACTTGTTCACACTTATTTTCTAAAGTCAACAACTTTGTTTCACAAGAAAATTTAAAATGAAATCAATTATCTAAGGAAGAAATTGATTTAGATCTGATTTCTTTGATATCCATAGTATATGAAAGATGTAATACGTAATGTAAGTATTGAAAGACAAATTAATGAATGTATTTTTAATCGATAGATTTGAATTATAGCATTGCAATCGATATTAGGTAAAGTTAAATTAATTGGTAAAAAAGCACGTGCTCGGAAGGCAGATGTTACTTTGATACCATGTCAAAATCATCATTACGATATAAGTCGTCGTATTCATGGAGTTTAATTATTTTTAACGAATCCTTGTATTATATCTATCTTTATAAATACCTTTGTATCTTTTTATGTATTCGTTTATTATTTACGGTGAACCTATATTTATGTGTATATATATGTATATGTATATTTATATATGTTTGTGTATGTATGTATATACTTATATATTTGCTTATGGCTATTATCTTTGTGTATAAATACTTTTTTCCTTTCGTTCTTCTCTATCATTGTAACGATAATGTATTCCCAACCTAAATTGAATTATTTTATTAACATTGTGTCCATCCTACGGGTGTCTGGAAGATTTCTTCGTATATAATGTTACAATCAATAATTGTATAAGTTTGTTTTTGGTGTAAAATAAAGAATATATATCTATTATATTTAACGTTATTCGGGCGATTATATGCATATGTAAATCGGGCGGTGGTAGAAAATCAGTTTATGTGCTCAATGAGTTAGAATGATAGAATTTAAATAAATAAAATCAATTAAAGATATCAATAAATCAAACAAAGATATCAATAAATCAAATAAAGATATCCATATATAAAATCAAATAAAGATATCAATAAATAGAATCAAGCACTTAAGTCCAATTGCAAAGCACTACTTCCAAAACAAGCAAGCATTTAAAAAGTCCATCAATCAAAGAACTGCAACAAAATAATCGAATTTCCGAAGCTCAGCTCACAAAAGTGCATAAAAAAGGAAACTGCTACACATTTTGACTTGGAAAAAGGTAAAAAAAGGAACCTCACTAATATTTGGCGTGAGGTTCGGGGTCTATGCGTCTATTGTAGGAGTTGTACGACTGGTCTTTGTTCATTTAACGCCTCCTATAACAATTTGTAAAAATATACTGATTATCTGCTTTACTGCTTTATCAACGATGTGTTCTCCTTTTCCGTATTTCTTATTTAGAGTTTCACGTATACTTACAAATTGATATATTCGCTTAAGTGTTATCGTTTCCTTATAAAACAAAAGGAGAATGGGGAATGGAAGAATGTAAACATCGAGACTTGAAAATGTCCGGCACGATATATGCGTGAATTCAACGATTTAATATTATTGTATTCAAACAATCGGTAGACGTCGCACTTGCCTTGGCTTCCTGAGCCAGGATCTTGGATTCGATTTCGACATCAGATTAAACATTTATAAGGTTTATAGGTTCTTAGTGTATGAGTACCTATTCATTCTAAATATTAATTCTTGTATTTTTTGTAAAAGTTGCTTGAATTTTTAATCTATGTTAACAACACATAATTTGATCTATTATCTGTGTTCGTTTATAGTTTTCTTACATTATGTAATGAGGAGGACTTTACCCGCCAACTTACATCATTGACGTTGTGTTTTTATTTCATTTTTATAATCTTAAATTATTTATTATTAGATATATTGTTTAATTGTGGTGGCGTATTAATCAATTTAGTTCCATTAAAGTGTATAAGTGAAGTCATATGAAATATTGTAAATGATTTTTTAATCGTGATTTTTTAAGTTCACTGAAAAAGTCCATGGAAGGTTTTGGTAAAATTGCCAACATTTTATCAAGACGTAAAATTACAAGCTGACTAGTTAAAATTCAATAGATTTGATATTATTGTATTTTACTTTACATTGGCATAATAGTTATAACTAATTGCCATCAAAGAAAAGAAAAAAGTAATAAGGCGTCAACAACGAAGCTTTTCGTACACATTAAATATTTGGTTGTAAGTAGACAAAAATAAAATGCTTAAAAAGTTTATTTTTATATTACAGTATAAATAACAATTAAATAGTACCCGAACCTAATCCTTGCATGGAAATAAGTAATTAGGGCAGAACGTGAGCCGTAAAAAGAAACGCCAAACCTATACACATCGATTGAAAGCGAAATGGCGAACTTTTCTGTCACGAAACACATTTTTCAATGCACGATAGATTCTTCGACCGTTTTGATATTTCCCCCAAAAACAAGGACTGCTTACTCTCACCAAACCTTTTGCTTATCAAATTTGAACTTTACTCCCTGAATATAAAGAACATTAAAAACATTTTATTGGCATGTTTAAATTTGTGATTACTGGAAGAAAGAAATTTCTACTTGTGTTCGGAAAATGATATAATAACTCAATTTAGACTCTATTCCATTACGTTTCGGCTCATAAAACGCTATATCAATACACATCGTAAAGTTGTAATTCGTTTAATGTGGTTAAAAACTTTTATACGTGTGAGGGTGTCTTAGTTTTTTTTTTATTTATGGCAGTGATAAAATTGTTTGCGGCCATGTTCAGTTCGTTTAATATCGAGCACCTGTCTATTTTAAATTTTATTACGTCTTATCGGTTTGAAATGTATGAATAAATCACGCAGTGACCCTCGCTTTGAATTGGGGACTGTACCAAGGAATAGCGAAGTGTTTCTATAAAGCTGTTTAATATCACTATATGTATTCTATTAATTTCCCTTTTTAAACAATTTTTGGCAAACTTTGACAGTTACAATTAATAAAAAAAAAACAAAAAGTGCAATTATAATATAATTTCTTAATTGCCAGTAATATGTACTTTTCAGTACACATCGATATCAACAAAAATATGGCAAGACTTTTTGGCGGCAATTTATCAAAAATCTGTGTGCTATAATTAAATCTAAAACTATATATATATATATATATATATATATATATATATATATATATATATATATATATATATATATATAAAGATACTTAGGGCAATAGGAAGGTGTTTCCATGTATAGGTTCCCTTTTTGGAGCGGAGTCTTTGCCCATCCTCTCTGGATTCCCGAACCAACGGAGTCTTTGTCTTTGTTTCTTCGAGTATACTTGCGTTGGTGACTAGCTCTTCGGTTTCAGAATTATTCTTCTTTTTTTTAATTTTAACAAACATGCAAATAATAAGAATCCACACAAGACCGTGAATAATGTTCTCTTATCGAAGGCCAAGATATTTTGGGTCATAGAGGCAGCGAAGTACTTTTAGTAATGACATTTATGTAATGAAAAAAGTTAATGTTTTTATTTTAAAATTAGCTATCAATAGGAAAAATAAAAGAGAATATTTTTAAATATTAACCTATTCGTATGCTATACCTATACTACCTTTATTTGGCATCAGGTATTTTACACATATCTTCGAAAAAAAAATTTCGCTTACATTTTTGAGTCACGCATTTCCGCAAACTAGCACCTGATTCGATTAATTAAAATACATGAGAGCTGACATGCGATGTTCCGAATGTACCTATCGATAATTGACATTTTATATTCGCCTCAAGCGTTGATTCGTGATCTGTGCGCATTAAAAACTAGTGTCGCCTTTACGACGCTACTAAATTGATATTGTCGATTTGGGTAAGTCGATGTTTTATCGCAGTCGATTTCCGTTATTAGTAAATATCGATGCGCGTGATCGTAATACTTAATTGAATTTACGTTCGTCATGTTCTGTTAAGTATTAATCGTTGAATTAAAATTGGTTCATACATATTAATTACAAAATTTCTATTGCTCGTTTATAAATTTATCATATTTAGAAGTATGTAAGTGTAAAATAACTCAAAAAAATAAAATTTAATTTTTTCCCAAAGCAACGGTATAATCAATAATCCTCCATATATAAAACAATTATGTATGTAGTATTTTGAAAACTAAGATTTAATACGTATCTTTATTTTCATATTGTTAGAACAACAAAACTAAAAGTAACATATTACGTTTATTCATTCATGAGATTTATAATGAATAATAACAAATAAATCAAAAAAATAAGGTGTAAAACACCGCATTGTCCTTCCACTCGCCCTCTGTTTTAACTACTGTACCACCATACATCATTGTGGTTATGACTAAACCATAGATAAATAACTCCGATAGCAGTTGGTTATTTTAAAACTAAACACGAATATATCAAGTGGTACTCTAGGGGATAATAATTAGACAATTTATAATTCATTAGGGATTTAAGTAGTGTGAGATGACATAATTATGTCGGTAAAAAAATAACGCGGGAGGAGACAACGTAACGTAGACGATAAAAAAAACATTGTTTATGGTCCATCTAAGTACCTACACAACAGTAGCACCTTGAGTGTAATTCGGTTATCGCGTATTGGTGTCGTGTTGTATTTAATTAAATGTTGGATTATATGTACATACATACATACATATCGTCACGCCTGTTTCCTGTAGGGATAGACAGAAACCACAAATCTCCATCTACTACGATCTAGGCATACTTTTCTTGATTCCTCCACACTAATTATTCTCCTCATGCAAGCCCACCGGTTAAAGGTACTTTTGATCTGGCCTTTCTTAAAAACTTCGGCATTTTGGTCAAGGTATGTTTTCCGTGGTCTTCCCCTAATTACCCTTCCATCAACATCCGTAACATAAATTTCTTTTGTCAGTTCATGAAAGATGCATCCATCCTCTCGATGTGCCCAAACAATCTAAGCATCCCTTTCTCAACTTTTGTCACGACACCTTCTTTTACTCCACATCGCTCTCTTATATCTTCATTTCTTATTCTATCATTCAAAGTTACCCCACACATACTTCTTAATATTATCCCGATATAATACATATATTTATCCCCATGCTAAAATCGATTTCGGGATTATCAACTACAAAACTGTTGTTTCGCAATTGAAAAAATATTTTTACCACGTTGGCGATAATGTGTCACCAGTCTACCAGACCAAATAACTATTTTACTATCGTGTCCATCCAACAGTCTGGAAGAAATCGCCATTAACGATAACACCGCCCTCTGTATGCATAGATCATATTAATCATTGTATATCTTTGTTTTTCGTGTACAATAAATAATATATGTAACAATTTATCAATAGCGTCACTATAGTGACATAACGTGTTCGATACATCGGTATCTATAAGACGAGGGGAGCCCGAAAAAGACATTGGGAAACGAAATATGACATTCAAATGTTTTTTTATTCCGGTGAGGGTGACTGTGGCCGTGGCACGTAAGTCCAGGACATGACAAGAACAAATATTGCGTACACTTACTTGTGTTAATTAATTTAAAATGAGCACTTTTAAATGGCCTTAAACTTTAATATATTTATCGAAGTTTGTAAACTACAAAGTTATTTTCGTTGTCTTATCTGCTTATCTATCGATTCCGTTTTAATCATTAAGGTTGCGCATTAATTATATTTTTACGTTGTTAAGTAAATTATTATATTATTCGTTTTTCTTAACAAACATACGTTACGGTTATCTTGTCTGAGAAATATCAGAAGTTTCAACTGAGCAAAATACTAACAATTGTGTAACAGAAGGAAATCTCAAATGCTCTCTTATCCAATGACGATTGACCGAGGATGAGAATGTTGTTTCTTCACGATAGATTAACATTTTAATATATGGACAGTCAAAAGTTTTACTTAGCTAAGATCCGCGACAAGCAAAACAATAACAGAAAATTAATAATGTGTTAAAACTTAAAACGGAAGACAACCGAAAAGTCTTTTCAGACTTTTCGGTTGTCTTCCGTAGAGTCTACTATACCTGAAGATGCCTCGTGTTGGGGCGAAACACGTGTCGTGTACAAGATGGAAAAGTGATAGTGTGTGTTTGGCGTTGTGTATAGTGGTTGGTGGGTGGAGAATTGATGGCCGATTTTCGGTAAGTTTTTGGTTTAAGTTCCAAATAAATCCACTAAACCCAACGGAAAAACACACATTATTAATTTTCTGTTATTGTTTTGCTTGTCGCGGATCTTAGTTAAGTAAAACTTTTGACTGTCCATATAGTGATGGATTTCCGCAAAGTAACGCCTGACTCCATTAATAACATTTTAATGTTGTTCAGAGGGATGATATTTTGCAATCTCAAATAGCTATAACAATATGAACTCTGAAGTTTCTCTAATGTTATGATGTGATTCGAAACGAAGAACTCCGCTGCTGAACCAAATTCACCGATATTGCTGTCCGAATCAGCAAGCTAGAGTGGTGTTAGGCTATCTATCGACCTATGTATCAGTAAGTGAATGTGTGAAGCTGAAAATCGTTAGCGCGTATTAGATGTGGCCACAGATTATTGATAGTGATGAGTGTTAAAAGTTATAGATTATAGATCTATAGATTGTTTTTTACAAAATAAGACTTACGGTGTCGCGTTTGTCTATAGGCGGCGTTGATTGCTTTCCATCACGCGACACGCTTGCTCGTTTGCCCTTCTACCCCATAAAAAAATAATTCAATTCCATTTGTTTCGTGATTTATGGGTACTCTACACCATACGCTCCGAACGCCGTGTAGTGAGAACATTGCGTGGGACATTTTATTTTAGTTTAGCTGTCAATAGGGCTTTCACAATATTGATGGTTATGTACGAAAGACACATACATATATCTAATAATAATTGAGTTACTTATCGAGAAGCGTCGCCGTGGTAAAGTGAGTCCATGTTTTTTTTTACTCATCCCTTATCCGTTTTTGATATCGCACAACTGAGATGCACTTTTGACTCATCAATCTTACTCATATCTTTCGTTGTCGTATCGTGAACGCGTCGTGTACTGTAAATGCGCCAATATGTCAATCTTCTATATTTAGAATTAAGAAAATAATGCGGTACATCATTACAGGACGTCACCTGTTCGTGTCGAGATCAAACGGATCGTTCGCAACGTCTATATTTATTGTTTGTACACTTGTTGTGCATCCATCTCTGTCCGCCCTTTGTTATTGTGTATTTGCATCTCTGTCGATTGTAACTGGCCATTGACAGTTAAAAAAAATATTGTTATTTTTTTGCTGTCAATGGCCAGTTACAAACTGAATTGTGACTGATTGAAATGCTAACATGATAATGACAAAAAATGATATTGTATTTGATTTTATTACTTCTCAATTACTATATGGACAGTCAAAAGTTTTACTTAGCTAAGATCCGCGAGTCTTTTCAGACTTTTCGGTTGTCTTCCGTTTTAAGTTTTAACACATTATTCATTTTCTGTTATTGTTTTGCTTGTCGCGGATCTTAGCTAAGTAAAACTTTTGACTGTCCATATAGTGATGGATTTCCGCAAAGTAACGCCTGATTCTATTAATAATTCTCAACTACTGTTTTTAGAGGTTTGATTCGGCGGAAAACAAGATGGCCGCCATATCTAGTCAAATTTTCTATTTATGGGCCGATGTCGCCGAAAGAATAGCCGGTTAATGCGAGTGCAGCTTTCGTATGTTTAACCGGCTTATTCCTTTGGCATAGACCTGAGAAGCTCGCGTAACGTGAAAAGCTAGTCGACTAAATAAAGATCGAAGCGTTTCGAAAGTCGATTTATGTGACGGCCATTATTACATTTACGCTGCATCCCCGCGTTGTGACATTTGGCGCTGGCAGCCACTCAAACGGTCGCATCCATCGCCGGTTGATCTGAGGGAATGATTGCGTTCATTATCGGTTCGGATCCGTCACGGTAATGACTTCAGTTTACAATAGGTACGCCAGGGCGTTCGATTCTATTTCAATAGCCTGATTATCTTGTTTAATATCGCGTTACCTCATAAATATCTATGCATCTTTTAATTTATTCATTTATTACTTAACGGATATTTCATATTTATTATATATATTTAGGATTTTGCTTATGGCTTTTAACTTTGTTTATTGACATTTTTTTCCATCATCCTCACGTTAATGTATCACCTCTAGCACTCCTCCTCCCATTACCACTCTCACAATGACACTTTCCTTAAAGGTCAGCAACGCTTCCGCACTGCCTATGGCGCTGCGGAAGTCTATGGGCGGCGTTGATTGCTTTACATCAGGTGACACGCCTGATCGTTTGCCTTCTTATCACATAAAAAACTTTGTTTTTTGGTGTATAATAAAGATTACCTTGTTTCGTCTGCGTATGAGTGTTCCCAAGCGACATTATTCACTTTGGAAATATTTCTAATGCTGTTTATTTTCGTTATTTCTGGTGATCATCATCAACAGCCTGCGGCAGTCCACTGCTGTACATAGGAAAGTGCTGCTCCTCCAAGAAGTGCCATCTAGTCCGAACTTTGGCTTCACGCATCCAGTCTCTGCAAGTAGCCCTGCGCAGATCGTCGCACCATCAAGCCAGGGGGCGTCCCACACTACATTTACCGAGACACGGTCTTCACTCCGGCACTCATCTGCTCTAACGATAGTCGAATCTCCGACAAACGTGACCAGCCCATTGCCATTTTACTTTGCTTATTCGAAAGGCTATGTCGGTGACTTTAGTACTATATTACGGTGACTACAGACAAATACCTTGTCATTCTTGACAAAGTATTTGTCTGCAGCGTGGCTCTGGCTCTACTACTAAATACTACCTACGTAAATACGAAATAGGGGCATTTAATAGACAAGCTTTTTTGCTTTAAAGAGTCGATCAAATGTATATAATAGATAAACATATAGTGTAAAGTATAAAGTAATATATAAATGTAATAATAAATTATAATTTTAATGATATAATAATAATTTAGTTATGTATTTAGATTTGTAATATTTGTTTTAGTTATTACTAATCGTGTGTAATAATTAATGGAATTTGTACGCCGTAAGTGGCAATGTGATGGAGCTTTTATACGTCTTATTTTCATCTTGTTATAACCTCACATTATACAAATAAAGAATTATTATGATTAAGCGTTTGTGTTCACAAAAAGGCCAGCAATGCATTTGTTGCACTGACCACCAGCTAACCCGTATGTTTGTTTGATCTGCTATAAGAAATAGCAATTATTGATCATACAACCAGTCGATAAAAAGATAAAAAACAAACCCCGCCGGAATGTTGGTGCCACTGCATCAATTCCCCATATCGTTATTCCAATATACTAACCCGTTGATGAAACTATTGAAAAAACGATATCCATTGATCGCAGGCGGGCAACACATGTGCGTGAAGAGAGGGACGCGCTCATACGACGGAGGGAGAGGGAGGTCGTTTTCCTTTTTTTTTCAGGCACCGATTTTGCCACATGTTGCTTTGATGGACATAAAATTGGTTAAAACGTGCCGATCGGAAGATGATTTTTGTTTTTGTTTATCTACAAATTTATTGCTTGTTTTTTTTTATATTGACAGTAAATCGTGAAATAAATAGAATAAGAAATACCGTTTATTATACTAATCCGTATAGTAGGGACCTTTATAATAAAAATTACAAACGATGAAGAAAATCACTCTTTATTCAATCGAGAATTGTCTCGATGGAGGATCGAAGAAAATCACCCAGACTATCAGAATACACAGATACCTGTAGGTCATACAATTATTTATCGCCATGCGGGAATCGAACCCGCCTATAACCCATAACTTTTCACACAAGTTCGCCGGTTAAGGGTATTTTTGACTAAATTTTTTGATAATTTCTATATTTATAATACGAAAGAAATAATTGTTATTCCATACAATGAATATTCTGGTTATTCGCGCTGTCTTCACTAGAGATGGATTAGTGATTAGATATCTAGAAAAATTAATTTGTGTACTTTGTGGTGATAAATAAAACAAAAAGCTTAAAGTTCAATTGCGAATTTCAATTGAAGTCACTAAAGAATCTTAAATAAGTGCCTGCGTGTCACCACAGTAATAACGACACGAGGAATCTTAGCGCAATATATTTATTAAATTTCTTTCATATTTAATTTCCACGCTTACCAGTATTACTGCAAGGTTAGCCTACTTCATATTACCACTGAGTTAGCAAATTGAAGTATAAAAATGTAAAGCAGACAAATACCGTCGCTAACCTCATAGGATTGATTTCTAGGAAAAATGTTCAAAATATCAATAACAAGGAATCGCATTTCACCCTGCAACAATTCCTTATCAGTTTGCGGCACTGTTCGGCATAGTTTCTCACGGTTACGTCAAACGAAAATGCACCTTAACTATTCCACTTAAAATGCAATATTGTAATGTTTATTGTTTGCGAATGATTTGTGTGGTACAAAACATAAGCGAGTGCTGTAAATATTTTTTTTGTCAAACAAACAGATTTTCAAAAAGTCGTGAATATCTGTGAAACATTGTTTTATGAAGACTTCGCCACGCCCAAAAATACTTAAGCATTAGAAACGAGTTCAAACACCTAGAACGTAATATTCTACTAAAAATGATAGATGACACAAGATAGAAGAAGAACAATCTGTCAACACACCATGTATTCCTGCAGATATCCATGCATCCAGCTGTGCAAGCGACACGTGAGAGGGACGGCTGTCAAGGCAGGTTTAATGTCCGCAGGGTTGAAGAACCAAATGAGAAAAAGAAGAAGCATATTTCTTTTATTATAATCAATGACCACCATCACAGTGTACTCTAGCCACACCGAGGAGTAAGGAAGAAAACTAGAATGAACATTTAAAATGTTAAAAGTAAAGCACACAATACACATAGGTTGATACATTTGAGCATTTATACGATTTGTATGATTTATTTTTTTATCAAAAAACTGTGTTTCTGCCATAGGATGGGGCTTTCCTTGTGTGTTGTACAAGAGAGTGAGTGAGTATGTGAGTAAATATAAAGACCAGCAGGGTCTGATAATTATAACATCCACATTGAAGTCACTTGACGATCACTGATCACGAAGTCACTGAGAGTCATTGACTCTTCCGTTCAACTTATTTATTATTAAATATCAAAAATATTATGAAAATGATTGGAGATGCACTGTGGACGCATCAAGAAGCAAAGAAACCCCTTAAAGAAGACAATAAAAAATATTTTATTTATTAAATTTATAATTTTATGTTAAATATTACTTATGGTGACGTCTCTGTCCGCTCCGCTTGTGACATGGACCGCATACAATGGTGTTGGATATCATAATATTGCTAAGGTAAACAATTGGCCCTCTGATGTATCAATTAATGGGATATAGTTTCTGTGTAACGGTTAGCTATGAATGGCGAGACATTACGTCAACGGAAAAAACATGCGGTTCGTATTAACATTTTTGCTTACACAAAATATTTGGATAACTTTATTGCAGATTGCTTATCCATACTAATGATAATGCAAACAACTTCCAAGGATATGTAAATATATCCAGTTCAGTTTCTTTTTGCTTTACCGCGTGTTGTTTAATTGTTACAATTGCAATGGCTTGTATTTTGTTAGTGGTAGAGCCACGCTGCAGGCGAATACTTTGACAAGAATGGCATATTATTTGTCTGTAGTATGAATGGGCCGGCTCGCCCGGGGAAGTATCGCACTCATTTATTTCGCCTATTCGAATCATGTTTTTCAAGCCATGCTGCAATAAATTTCTGACATAGACATATTGAGAATAAAAATTTTCCAAAAATCATCATCTATTCTATAAGAAATAGAGGGGTCCGTGGGCAACTTTAGGAGATATATAGGTTTAGAAAAATAATAACATAGACAGTTATAGAAATAAAAATATTTTAGCAATAGAAACGTTTATTTTTGAAACACATTTTTTTTACATAATACTAAAATTAAAACCTAAAATGTGTCACAAAATGATCTTTGTTCAGTGTAAGCTAGGCGCTCTATTGGAGCACCTGACGCTGGTTTTCAGCAAGAAGCAATGTAGTCAGATGGCGAAGCACAGCCACTAAATTGATTAGGATATATATACACATATACATATATCAATACATACATATCTCAAAGCCTATCTCCCGTAGAGTTGGTAGAGACCACAGAACTCCATTCGCTACGATCCCGGCACACCTTCCCTGCTTCTTCTCCGTTAAGCGAAACGGTTCTCCGTTAGTCGCTTCTCGCCCCCGTGGGAATCAGGACGTGACGGGTGGCGAACCAAGTCGCCGTCATTTTTTAACAAATTAGGTATATTAAAATTTGTCATAGTGAATCCCATGAGCCGCAAGGGAGGATGGAGGTCAGCCCCAGCAGAGCCAAGCATGCTGAGGTAAGGCACTATAGTACGCAATATGCTCTCCAGTTTTGTATTATATATGTATACATTTTATTATATATGTATATATATGTATACATATTTATATATGTATACATATATATCTATCCTTTATCCATTCGTACACACGGGCGTCACCTTACAGAGTCGTTTTACTTGCTCATTACTATTTGAGATAAAACTGTGCCATAAACGTTGCATGTTGCATACAGGATGTTTTTAAAACAAGAGCAAAATCTATGGGTCCTAAAGCATCTCAAACGAAAAACCAATGAGGTTCACATTTGCATCTCACCTGTCAATGTCGATATTATGTGGACAGTCAAAAGTCTTACTTAGCTAAGATCCGCGACAAGCAAAACAATAACCGAAAAGACTTTTCGGTTGTCTTCCGTGGAGTCTACTAACTCGTGTTGGGGCGAAACACCTGTCGTTTACAGAATGGAAAAGTGGTAATGTGTGTTTGGTGGTGTTTATAGTGGTTGGTGGGTGGAGAATTGATTCTCTGTTATTAATTATTATTATTAATTTTCTGTTATTGTTTTGCTTGTCGCGGATCTCAGCTAAGTAAGACTTTTGACTGTCTGTGTGTGATGAATTTCCGTACAGTAACGCTTGAATCCATTAATAATGTTGATATTGAAAATCAAAGCTTTCTTTAAGCTGTACAGGCACTATTTTTTCTTAAGTACTATAGGTATATAAGTATATAAGTTCAAGATTTTGTGAATTTCATTTCATAAAATAAACTAAAAAGGAGCAAAAATGACACAAAAAAATTGCATGTGCAATAAACTACATTACCTACTAACATTTGTACTCCTATATTTTCTGCGAAGATTTTTATTTTTATTTATATATTCTCGCCTATCCCCCGCAGGAGTTGGCAGAGACCACAGAGCTCCATCCGCTACCAGTTACTTCAGCGAAGTTAGCGAAAAAATTAGAAGGAATATTGCTGATAACCTGTTTGCTCTATAAGCTTAAAGTCGCTCAGGTTGCTATAGATATAAATAGTCCTATTCATAGCTCTCTGAGCGACTTTAAGTATAGGCTTAAAAGGACTATACTCGGAGTTTCTTAGATAAGATTAGAAATTAAAAGTCCGCCAAAGAACTAAATCGACACAAATAATTTTTCAAGTTAGCAGTCTTGATGACTGGACTGGAATAGACACAGCATCTTGGTTTACGTAGTATGGAAAATCCACCGCTAGATAGAGTAACGACCTGCAGAGTGGCAGAAACTAGATGCTTGTAGAAAACAATCGAACCAGGCCTTCATGGACATCGTCTTCCAGCTGTGAATTTACCATAAATATTATCTGTAAAATTGTGTGTAAAAACCGCACGCTTATAGCCAAAACTTGAACCAGACGGTTTGCCGTGGGGGACGTCGTCCTCTAGCAGTTGACTGACGATGAACAGAACCATTTAAATAGCTTGTAAAAAACGTGTTATCAAATTCAAAAAAAAAATGGGATGAGGTAGAATCGCGCAGTCAAGAGAGCGTATGTGGGTCGCCCAACTGGACGACGTTCCGTGGGGCGCCTCAGGTACCGCTGGGGAGACATAGAGGAGGAGGACAGCCCTCAAATCTGCAACTGGCAGGAGGTGGAGGCGCAGGACAGGGCACTGCGGGTTAAGATCTGTTCGGAGGTCAAGATCTATTTTGGATCGCTGCGCCAACAAAGTTAGTTATGAAATTCGCTCTTAAAAGATAATTTAAGAACACGCTGTATAAAAGATTCCAATAATTACGTCATAATTAATCGAAGTATATGGGAGCACCTCGGACGGAAGCGTCCCACGGGTTTATCGTTCGCGACAAATAACGAATCATCACAATTATTGTTCACACGAAGCTCTTCGAGCTTGAGCAAAATTTGAAACTTTGTCTAGTAAGACAAAGTTTCAAATTTTGCTTGAGCTTGGAAAAATACCATCAGAGGTACTTGATCGTTGTTTTATGGAATACGAAGGCAAACGAGCAGGCGTGTCACTTTATGGAGAGCGATCAACGCCGCCAATTTAAATCGGCGGGTTTGACAGAAATGCCTTCTGTTCACGTACCCACATTTTTTAAGGCTCTTTACATACATACATATTGTCACGCCTGTTTCCCGTAGGGGTAGGCAGAGACCACAGATCTCCATCCGCTACGATCCTGGCACACCTACCTTGCTTCCTCCACAGTCATCCATCCTTCCTCTCACATTCATCGTAGCGAAACGGCTCTGCGTTAGACGTTTCTCGCTTTCGTGGGAGTCAGGGCGTACCACACCGTCACGTCCTGACTCCTAAGGCTCTTTATTACAACTAATTCATATACTAAGTCACAAACATAACATAGATTTGAGTGACTTATCTTTTTTATTGTCACGATAGGCAAACGAGCAAGAGGGTAACCTGATGACAAGCAACCAGCGCCGTCTACGAACATCTGTAGGACTAAAAGCCAGATGTAATGGAACAAGAAGAAATAGTGCCTCCAGATTCCTATACTCATTGTATGAGATGCGGTAATACACTAAAATTTCTAAGCATCACTTGTTGCCGATATATATTCTGAGTATGATATTTTTTTATGGTATAGGGAAGCAAACGAACTAGCGTTTCAACTGTCATTTCGGAAATACCGCCGAAGGCAGCCGGTTCTACAGAGTAGTGGTGCATGGAATAAAGTTCTGGCAAAAACCCACCGTACTTGATCGCAACTCATTCAGATAGTGGGGACGAAACTTTTCCTTTCGGCGAGTTGTGCGGCAGAGATATTCAGCGGTAGGACTTATATCCAACAATACCTCGGAGCAATTACATTTTCATCAACAAATCGACCCATTCATGTATCATGTATGTTATATGAATGGCCTAACTCGATATTGATAATTATTATTAACGATTAAAAATAATTATGTACCTAATTAGGTTTGTCTATATAAAAATATCTCCTTTTTCAAATGCCTCTCCATTACTGGATGTTGGCTGTCAGCTCAGCGAGCTTATCCCGATCCGGTGCCAAGCGAAATAGTCATTCCACGCTGGCAACACTGGTCTACTCTCTTTTTTCTTTGACGCCAATTAGTTACAACCATTATGCCAGTGTCAAGTAAAATATAATATTATCCAATCTCTTGAAATGATCCAAGTCAGCTTATTACGTTATGTCGTGATAAAATGGTGGCTATTTTACCAAAACCTTCTATGGACTTTTTCAGTCAACTTAAAAAGTTAAAATACTCGCATTTACTTCATACCACTTAACTTATACGCCTTTATTGAACTATATTGTATAATACACCACCACAATTAAACAATATAACTGATAATAATATAAGATTATGGAAATGAGATAAAAACACAACGTCACTGATGTAAGTTGGCGGGAAAAGACCGGTCTACTCTCTTATATTTCGTAGTCAAGTTTTTTTCTACATCTAACGTCTTTCTTGCCTGCTTTGCCCATCATTATAAGTATAGTTTAAAGATATAATAAACATATATTCCAAAAATCATCATCTATTCTATTCCATCTGTGAATTAATATTGATAATGTATGAGTGGAAGATAGATATATACGATATGACTCAATCATTACTCTCATACTTTAAGTACAATTGTTAATTCAATTATAATAGATAATACCAGTAGATAACATATTGTTAAGATATATCATTAACAGCTATAAGCCGCCATCTTTGTACGGAAGTCATAACGATATGGTAGAACACTTAACGCCATGTGCTATCAACATCGGATCATAATTATAGCTCGTTAAAAATAGCGTTATAGATTTATTTAGCATCGTGATCTTTGGACTTATGTAAAAAAGTACAAAAAAAACTATTGGCGCCAATAAACAACTGTGACATTTATTTTATACATATTGTCTATGGTCTTATAATTAGCAGTTTTTCTTTTTGATGGCAATTGGTTAAAAATATTATGCCAGTGTCAAGTGAAATGGAATATCAAAATATCAAATCAAATATCAAATCTCTTGGCATATCTAATCAACTTGTCTCGTTGCGTCTTCATAAAATAGTGGCTGTGGCTATTCTATCAAAACCTATGGACTTATACAGTCAACTTAAAAAGTCACGATACGTGCATTTATTTCATATCACTTCACTTATAAGCCTTAATCGAACTATGTTGTATAATACGCCACCACAATTTTTGAAAACCACAAATTATGAAAATTAAATAAAAACACAACGTCACCGATGTAAGTTGGCGGGAAAAGTCCTATTAGCAGTTATAGTTTTTAATTTTAATAATGTTTTCTGCAAAAAGAAATCGATTTTGACACAATTGAAAACTAAATTACTTAATGCTTGTATTTTTAACGGTTTGTACTACATCTGGGAAAGGGCTCCCGTTTTTAGGGAAATAGACATCAGCCCACCATACTTCTCTAATGCTACGTACTCGAGATCAGCACCCGTAGGCTAGTTAGAATTGAATTCGCGACCAGTGACTCCCAAAGCAGTTTTTTAGAACTTTCGCCCACTGAACCAATGTGTATATCGCTTCATCATCGTTTACTCCAAACGTTCACAGCAAGTTTTGATAGAACGCCTACTATTTTATCAATATGTAAAGTGACTCGATTCCATACTTCCGGGTAGATAGCAGAAACGTGCTTTCTAAAAGGTCCGTATCACATCTGAAATCCCGATAGTGTTTCAGGTATCTATAGAAGGCAATGATTGCCTACCATGAGTGGACGCATTACAAAGGATGTTTACATACTTATTTACATTTTATAGTGGTAGAGCCACGCTGCAGACGAATATTTTGTCAAGAATGGCATAATATTTGTCTGTAGCACGAATTGGCCGGCTCGCCCGGGAAAGTACCACACTCCCGCAGAAAACCGACGTCTGAGTGGTAGCTTACCTACCGCGTGTTGTACGGTGAGCAAGAGTTCCGGAGACCCAACACCCTCCCCCTCCCACTCCCCTTCCCCCCACTCCCTTCATGACACTTTCCTTAAAGTCAAGTACAGATGGATGTCTGTGGGTGGCGTTGATTGCTTTCCATCAGGTGACACGTCTGCTCGTTTGCTCTTTCTATCTCTTAAAAAAAAAGATACATAATATTGTCATTTCTATATTTTAAGCGGTAATAGCTCAGTCGATACGGAGTACGATTAAATAACGTCGTGTATTCTATTCCACCCACCATCGGACTATTGAATTGAACCATATTTTCTTAACAAGCTATGTTCACCATACTTTGAGTCTTTAAGAATTTTGATAACATAAATAGTATAGTAGACTCTACGAAAAACTATCGTCAAGATTGCTTTTTTAACGGTAGCCTTCTGTAGAGCCTGCTATACCTGATGATGCTTCGTGTTGAGGCTAAACACGTGTCGTGTACATTGTGGAAAAGTGGTGATGTGTGTTTGACGTTTTTGGTATTGGTGATAGTGGTGGGCAGGTGGTGAGTTGCTGACGGACATTTTTCGATTTAGATTAATTTAAGTAAATCCACTTCCTGCAGTAAAAAACACACCTTATAAATTTTCTGCTTTTGTATGCTTATCGCGTATCTTAGTAAAAGTTCTGACTAACTACATAATAAATGAACGATTCAATTTACAATTTATTATATAAACCTACAATTTATTTGATTGTAACTTATGATCAGCCTTCCAATTCCAATTTACCGAGATCAACAATACTCGCTGCATCGTGTACGATTTGAATGACGTTATGTTATAACACAAAAGTTGATTGTAATTTAAATTTATTTAACATCTAGTATTTATATGAAATATAAATACAGTTATTCAATTTAAATCTTTCTGATAATCTACGTTTTTTTTTTTGTTAAATATAAATAAATAAGTTTCAATTAATACGTTTCATATTTTTGTATATCTGTAGTTTTTAAGAAAGATCATGTCAAGAGTACCCTTAGCCGGCGGGCTTGCATGAGGAGAATAATGAGTGTCGAGGAAACAAGGAAAGTATGCCGAGATCGTAGCGGATGGAGATCTGTGGTCTCTGCCTGACCCTACGGGAGACAGGCGTGACGATGTATGTATGTATTTAGATCCGGAGGCTCTCTTTGCACCTTCCTTCCTTTCTCTTTCATTACCATTATGCCCTTGGTGTTCCAATCTCCAGGCCGCAGACCCGTACGGGATGTTGTACAAAACATTAAATTATTTTTTCGTTTTTTTTTTAATGTTCTGTATTTATCTCAGGATTGTGTAAATTTGTATGGACAAGAGATAACGTGAGCTGAGTGGGAAGATGGTGTGTAAATCAAAACAATAAAATATAAACAATCAACTCCCTCTAGCGGTTCGCCGTAAAATTATTAAGCTTTGAACGGCCCGTCCGTGACGATAAAAAGGTTTTAAAGTGTATAACATATAAATAATATAATATATAACATATAAATAATAAACGAACTACCTAAAATATAAATATTTATTTATAAATTCACTAATTTTCAAATTTAAACTTTTTTGAAATTTTGGAGTGTCGGTATTTCTGAAACGTCACTTAATATTATACGTTTCTTCACTTCATATTTCAGTTCGATGAAGAATTAGCAAGATCTTGGCTCTTAAACTTGTCTAATACAATTAAGCAATACAATTACGAAAAAGATTTAGAAAAAAAAACTTTTTATGTCACGAATTAAACGTATACATATAAAATCTATTGAGTTCTTAAATTAAACTATGGAAGATATCAGGAAAAATAGCTCAGTTATCAACTTAATAAAGCTGCATAAAAATAAATATTTTAAAATCTACTAAGCTTTACGGTATAAAATGTAATAATTTTCTTTTTTTAATGTTATAAAGTTTGTATTCAAAACACTAAAAGATCGTTTTTAACGTTGTATATCCGGGCTCATCTTCGAAAAGTTGGACCGATTCGGATGAAACTTTAACGAGAAGATACGGAGACATTTTGAGCAACTGCAAAGGTACGTCTAAATATCTAACAAAAATGTTTTACACAGAGTAAACATAAATTTGGTGAAATTAACTAATACTAATACTTAATAAGACAACTCGGTACAGTAGTCAGGACACGTAATTGACGAGCCAAGTTCCAGGTTCGAATCCCAATTGAAATAAAAAATCGTGTAACGGACTGTGTTTTAATCGTGTTGGTCAGAGTGACTGAGATGTAATACCATAGAGTAACATAGCTTTTACCGGTGAATAAAAACTAATCTATGGCACCTAACCTGGTTAGCCAAGTGATTACGGAAACACCCCTCATTTTGAGGGGCAATGTCCAGCAGTAGAGTATTACGAATGTATTTTCGATAATGATTAACTATAGTTCTTTTTTCATAGTTCATTTATTTTTTTTAAAGCTGAGTAAGCAGGTGACCACGAGGTAGGAAAAAGAGCAAAGTGCGACAGACAAAACGCTGGGAAGATGACTTCAGAAGAGTTGCTGGCAAAAAGTAGATAGGATTAACAAGAGATAGAGCAGCATTGCAATCTTTGGAGGAAGCCTTTGTCGAAGGACAAGCTGTCGAATCTACGAATTAAATCGAACTAATTAATCAATGATAATTAATAAAAGATAATAGTAAAGGCTTTATTTATTTATTTATTTTATTAAAGACATGATAAAATTTATTTTATTTAAGTTCTTTAGTTTAGTTGTTTAGAGATAGTTTAGTCTATGGTGTTGCGGATGTCTATGAGTGGCGTTGATTAATTTCCATCAGGTGACACGCTTGCTCGTTTGCCTTATCCACTAAAAAAGTAGTAAGTAAATACCACAGTCATACTAAATATTATATGTATCATTTAATGTCGTTTGGTTTTAATAATTTATTTATAACGTTTATAAATTTATATTTTATTGTTGTAGTAACGATTAAAATAAACATTTAATTGTATAGTAAATATCACGGTTGGCTAACTTTGTTAGACCCGAAATCTACCGTTTACTTACTAGACTCGGCACGATCTACCAATAATAGGTTATAATCGGTACTAAAATATTATTGTTAATATATTAGTATTGTCTTTGTTTCACCACGATAGACTGGATAAATAACTCTGACAGACTGGTTGGCTAACCTTGGTCTACACTAAGAAGATTATAGCCTATTTATTTAGAAAATATCTTATCGTTATTGCAAAAATGTTATACGTATATTTTAAAACAGTATAAACAACTAGAAAAATATTGAATATACTAAAGATGTTTATCAACACCCTTTTTTTTAGCGACTATTTTTTTTAAAATAATATTTACGGTAGTCCTATTGAATTAATACATTCATTTATGACTTATTAGTGTATGATTAAAGATAATTCAGTACTACTAATTAGTTGTAATATGTAACAGCCTACTAGAAAACTTTATGCTAGTTATCAAATAAATTAATAAAATTATTGTGTGTATTATTTGATAGGATTCACCATAGATCAGTTCAGTTCATCAATAATTTTTTTTTATTTAAATTCTAGTGTATAAAATTGTTTTTTATACACTAGGAATAATATATATTTTTTTAAATTATCGTACATCCATATTTATAATCTAATGTTAATAAGCTATTATCATATTAACATTATATCACGAGTTGTTTGGCCACTTTAAAAATTATGAGTAAATACGTAAGGATTATTTAAGAAAAAAAAACTTATTTTTTATACGACATGCCAATATTAACACATTAATATCGTCTATCATATTGATTATCTTAATCATATCGAATAAGATTTTACGTATTTTATTTATTGATATATCGATATATACTTATTACATATCGATTTTTACTTTAAAGCATACTTTATTAATTGTATTATTAATAAAGTGCGAAAATCTATAATTATAACCATTCATAATTAAAAATCTTAATGTATTGTATTTAATTATAAATGTAGCTGGATGGTTAGTGTACCTACTACAAATATTGTCCGAACGAAATCACAAATCCGAACGAAAGAATTTTAGAAAACACTTGAGTGATTTAGGGTGAGACTCGGTAATTAATTGACGGAGATCAGTCACCGATTGAATTCCTTCGGATACTGAAACGCATCGGATATGGCCGACGCGTAAAATTGTGGCCAATTATTACACGCACCAATTAATAGTATCCGTTTATCCGATGAATTATTCAACGGTTCTGTTGATCACTAATGCGTTTAATTTACAATTATCGTTTGTTTCAATCAATGATTGCATTTATAATATTTTTTGTGATTGTTCAATGTAATGCTAGACAGCGTTTTAATTAGGGATGCATCACGTATACTTTTTTTTTAAATCATTAATTGATCATTAATTTTATAATCCGGTAAAATCGAAATTTTATAATTAAGAAAATATCTCAATTGAAATTAGTTATTTGTCTATTGGAAAAGTTACTAAACGTAACACGAATAATTTCTAATAAGACTTTTTATTAATACTCCGAAAACACACATCTAACAAGAAAATCAAATCCTACAAAAGGAACAAAAACTTCTTCCTAACCGAACTTTACAAACTAACATAAAATTCAAAAACTTACATTAAATTCAGTTTTTGTCTAATAACTTTGATGTATGTTTCTGGCACTAAGCACTATGTCCAACATCTACACAATATCGCAAATCTTTTATCAACACAGTACAGCACAACGTCTCGAACGTACAATTTCGACAAGTCTGTTACGCCCAAAAATAATCTTATGAGTCCATGCGAAAACAAAACAATAACAAGACACTTCGTGCACAACTTAAGTTCACTGGACACCGGGCGATGGAAAAAAATATAAATAAACAAAAAAAAAATCGACGCACAACAATCAAGAGTTCACTGTTCACAATCGATTATCGGATCAATGATTTCGATCCAATCGGTTATTACGTAAGGTGATCCTTAACGGAACAGTGCCCGGCGTTGTCGCGAGCGCGCGTCGTTACCGCGACAGACGACTGCAGTGCGATCCTTCGGCGGAGACCCCACCAACACTACGCGCATCTGAGGTTCACTCCTTGGCGCGGCCCCGCCCAGTGGGACGCTACTCGGCAGCTAAGATGACCGTCTCTCTCCTTATCTACCGCCGTTAGCACGGCGCTTTCTATCCCGCTCACACGCGGCGACAGTGGGGCGCGCCAATAGGATCGGTTCGGCGGATCGAGTCGAGACGATGAATCGAGATGTGTACTTAGGTATCGCTGCACAAGTCCTTTTGTTGTAGTCGATAATAGGATGCGCTTTTTTTTGCGGCGCAATCGACTGCCCGGCGCTCGGACAGAACTGGCCGCTTGAGGTGACATTGTTTCGTATCGAAATTAAAATTGTTTTTTTTTAATAATAAAGATTGTTATATTGACGTATTTATTTGTAATTCCGTCTGCATATATTTTTAATTAAATGTACGAGTATATCAATTAGAAAATAAGGGTTGTCAATGATAATAAATTGAACGTACATTGACAATGAGGAATGCAATACAGGCACGCGTCACCTTGAAGTAATCGAAAGTGCATGAACACAATCGCAAAGGGCAAGACGCGTAGGGCGATCGTCTCAGTTGTCAGGGGTGGCTGAACTCAGTGGGGCGCGCTATGTAGGTCAGTTTTTGTTTCGCGCCACCCGAAATTCGGTTACTAGGTTTGTTCGTGTTATAATAAGTTTCTTCGACGGCAACTGCTATCGGGGACTTTTTGATTTTTATAACGTAAGAATACCATCATAAAAAAATATTATTAGACAGAATTATACCAACCTGTTTCAAAAAGGCATAATGTGCATTTTGTATCAATCTCCAAAAATCTTGCTAAAATGCCAAAAGAAACACAATTTTATTTATAATAACAATCTTTGTGAATTTAAATATGTATATATTTTTACGCAAATTAACAATTATCAAGATAAATAGGTACTTACATTTTCATTAACAATCCTAGGATACTTAAAATTGATGTATATGTATATATTATATATATAATTATATTACTTACATATGTATATAATTCAAAATTATAAACATAAATGGTTTTAATAATAATAGTATCTCTCATATCTCACTTTACAATTTTTGAAATAATCTATTCACGAAAAATCTAACTATAAATACGTTTTATTACTTATATTGTATTAATTAACAAAAATATTTTTCAAATGAACACACGTCCAACGCCTCTCGCCACTAGATGGCAGAGCACGACATTTTCCTATTTAAAGCGTGAATTTTCCGAAAGGAACGCTCTGTATCATTGTATAACAGTTTATGTGCTTAGGGTTCGTATCGAAGTGGATAATGAGGTGTGTTTTCAAGTGTATCAAGTAGTAAATGTGACTATATTTTATTAAAAATAAATAAGTATTTAAAAAGATAGTGTTCATTATTTTGTTATTTACATGAATGAATGCATGTTATTGACATGAATCATTATAATATATTTGTATTACTTTTTTTAACGCCAAATTTGATATTGTCCGCTACAACGAACACGAACTTTAAAAAAAATCTAAGTCATTTAAATTTGTAATTTATTTATGACAATTAAATTTAAATTACTTTGTGGACAGTCAAAAGTTTTACTTAGCTAAGATCCGCGATAAGCAAACAATAACAGAAAATTAATAATGTGTGTTTTCCTGCCGCATGAAGTGGATTTATTTGGAACTTAAACCAAAAACTTACCAAAAAACGGCCAGCAACTCTCCACCCACTAACCACAATACACAACACCAAACACAAACTACCACTTTTCTACCTTGTAAACACGTGTTTCGCCCCAACACGAGGCGTCTTCAGGTATAGTAGACTCTACGGAAGACAACCGAAAAGGTTACTCACTTTTCGTTTGTCATTGTTTGCTTGTCGCGGATATTAGCTAAGTAAAACTTTTGATTGTCCACATAGTGATGGATATCCGCAAAGTAACGCCTGACTCCATTAATAATCTTTAAATTACTTGGCAACTCAAATATTTTCAGTAGAAAAATAATTGACTTGGAGACTTAGATTTTACTAAAATCAAGCTAATGTCAAATACGACAATGTCGGTCATTTTCCTTCAACTACGGATGAGGGTCGTTGAAGGTACTGCCAAAAAAATAGTCGTATATATGTTATAAAGTTTAACTTTACAATATTGTTTTATTTGAAAAAACTTCATCCCCACCACATGGATGAGTGGCGATCTACTACGGCGCGTTTCTCTCATAACTTCTTTCCACGCACCACAATTTTGTGGAATCAGCTACCCTCGGTGGTCTTTCCGAACCGTTACGACATTGGAACCTCAAAAAACAAGTCTATACATACCAAAAAGGCCGGCAACGCTTCCGCGACTCCTGCGGTGTCGCGGTTGCCCGTGGGCGGCGTTAATTGCTTTCCATCAGGCGACACGCTTGCTCGTTTGCTCTCCTATCCCATAAAAAAAAATTACCTTACTTTGGCAATGTGCGCCACAGAGGATATGTATTTTCTCAAAAAGGGGAAGAACATGATTTTATTATTATTTGTTACAAGGTCCTTTAATATCCTAAAACACATATTATTCACAAAAGTTAAAAAAAAAGATTTTTTCTGCCAAATTAAGGGTTAAAAACGGTCTAGATCTTGGTTAGATAAGTAACTAACAAGAAGTCTAGTTATATAAAAAATATTTTTTCTTTATATTAGGTACTAGACTATACTTTTTATATTACGAGACTTTTTGCTAGTTACTATTCCAACTAAAACCATTGCTTATGCTGCGATATGGTTTACATTGATAGTCCAATGGAGGGTACGAACTCATGATTTTAGATGATAAGCCCGATTTTTACCAACTGATCTATTTACTACTTTTATTTTGATGCTAATTTCTTGTGGAATGTTTTACTTAGCTAAGATCCGCGACAAGCAAAACAATAACAGAAAATTAATAATGTGTGTTTTTCTGCTGGATGAAGTGGATTTATTTGGAACTTAAACCAAAAACTTACCGAAAATCGGCCATCAATTCTCCACCCACGAACCATTATTAACAACACCAAACACACACTACCACTTTTCCGTTTTGTAAACGACACGTGTTTCTCCCCAATACGAGGCATCTTCAGGTATAGTAGACTCTACGGAAGACAACCGAAAAGTCCTGTCCACATAGTGATGGATTTCCGTAAAGTAACGCCGTACTCCATTAATAAGCTAATTTCTTGAAGAAATGAGTACTTAGAAATTGTAAATGTATTAAGTTTATTAAACTGATTTTAAATCTAAGATATTTCTTTTATTCTAACGCTAGAACACTTGACTTATTGGCGGGAATCGGAAAAATCAAAGTTGGCATGTATGAAAAATATAAAATAGAAAAAACTTTATTTATGAATATTTTTTTTTTACAATAGCTAAAATAAAAAGCGTAATAATATTATAGTATATAAATAAATAAACTAAAAGGAAAATAATTTTAATCTAACAAGTGTAATAAAATGGTTCTTGCCCTACATATGCCAGGCGTTCTATTGGAGCACCTGGATATACTATTGAATATATTACTAGCTGACCCGGCAAACGTTGTCTTGCCATAAAAATTATTTTTAGGTTTAGGTATAAAAATAATTTACGACCTATAGTTTACGACCTACCAAATATACAAAAAAAAAATTCATAAAATTCTGCCAAGCCGTTTCGGAAGAGTTTGATAACAAACACTGTGTGACACGAGGTTTTTATATTTAAAAAATATAAATTTATAAATAATAAATAAAATTTTGTTACTAAACCATTTATAGAATATAATTCTATAAATGATTTACTAACATTTTTTTAAGACGTATATAATACTAACACAAAAATGTATCATAACCTGTATGGACCAAAAAAAATGTCTAAAATAAAAATTACTATTATTATTATAAATTAGATTTAGGATTAATTTGTTTACTCATTAATTTGTTCACTCACATATTACCTTCTTCTTTATAGTCGATTACACTCTTGTAAGAGTGATCGTGATCATCACTTTTTTGGGCATCTGTCACAGTTCAGCAATATTGCAGACATTGGAATTTTCAAAAACAAGGCAACGCTTCTGTGATGTCTATGATACTGCGAATGTCGCTGACGCTGACACATATCTTCCTATTCCATATTTACTTACTTCGTTGTCACAAAGACCAAAAGCATGTCTTAGCCTCCGATAAGAGAACCCGCCACTGGTCACGATGTTGGACTGCCTCTCTCTAATCACCTGCCCGAAGTTCGCTCAGGTTAGCAATCACTGTGTTGATCCATCGATACCTAGGCCGACCATATTTCCTACGCCATAAAAATGTTTGCTTAATGTTTTATGTCAACATTAGTAAAATTTCTGTTTAAGAAAACAATAGAGAAATCCAAAGGTTGTAAAGTATTGGGGTGTCTTTTACTTAGACATCAAAACATCTGTTCATTCCGATCCCTTCGATATCGACTTTCGCCTCCCACACCCAACGGTTATTAAAGGGTTAGATGTAATAATATGGACATTCCAGTACATTTAATAACACAGGAAAATAAGCTAAAATTATTATAGATAATAAAGAAACGATAGAAGTCAAAAGGTCACCGTCTTGTATCCAAATGATTGCAAGAGGATAGAGGTTGCTCAATAAGGAGATGGGGGGATGACCTCAAACTAATAGTAGGGTAATGTTGGATATGAGTAGCAGAAGACGGCAGGCATATTGAGATAAGAGAATAAAATTTCAAATTTACTTATATTATTTTAGGCATATTATTATTAAAGTAACGATACAGCCAGTTTTAAAAAGATATACATTTACACGAGTATGTCACCTGTCTTTTTAGACCTACTATTCTCAATCCAAATATATTCGGTCAGCTTACTTTTATAATATTATTAATAAATAAAAATAAATTAAATATGTGATAAAAGGTCATAATAGCGTGTTATAAGTTGGTATGTTTTTATCTTAATTCAATTTGATGGTTTCGCCTGTCCGCTTTGGACAAGCGTCTCTCTCTCTGAGTCTTAAGGGGGTCCTAACAGGGGGACTGTTGGGGCATAGGGCAGACACGACGTTTCTCCATCTCGACCTGTCGGAGGCCTGTGGTCAAGCGAAATCGGTTAATATCCATTCTTCAAAAATAGGGATCCTTATCCATCAGTAAGCTATATTGGGGCTCAATAAAAAATATAAAATATCTGTTGCTGGCAAAGACTGGATGCGTGAAGCCGAAGATCGGGCTAGGTGTCGCTTCTTGGGGAGGGCTATGTCCAGCGGTAGATTACCGCGGGCTGTCGAAGATGATGATGAAAAATATTAATGTTGTTACAGCTCCAAAATATTTTATTTTAGCATTGATTATGTTTAAACAATTATAAAATATTACACTTAACATTGCTTTATAGGTATTGGGTTCTAAAATCAGGAAAGTTTTATAATACTCACGGTGAGACTTTAATTCATGTGAGGCCGATCCATATTATTCTTACGTCAACACGAATCGGTGGCCAGAGTAAAAAAAAAATTAAAAAACGAACGCGGAAAGAGGCGAAACATTCCTTATTATGCAAATATCTTTTTCGAATATTATTTACGTTTGATTTCAACGGGCCGTCGGCGTCGGTTCCGCGTGTTGCTCTATTAATTATTAATTTTCAAATGATTTATTAGCATCCCCCTTTTTTCCTCCGGAGCTATGAAAAATTCTATAAAAGTTAATTAGAAATATAAACGTGAGATTCATTGAAAGGGTTTGTTTCAAATTCCTTTTTTTTTATTCGAATATTTCGTATTGTCTTAATAGAATTAATTATGGCGAAATGGAAAAACAGTCGGGCGCAGTTTTGCATTTGAAACGATTCATTTGAACACTTAGAGAACATTGAGCGATGGTGAGTTGTGTAAAATTTGAATAATTTTTTATTTGAGCTCATATATGTAATTCTTACTAAATGATACGAACATCCTCATTTTTGGGGATGGACATTAATCAAGGTGATTGCAGAGACACTCGGACACGAGATATTTTTTATATCAATGATCACGTTTGTTGGAGAACTGACAACCATTTCAGTATACGAGTACTGAAGGGAAGATCGCATATTGGTGCGTTAGTGTGCGTTATCCCCCCGCTAGATGGAGCGACGATCTACGCAGAGTGGGAAGAAAGTGCATATGAAAGCGTCTATACGAAGACTAATTGGGTGGTGAGACTTGACCAGCACTCAACCAAAGGCAGCGGATATCATCGTAATACCAAACTTTAAGTCCAGCACTTGTATACTGGAATGTTTATCAGTTCTCCGACAAACGTGATCAACTGATCACCACTACAGTTTTCTAACTCGCAAAACTATGTCCGTTACTTTATTTTTAAAGTGTTTTTTTTTAATCACGACCTAATATCGACTTTCAGAGTGCTAGAGCCACGCTTCAGACGAATGTATCAAACGACACATTGCTCATTTCCGTCTCTATCCCACAAAACTTTTTTAGGGCAAAAGTTTTAAATTGATAAAGAGAAAAATATGCTTTTATATTTACAATATATAAAAGTCTCGTGTCAAGATGTTTGTCGCCAATAAATTCCGTAAATATTTAATACACTTCATTTATTATTATTATTCATTTAATACACATTTTAATACACCGATCTTCATTTATTATTTTTTAATACACATTTTAATACACCGATCTTCATTTATTATTTTTTTAATACACATTTTAATGCACCGATCTTCATTTATTGTTTTTTTAATATACATTTTAATGCACCGATCTTCATAATATTTTTCCATAGGATAGTTTATATTTCTATTAATGATTTCAATATTTATTTATTGCAAATTAAATGTTTATTGTAGGACAAAGACTTATAATTATGTGTAAGTAAAATAACATATATTTTACTATACATCGTGACTTTTTAATTACCCGAGAAAACTAAAATTCGCGTTTGTAAAGGTCAGTAGGTAACATTCAAATATTATAGCGTTCATACAAAAATATTGTTTTATGGGACTTCAAAGAAATCCTGTAAATATTACGCGACCAAATTAGGTTGGTTTTGGTGTAGTTCATATTGGAATGATAATGATGTATATTTGAATTAGCAAGATTTTTTGTTGTATAATTTTTGGTGCGCATTAAGGACATTTTTAATAAATATTTCATAAAAATAAAATTTTATTTTCTTCGCCAAATTTAATATTATCGTTAACTGAATATATTACTTAATTTTCTCGGGTAATTAAAAACTTCGCAACTATTTAACCAATCTTGATGAAATTTTGTATATACTGTATTTAATTTTGTCTAAGTTGAGACATACTTCATATCTATATGTAGTAAGACCAAAATGTCGTATTCAAATCGACGAACTTCAAAACGGGTTGGACATAATGTGTATCAATAAACATGATTCAACTTATCATGACACGGCGTAATAAAGTCTTCAGTGTTCATAAATTATTTACAACTATCCGCTCATGGCGGCAGCCGGTTGCGGCGCTTTGATCGACTGGTTCGTCATGCGTCAAGCTACATGCGTTTGGAGTGGCGGATTTTGAGATATGACCATGTTTACAGTGAAGGCAGGAGCGACTTTGTACTTCCTCGCAAAACTATGTTTATACTAGCATACATATTCACGCGTTGCTGTGGTTCGGTTACAATACATTAAATGAATATTATACTAAAATATTTTATACAGTCAGATCAATATTTTTTATTTTTTTTTATCGGGTAGGAAGGCAAACGAGCAGGCGTGTTATCTGATGGAAAGCAACCAACGCCGCCCATAGACATCCGCAACGCCATAGGTAGTGCGGAAGCGTTGCCGACCTTATCGGAGAGTGAAATTATGGAAGTGGGAGGGGGAGTGAGAGTGGGAATCGAAGGGGGAGTGGGAAGGGGAGGGTGTTGGGCCTCTGGAACTGAGACCGCTCACCGTAAGTGACACGCCTGTTCGTTTGCCTTCCTATACCATAAAAAAAATATTCAAACAAGTTTCATTAAATACGTTAAAAATTTTAATAAAACGTGTATTACTAAAATTAGAAATGTCAAAATATGTGGTTCTATGAATATTGAATTAAATTTAGCTACCAGTTTACAAGAGTGATGATGTCTATTAAGTATTCTGTGTTTATTTTTTTATAGCCCGCCTTCCTCTGTTGGACAAACGGCTTCCCGATTTCTAGGGGAATAGACTTGGTAACTGCGCTTGTCCAAGATAGATTGGCGGACTCAGAATAAATACATGAAGACTATACATACATTATCAATGGAGTCAGGCGTTACTTTGCGGAAATCCATCACTATGTGGACAGTCAAATGTTTTACTTAGCTAAGATCCGCGACAAGCAAAACAATAACAGAAAATTAATAATGTATGTTTTCTGCTGGATGAAGTGGATTTATTTGGAACTTAAACCAAAAACTTAACGAAAATCGGCCATCAATTCGCCACCCACCAATCACTATACACAACACCAAACACACACTACCACTTTTCCACCTTGTAAACGACACGTGTTTCGCCCCAACACGAGGCATATTCAGGTATAGTAGACTATACGGAAGACAACCGAAAAGTCTGTTATTGTTTTGTTTGTCGCGGATCTTAGCTAAGTAAAACTTTTGACTGTCCACATACATATATATGTATATACTAGTGAAATCACGACCATTGACTCAGTTGCGGTAACATTGTTTGATTTCGCCGCTTAGCAATTTATTTATTTCATTTTGATTATTTATATCGAGTAACAACGTTTGTCCACAGCCAATATGTAACTTGACTTCGTTATGGTATCACTAGATACTTTTAATCATTGCATTCGACGCTGGTATAATAGCTCTGGTTGTGCCTCCGGAACTCAGCCGCTCACCGCACGAAGCGCGGTAGCTAAGCTACCACCCAGACGCAGATTTTCTGCGGGAGTGTGGTACTTTCCCGGGCGAGCCGGCCCATTCATGCTACAGACAAATATTATGCCATTCTTGACAAAGTATTCGTCTGCAGCGGGGCTCTACCACTATCAAAATTTCGATATTAATTCAGTAAACACCAAACGCCAATCTTACTTGATTCCCAATGGAATAAGGTGAGATTGGCGTTTATTCTATTGTACGCGAGAAATGTTGACTATATCGATAATGACATCACTATTGAATTAATGAACGAAAATATCGTTATCGTGAAATCGCTCCGTTCGCTTTACGTTAAGAATACCTTATGGCTTCGTATACAAGCAAGCACATTACCATCTATTACCACATCGAGAAGACTTACTGTTGTTTTGTCGGTCTATAGACGATTGTCAATCGAAACCATAGGGCTGCTTTAATAGAAACTTCGTGATTTTTATTATTTATATTTTGGCGTCCGTCGGTATTTTAAAAATAGCAGAAAGTCTCATAGACATTGTATATTAATAAAAGACTTTACATATCCTTTACTAACTGCCTTCTTTTTTTGTTTTTCGTCAGTTTTGATTTTTAATTAATAATTTTTATTTAATAACTTTATATATCTGTGTAAATATCGCGTTTATTGTTTGTATATTGTTTTTAGTAGTATTTTATTGTGACATTGTCAAATTATAGATTCATATACATATTGATATATCATGAAAAGTTGTAAAAATGATTTCGACGATAATATACAAGTTCTTTACTTATTATATAACCCCCCCCCCCATACACACACTACTGGTAAAGTAACAATTTGTTGTGCAAACGTCTTAAAAGAAAATAAAATAAAATATAACTCTCTTTTTAAGGGTTGAGTGTACTTTTGACCTGGCCTTTCTTATATATATATATATATATATATATATATATATATATATATATATATATATATATATATATATATATATATATATATATATATATATATATATATATATATATATATATATATATATGCTATATATATATATGTATACATATATAGTCACGCCTATCCCCCGCAGGGGTTGGCAGAGACCACAGAGCTCCATCCGCTGCCATTCATCGCAGCGAAACGGCTCGGTCGCTTTTCGCTTTTCGCCCTCGTGAGAATCAGGACGTGACGGGTGGCGAACCACGTCGCCGTCATTTTCGACAAATTAGGTATATTAAATTCGTCTTTAGTGAATCCCACGAGCCGCAAGGAAGGATGGAGGTCAGCCCCAGCAGAGCCCTGCATGCTGAGGTAAGGCACCATAGTCCCCTGGGGAGCCCGACCCCGGGACGATCGGCACGTTTACGACTAGGCTCGCCCCTAGCCACGCATCCATTGGCACGGCAGACCGTGGATTGGCGGAGAGGAAGGGAAAGGATAGAGAAGAAAGGAAGGGGCAGGAAAGGAAATGCGGATTGGGGGGGTTACCAGACTCGGAATAAACATATAAAAATCCATATAAATATTTATTCCGATGCGGGAATCGAACCTGCGACCATTGACTCCGTGGGCGGAGGGCCCCGTCACTGAGCCAATCGGTCGTCATTATTAGCTGAAATAAGTTTATTTGGAACCTGTTGTGAAGTGCGACAAATCTGTAATCTCAACTTCAAAGACCACGATTTTCTATAATGATTTTTAGTATGCTATATGTTTTTAAGAAAATTAAATTCCATGTGTGGAAAGTTGCCAACCCTAATTGAGGACATTGTGTGACATGTGATCGAGATGTATGGGCGTTGCTTGTTACTCGTCGCGTGACATTCGATTTTATATCAAACTATTAACAAAATAAGATTATTAATTCAGTGTGTTATTGTCGAATAAAAATGTGAGATTTCGTTTTCATTTCCAGTCTTAGATATGAACAAAACATTGTCAATACTAAAGCTGAATAACTCTAGACATTTTGTTCTTTCCCCTTATTATTCTATGTCTTCCAATATCCATGTTCCGTACTTACCATCATGTTATGTCTTTGTATTTGCAGTGTACCTGCCATACTCAATCAGTCGATCAAACGTGGCGGGAGAAGCAGGACCCCTCGAGGAAAGCCAACGGCCAGGAATAGACTGTTATGGGTATTTTCATAACAGGAAGAATTAGGTTGAAGGAGGAATTTATATGAAAGATGCAGTAAAGATAGAGTAAAGTCTAACTTACTTTTTTTATGGAATAGGAAGGCAAACGAGCAGGCGTGTCGCCTGATGGAAAGCAATCAACGACGCCCATGGATATCCGCAACGCCATAAGGAGTGCGGACCTTTTGGGGAAAGTGTCATACAGAGTGCGGAAGTGTACAACAGACAAATATGGAATGGATGGAAAATGAAATATGGATGGAATTCTTGACAAAGTATTCGTCTGCACTATTTACCTTTAACTTTTACTTTGCTAAGATCCGCGGACACAAATCAGAAAAGTAATATTATGTGTTTGCAAAGAAGTGTATCGGAATCCTTGGTGTCGACATATCACATGACGTCCAGTTTCGTGGCCATCTGGAAGATAAGGCAAAGCAGCCTCGAAAAAGCTGGTTATGCTCAGTAGAGAGAGACAGTATTTCACATCTTCCCATTGCCTCCAACTTTACAAAGTATAAGCCAGGCCGCACATGAAATACTGTTCTCATCTTTGGACTGGAGCTCCCTAGTATCAATTTTTTCCACTTTCACATACAAAGTCGTGCGATCCGAATCGTCGATGACCAAGATCTCACCGATCGGCTTGATTCTCTAGCACTGCGGAGGGATATGTCATCTCTCAGCATTTACTTACTTACCGAAAATCGGCCATCAATTCTCCACCCACCAACCACTATACACAACACCAAACACACATTATCACTTTTCCATCTTGTAAACGACACGTGTTTCGCCCCAACAAAGTTCTTTTCGGTTGTATTCCGTAGAGTCTACTATACCTGAAGATGCCTCGTGTTGGGGCGAAACACGTGTTATTAAGAAATCTTGTTTTTTTTTGGTCATAGAAATGAATAATTTTAATTTGTCTCTGTCATTATTAATTTTTATTTCTTCTTATTTTAAGTACTTACTTATTGTGTCTATGTATACTTAAAATGTACCCAAGTGTCGCCGTTATATCGGATTCGGATGTTGTGCAATTTGTCTGTATGCACTTTTATGGTAGTACAGTCTGCGGATCGCGAGCAATAATCCGCAACGGCGAACGTCTTCAGCTCTTTGATGGTCGCGATTTGTACAGAGCAATGTTGCAGTAGAGACATCTGTTTGCATCATGTAAAAAATATCAAGTTTTCGTCCACCACATTCATTTAAACTCTTATTAACGCTACCCCTAAGCTTGATTTAGGGATTAAGTAGGAGGGGTCTAGAAAAAGGATAATATAAAGATACGTATTAGAAAAATAAATACATGATTAACACTCGACAATTGGCATTCCTCTACAAATTAATGTCCTCTACATGGTATTCAGATAATATCACATGAATTCGACTTAAGGCTATTTGTTACAGAACTGAATCTTGTCCCCAAAAAAAAAAAAATATCACGATGACTCACGTATAAAGTTGGCCATATTTAATTGATTTTTTTTTATTATAAACCCAAACAACTTATTTATTTTTCATTTTAAATTTGAAAATTACGAATGTAAAAAAAGTAATATAATATAAAAGGTTTTAATGCATTAGTTGATACATTTATGAATGTATCACTACAGTACGAAAATGTATTATAACTGAAAATATGTTACCGTTGGTTGCATATCCACTATATGTAGATTAAATGTAGATTTGACATAGCCCTTAATGTGTTATGCAATAAATAAAAAAAACCTAGTTCCCGCCATTTTTCAATTGTTTTTCAAGCAAGCAAAATGAACGTATGTGACGAAGAAATTCGGTACATTTTAAAGTTTTATTACAAAAAAGGTAAAAATGCGACGAACGCCGCGAATAAAACGTGTGCGGTTTACGGACCTAATGCAGTATCAATAAGAGTAACACAAATGTGCGTTTCGAGTCTGGAAATTTTAGTGTGAAAGATGAGGTTCGCTCTGCACAGATAAAATCAGTGCCATCTTTGAGAAAGTGGAGCAAGATCGAGATATTAGTAGCTACGACATTGCTGAAGAACTGGATGTTGATCATAAAACAGTTTTACGTCATTTACGAAAGTCTGGGTACAAGAAAAAACTTGACATTTGGGTACCACATGACCTCACTGAGAGAAACCATGACAACGCCAGACCGCACTCATCTATAGCCACGTAGCAAAAATTGTGAGAGCTTGGCTGGGATGTGTTGATGCATCTTCCGTATAGCCCTGACCTTGCTTCATCAGATTTCCACCTGTTTCGGTCATTCCAGAACTCTTTAGGAAGCATAAAGCTACCTTCAAAAGAACACTGTGAACACAACCTGTCAGATTTTTTTTAATCAAAAGTCTTAAAATTTCTACAGGAATGAGATCATGGCTCTACCCACAAGATGGCAACAAGTCATCGGTCAAAACGGCACATACATATTATAAATAAATAAAAAATTATACCTAAAAAATATTTCCCTTTGTATGAACAATACGAAAATACTTTTGCCCCGACCTAATATATAGCTACTCTGTGCTCTATTATCGAAATGCACATCGCGGTTTCCTAAGGGTTGAATATTTCTGTGCTAAACTGCTGCGTTAGGACTACGGCTTAACGCGCTCTTTTTCGAACGGCACAAGGTCCAACTTGGCGTGTATCGCTTTTTTTTTAAAATTGCAAGTCAATTTTTACTGCGACACGCCTTTCCACGATTCGCATTACCGAAATTGTGTATTTGTACAACGGGTCGATGTTCTTTATGCCTTGTTTTATTTATTTATATATCAAGAATCATTTTGAATATTGATTAGACGTATTACTTTTTTTTTAATAGCCTGTATCCCACTTCTGAGCACGGGCCTATCTATTACTCGAAAAACGGACGTTAACCCACCACGCTTGTTCAATACGGATTGGCGGGGTTAGCAGACTCGAAATAAATATTTGTCATCCATACATATATTTATTCCGATAGGGAGATCAAACCCGCGACCATTGACTCCGCGGGCGGAACACCCCGCTACTGAGCCAGATGGTCATATTACTTAGCGTTTATTAACTCCCTAAACACACTTCCTCACTTTATTGTCGTTAAATGAATAAAATATAAAATACCATTAAAAACAAAGTAATAAATTATTACATGCTATATGAAGACTTCATTCCATGCACCGCTATTAGCCACCTTCAGCGGTATTTTTGTATAAATACGACATTGGAATCTTCAAGAAAGTCTACTTATATCTCAAAGGCTAGCAACGCATCTGTATTGCCTCTAGTATTACGAATGGATATGAGCGACGTTGATTGATTTCCAACAGCCAACACGCTTGCTCATTTGCCTCTTTATCTCATAAATAAGAGTTACGGAAGCTCTAGTATATAGTTTGCATTCGCGTGCGCTTTGACCAATCCCACTGAGTTAGTATTGAACATGTCTATTTATATAAATATAACTCTATGACTCGTCAGTTCTACACCCGTTCCTTGATGACTTCAAACAATGAGTAAAACACTAGCCCCACATTGCCCGCTGGCCCCCATGATGCAAGTCATCCCAACTTCTTGTTTTAAACCACAATCGGCCATCATTAATTAATCGACGTCATTATATTCTTAACGAAAATATTCCCCAGAATTGACGAATACATATGAAATGAGTTTAATGTAGACTCAAGTGTTGTATAGACTTGACATAATTTTCTATTACATATACATATTTTTTTTATTATTATAAAGATACTGTAAACGATCTTTTTTAAATCATGATCAATTTTTTTACTCTTAAAATTTCAAACTCTCTAGTATAATTTCGTAATAGGTTTTCTTTGAATGAATAAAAAGAGGTGAAAGAAATTTCGCAGATACTTTTATGACTTTTTGCTTCCATAGTCACTTTATAAATTCCCAGCTTTAGAAAGGCCGCGGTTTAGAATTTAATTTTTTAAATTTAATGGTGATGACATTATATTTACATTATATTAGAAGATACATATTGTATTTTTTTTTTTGGTTTTTGTCCATCTATGTAATTTTACTTTTCAGCTCTATAAGGCAGCATTAGCTCAGTTGGTATCTGAATTACGATTTAAGTCCATATTATTTGGATATTGGGCTATTGATGTGAACCATTTCCCAGCACAAATATTATAAACTTTGTTGAAATGGTTAACGAGAACGCTAATAATTATTTCAACGTTTCCGTGACTTCTGCGGTATCGCGGTTGTCTATGGGCAGTGTTGATTGCTTTCCCTCAGGCGGCACGCTTACTCCTATCCCATAAAAAAAAATAATATTAAAAATATTACTAGTCTTCTTTTAACAAAAATGTACAATATTGACGCAATAATAAATTTCTATCCATGTCTAGTTTCTACTAAACTCTATAATACTGTGTGGCGATAATAATTATAAGTTGATGATGCGGGCACTTTGTTCCTGCGATGCACTTTCGACGCTGCACGCTGTACACTGCACCCTGCATTCAGCACCCTGCATATTTCACAACACTATACATATACATTGGTAATTTAGCAATTGCAAAGTATCCCATACAATGCTCTTAAGATTTCTATAAAAGCGAATTGTATTCATATAGTTTCATCCCCACCATCTGGATGAGTGGCGATCCAGTACGGTGCGTTTTTTCAAAAACTTTTCTCCACGTATTACTACCCTGTGAAACCAGTTACATCCAGCGGTGTTTCTGAATCGATATGGCATTGGAACATTCAGAACACAAGCTCATACATTTGTTAAAGTCTAACAACGCTCCTGCAATGCATATGGCACTGCGAATGTCTCTGGGTGGTGTTGATTGCTTACCATCACGTGATACGCTTGCTCGTTTGCCTTTCTAATTGTTATTATAATATATCTTAATTTTCAAAATGTTAACATATATTATAGGACACTAGATCCCACACTAGGATTCCCTGTGTTGTGGGAAACTAGGCTCTTCCTTCGTAAATATTACATAAATGTTATAACATAAATATCAAATCAGTAGAAAAAAAATTAAATTAAATCAAACACTAGTGATAAAAAATGGATTAAGTAAGATAATAAATTATTAAATATGTGATTTGTATGTTTGCAGCTGATTTTGTGGTGTAAATTTTAATTTATCGTTTCGAAAAGCAGCCTCATAAACGTAAAAAATAAAATACTGTTTTGTTTTAAAAAATTGTTCAAAAAATTCTCTAGGACAATTTTTCGAAAAACTATAACGAATATGAAAGTTTTTGACTTTGTTACAAAAGTCATTGTATAAATTATTTACATGGTAATAAAATTATTTTATAAACAATATATCGACATACCTAAATCTAAACGGTTGTTTTCCGTAGAGTCTGAGTCCTGATGATGCCTCGTGTTGAGGCGAAACACGTGTCGTGTGCGAGGTGAAAAAGTGGTGGTGTGTGTTTGGTTTTGTTAAAAGTAGTTGGGGAGTTTCTGACGGCCGCTTTTTTGTTAAGATTTAGTTCGAGTTCCCCGTACCTAAATCCACTTCCTCCAATAGAAAACACACATTATTATTTTTCTGTTTTTGTTTGCTTGTCGCGGATCTTAGCTAAGTAAAAGTTCTGATTGTCCTCATAAAATAGTACCATTTTTTTATTACAAATTTAATTTTAACTATAGACACCTTTTTTAATTTAGACGATGAATGCAGATCACCACAATAAAATGGACATTTAAAATAACAAGTTTTTTTACTAAAAATTAAATTCAATTTAAATATAACTTTTCTCATATGTACGATGTGTGCAGAACACTCCACAATAACAGACAAGACAGACACACGCACGTAATACGTGTGTTTTTTGTCCCCCTCGTTCGTTTCCTCCTATTCTTAAGACAGATGTCGCCCTTTCACATTCAAATCAAGATGTTATTATATTTAGATCACTGTGCTATTATGACAATGGAATGAAAAAACTACCACCCGCTCCACACTTTGTATTTTAACAGCTGATCTCTCACTGTTTGCGATGGTAGCTTTCGATTTTCGAACGAAAGTTTTTTAGTTTTTATTAATCGTATACTACACACGTACAAACATACAGATTTATAATGTACTTTGACAAATAAATACCTTTATTTTTATAATTTTCTTCATTTCTCAAAAGCTAGTACCGCTTTTGCAATGGACAGTCAAAAGTTTTACTTAGCTAAGATCCGCGATAAGTGAAACAATAACAGAAAATTAATAATGTGTGTTTTTCCGTTGGGTTTAGTGGATTTATTTGGAACTTAAACCAAAAACTTACCGAAAATCGGCCATCAATTCTCCACCCACCAACCACTATACACAACACCAAACACACACTATCACTTTTCCATCTTGTGCACGACACGTGTTTCGCCCCAACACGAGGCATCTTCAGGTATAGTAGACTCTACGGAAGACAACCGAAGACTTTTCGGTTGTCTTCCGTAGGGTCTACAAGATGGAAAACACACATTATTAATTTTCTGTTATTGTTTCGCTTGTCGCGGATCTTAGCTAAGTAAAACTTTTGACTGTCCATATAGTGATGGATTTCCGCAAAGTAACGCCTGACTCCATTAATAACGCTTTTGCAATACCTATGGTGTTGTATATGTCTTTGATTGATATGGAATTGATGGTTTTCCATCAGTCAGGCGACATGGTCGCCTGTTTTCTTTCCTATCCCGAAAAAAAAATTCCGTAGTTGATTTGTTATCATGAAGAGTTGTTGAAATTATTTTGCAAAATTAAACTGCTTCATAAGCTTTATGAACTAGATTAAGACTTTTCCCGCCAACTTACATCAGTGACGTTGTGTTTTTATTTCATTTTTATAGTCTCATATTATTATCATATAACATATAATTTCATAGTTTAATATAATTGAGGTGGCGTATTATTAAATATAGTTTCATTATAGATTATATATAATATTATGCAATAAACTTGAAAAGTCACAATACACGCATTTATTTAATTTATATCAACTTACACGCCTTAATCGATTTAAACACTATAATTAATAATAATATAAAATTACAAAAATGAAATAAAAGCACAACGTTACTAATGTAAGTTGGCGGAAAAAGTCCAGTGAAAGTTATTTGAATTTGTTTGTCTGTGACTGTTCTTGTTTTCATTGATGGCAATTAGTTATAACTATTATGCCAGTGTCAAGTAATATACAATAATATCCAATCTCTTAAAATCTAACAAGTCAAGGTTATCACGTTACGTCTTGATAAAATGGTGGCAATTTTACCAAAAACCTTCTATGGACTTTTTCAGTCAACTTAAAAAGTTACGATACACGCATTTATTTCATATCACTTCACTTATACGCCTTAATCGAACTTTATTGTACAATACGCCACCACAATTAAATAATATAACTGATAATAATATAAGATTATGAAGATGAAATAAAAACCCAACGTCACTGATGTAAGTTGGCGGGAAAAGTCCAATCTGTGACTGTTATTCGATACGACAATTCGAAAATATTTGCCAAATGGCAAAGAGCGAAAAACACGCGGACGCCCCGTCGGAAATAATTTATTATCTATCAAAAAATAATTGTTATAATTACTTATGCAAGACTGAGCCCGCTCTCCCCTCTAGAAATGGTTTTTTTTATTATTCAAATCGGGTAATGACTGACGCCATTGTCGAAAGGGTTCGGGTACATGTTTGATAGGACTCACGATTGTATTCATTTCGTTGACACGTTCAAAATTCAGCGAGGCGCATTTATAAAAATATTATAAGTAGTTCCGCATACCTATTAATTAATCTTATTTATTTTTAATATTGTTAATATAGGTCCACGAAAATCTATCAAAGAATATAATATCGTGTGATCACGAAAAAGAGAATACAAAAATACTAACTTAAGTCTTTATCAAAACAAAATGCCTTCAAAATCAATCACTCCACTAATGACACTATCACCAAAACGTAAAATATACAATATCACTTTTCAAGACGAGGCATTTTTAGTAAAAAACTGAAGTGAACAGGGAACTGAAAAGTGAATATATAATTAAATTAATATTAAATACATTCTTAAAATAAGCACGTATTGAAACTAAATCTATTGCTCTTTTTTATCAGTATAATAACGTAAATTTTAATATACTATATAATTTAATATACAGTTTTATAGTGGTAGAGCCACGCTGCAGACGAATACTTTGTCAACAATGGCATATTATTTGTCTGTAGCAAATGGCTCGCTCGGGTTAGTACCACACTCCCGCAGAAAACCAGAGTCTGAGTGGTAGCTTAGCTACCGCGCTTCGTACGGTGAGCGGCCTGAGTTCCGGAAGCCCAATACCCTCCCCCTCCCACTCCCATAATCTCACTTTCCTTAAAGGTCAGCAACGCTTCCGCACTGCCTGTGGCGCTGCGGATGTCTATGGTTGACTGCTTTCTACAGGTGACACGCCTGCTCTTTTGCCTTCATATCCCATAAAAAGAAGGTTATTATTATATTATCGTATCATTTTAAATATTCTGAAGTTGTATTCAATCTAGTATTTATTGTTTCATCGCAGTTTGCGTGCGAACTCAGAAAATAGCTATTTTATATAAGTAATTAATTAATTTAATTTGGCGTGTCACATGACATGCAATATATAAAACATTACACAAAGTGATTCTTGTAAATCGGAGGCAAATTTTTTATAACACTTACAGATGTAAGACAAAAATGAATTCGACTTTAGAAAAAAAATACAACGTCAAATACCAATATGGTGTATTCAAATTTCGAATAATATAAAAGAGAAAAATAATAATGTCCAATTTCAAAAATCGAAAATGTATTTAGATCGAAAGGGCATTGTTTAAATATTTGAATAGAGAACGTTCCATTCTTCACATGCGATCCATCTTTTATGGTTACGTCAAAAATTTTTCGATTCTGTTTTGCATATGAACGGGATCCATTTTGCGTTATTGTTCCGATGTTTGGTTTCAGAACTTAGTTTTTTATCGGCATTGTTATCGGTGGGTTAATGTCATTTCATATTTGCTGTGGGACATAGATAGACGGGATATAGATAGACCAAATAGTGCGGTGGCGGATGGTCTGCTTTTGTAGTCAAGGACCACAGGTTCGATTTCCTCATTGTAACAAACATTATTTTTTTTAAGCAAATCAAATAATTAATTTTCATTTTAAAAGTAAAAAGATTCTATAATTTTAAGATGAGTAGATACAGTAGTAGGTATGTAAAAATTAAACAAAACAAAATTAAATGTTTATGTAAGCTATTTAATTATTTTTTTTAAACTAATTAGCTCAGTGACAGAGCTACCGCTTTAAAAGTTACTTATTAAACGGAATTAAACCTGCGACCAATGGTCGCAGGTTTAATTCCGTCCGTATCGGAATAAATTTTCCAATCCTGGACGCCCAGCCAATCCGCCTCGGACAAGCGTGCTTTATTTCTCCAGAAATGTGGAGGTCCATATCAAGTAGTAGGAGTATATTAGGTTTTTTAAAAAAAAAGCACCTAAAAAGAACATTTTTAAAATTTCAATTTGCAGACCATGTTTTACACATTTCTTCTAAAGAATATAGTACATAATTGTCCGGTTATTATGTTATTTACAAATAGTTTAATCTTCTTCTTCTTCTTCTTTGTATCATTGATAGGTACTATTACAGACATAATTTCTCAGATTCAAACTAAACAAATTGTTTATGAACTGAATCATCCAGATTTAAAGTCGTTTGAATTGTTAAATATTATTTTTACTTTATTTGTCAAAAATAAATGTACCTAGGCTGAATGTCTTTAATATCATTGCAAAAAAAAAAAATTGAAAAATATACGCGGACAACATATGATCATTACATTACATTATTATTAAACGTCTGGTAACCCTTACAGAGACTATAATGATCCATAACTTCATGCCCATAACAGTTTTCTGGCGAATCGAAGGTGCAGAGAAAAAAATACAATACAAATCACTGTATCGCCTCCTAATGATCTTGATGCGTCACAGTGATTGCGAGGAACGAGACAGAACATACTGCGGACGTGTGTGTGAAAGAGACACATGACACATTTCTCACCGGAAACGTGGTAATATATGACGCATTGTTAGTAACGAGATCGGTTTGTCTGTTTGCTTGTCTGTGGGCGGAGGTGTGCGCGTCCTTAAATAGTGTTGCCAGCGCGTGTTTTCTATTTTTTATTAGTGTTGTCAAATTGATTTTAGATTTCACAATTCGGTAATTTTTTGAGGTCATTAGTTTCATAAGCTAGTGAACATATGGTATAAAAACAACCTTATTTATATTATAAATAATGTTGTTTTTATTATATCAATATACATTATTTATATCAATGTTTGGTTTCAGAGATACGGATAATCCAGTTCGGGTTCCACCGGCAACTCAACCTTCTTTCTGTTCACGCATGTATTGTTTAAATTAATAATAAATAAAAAAAAATATTTCTGGTATTTATTACTCCTTAATATGAACTGCTTTCCGCTGCTTTATTTTTGTTACATACTGGTCTTTCCGATACATTACACAATAGGATTCGGTTTACCTATATTACACAGATATGACATAGAAACCTTTTGAACATAAGCCTACAAATTTCTCTAAAGCCAGCAACTCTTCCGTATTCTATAGTGTTATCACTCGCCAGACAACACGCTTACTTGTTTAAATTCCTATCAAATAAAAATAAACGAAAAACATAAATTTTACAAACACATACAATGCTTAACAAAAAAACCGGAAGAGTTTAAAAGCTCAGCTTCTTTTTCTGCATAAAAATGTCACTAACAAGACCCACTCTAAAGAAAAGGTACATCACTAGTTTACTTTTACAAACTATAACAAGGAATTGCATGGGTGCATTCGAGCCCATATAAATTGAACAATTTTTATTTTCGATTTTCACTGATTAAGAATCCTTAGGTTAACTTAATCATTTACCATCCAGTAGTTATTTATTCATCGAGATCGATAAGACATCGATTCGAAGCCGATACGAGATATTCTCGTTTATCAACCCGTTTTAACCGATCGACGCATCCTCACTCTCTGATAGCGGTTCGTTCCGAGGTCTTGAGATCTTCGATAGGCCTTCCTAGCTTTAGTTTTAGCTCGTCATCAGTTGCAACATGCGACTCCATGAATTATTTTAAACTGTTTTCTTTTCCCGCAGAGCTGATAAAGAAATTGTTAAAAATCTGCACAAAACCATGAATAATCTATTTCATATTTCTCTCTATATCAGAAAGGGACGAAACATATCGACAGTTTGATCTTCATACGCCGAATACGATAATGTCGAACCATTTGATGTTCATTTGAAATTCAAATTCGGAGATCCATTAGTGCCGTGTCATATAAAATATGACACAGTATTGAGTTACACTAATTGATGGGTGCACCGAGGTTTTTTTAACGCACAAATACCAAATCGGATGTGGATGTTCGGTTTTTTGACACCGCTTCCGATTGCAGCTATTTGAAATTGGAATGCAGTTTTAAACAATTCTTTTTAAATTCACCAAGATATTTTTTTTATTAAAATAGTAATAACGCTTTCAATGAATACAAATACAACTAAAATAATGACTAATGGTCCACAGAAATATAATATTGTAGTCAATACGGAGAAAATAAAATACGTAGAAGAATATACATATATATATATATATATATATATATATATATATATATATATATATATATATATATATATATATATATATATATATATATATATCTAGGTCAATTAATATCTGATATTATGCATAAAGAAATTGAAAGAAGAATAGCGAATACTCGGAGAAGATTTTGGTCTCTTAGTGAAGTTATGAAAAATAAGAACACGCCAATGAAGGAAAAAAGAAAGTTTATCTCATGTGTATCATGCCATGTTTAACATATGGTTGCCAAATATGGGCATTAACTTAAACATTAATGAATAAAATAAATATATGTCAAAACAGTATAGAGGAGAAGTACAAGTGGTGTGAAGATACAAAACAAAATAAGATTTAAAGATGCAAACAGTCTAACCAAATTTAAAGACGCAATAAAATATGTAAGTCATTAAAATGACAATAGAAAAGACATATGATAAGGGAAAGAGAGGAGAAATGGACAAAAATAGTCCCAGAGTGGTAGAGACAGACAAAACAAAACGCTGAGAAGATGATCTCAGAAGAGTTGCTGGCAAAAATGAATAGGATTAGCAAGAGATAGATCGGCATGGAAATCTTTGGAGGGGCCTTTGTCGAAGGACAAGCTGTTGATTCTATAAATTAAATTGAACTAATTAATCAATGATAATTAAGGATAGACAGTAATCAGAATGATAATTGAGGACAGGACATATGATAAGGAAGAGAGAAACGGAAGAAAATACCACACAGAGAGAGAGAATAAATACCACAGAGTTAAAATTAATACACACAAATCAGGTAATTTGATAATTAGAAATTAGTTACATACAAGTCAAGGTTTCAGCTACATCATTTGGATGAATGGTTTTATTGAGTGGTGGATTTAGTTGTTTGGTGCTCTTTTCTTAACACACCACCACAACTCTCTGGAACCAGTTACAATTAAAAATCGGCCTTCACATTCCTCAAAGACCAGAAACTCTATTGCAATGTCTGTGATGTCTATAGCAGCGTTGATAGCTCAAAATAACGAAAAAATCTATTATGGCGTATCATTAGCACTATAACGGCGTATCATTGGATTTAAAAAATAGCGGACGCAACTGGACCGTGTAATTCGTATTGATGATTGTATCGTCTGCAACACTTATCGACGTGGTTGTCAACGTATTTGGCAATCATTAATCTACATTTGTAACCCGTTCGTACTGAGTAGAAAATAACTATAACAACGGTCGAAAGATCGAAGAGAACATATTATATCGCTTTCTGAGTTAACGATATCGAGAATTGGCATGCTATGTCGTGTCGCTTTAACGATTTCCACCTTAAAAAACTTATATTGTAATAAAATGGAATAATGAAGTACAAAAAAAATGGAAGAAAGGTGGGATTACAATTCAATTTATGTAAGCTCGCTTGCCTTTTAATGAAACACAACTGGACTTATGAATCTATTTAAAACATTTATTTATTTATTAGATAATCCAACAGTTTCATTACACAACTTCTTACATAAAAATAATATAACAAGCAATTAAAACCAAAATAGGATTACACAGTTTGGGCTTAAATATATTACTTTTACAAACTAGAAGACATATCAAATATTAAAAAAAAAAAATTAAGTTGAGAATCTAATTTTGTGAGTAGATGTGTATGTGTGTGTGTGTGTGTGTTTGTGAGTGTGTGCGATTTAATTTACTGCATTTTTACATTTGAGTGTTTTTCTAAAAGTACTTTTTGACATGCTGAACAAATTTATATCTGAATAAAACTCATTATATGTGTTGGCTATACGGATATACATACGGATATACGCATATACATTTATAAAAGAACGACACCACGTACACCACACCCACATTAATTGATACGATATTGGAACCTTTAAAAAACACCTGTGCACGTTTTCGTAAGGCCGGCAACGCGTCCGCAATGCGTATAGAACTGCCGATGTCTATGGGTGGCGTTGATTGCTTTCCATAAGGTGACACGCCTGCTCGTTTGCCTTCCTATCTCATTTAAGAAAAAATGATACCTATATCTTTACGCATATTCTTTAATGGTATGGTATTGCCCCGGTAAGCAAACATTCGTACTGCTACGGTGATACTCTATCACTATAAAATTTGTTATTCACACATATGAAATGCTGAATAACGATCTACTAAAATATAGACATAGTTAAGATATATTCGAAAAAGTTTAGTTTTTTGAAAATTATTGATATTTGATTTTGGAAAAATTATACATATTTATTTATACATATTATACATATTTATTTATTATATTACGACCAATTGGCTCAGTGACGGGGCCCTCCGTCCGCGGAGTCAATGGTCGCGTGTTCCCGCATCGGAATAAATATATGTATGGATTACAAATATTTATTCCGAGTCTGGTAACCCCGCCAATTTAAAAAAATAAATACATATTTTTTCGAAAATAATAACTCAAATAATTGATAACTCTTTTGGAGTTAAAATACTGTATCAAGATAAATATGTATTGGAAAGTCAAGACGTTCAACTTTCAATGCCGGAAATGCACCAGGGGAGATATTTGATAAGGTAACTCAAACAGTACAGCTGCCGATTGTACACGCGAGCATTGCGGACGTCTATAAAAAAGAAACAAAAAGTGAGCTTCGAACTTTTAATCGATGCTAAAAGAAAGTTGATATATGAGAAAAATTAATGCTTTCTAAGCTTAAATTGAGTATATCGTGTATTAACTTTTTCAACGTCTGTTGTTTAATCCAAGGGGAAAATTATTTTTGCTTTAATAACGTTGTATTTATAGTTTAAAAAGGTTTTGTATAATATTATTTTTTTTAATATGTCAAATTATCATTTAATCCGGATATTTTGAGTTCCGGAGTTAAACTAAAGCAGAGGTTATACTTAACTTTCACGTTTGCATTTCATATATAAATAAAAAAATTATGCAGTGTATGTGTGTGTGTGTATCTATGCGAATGAGTATATCCACTTGTTATAAAGATATATATTCAAGATAGTTTTTAACTTCATAAAGATATTACAAATATACAGAAAATAATAGTACCTTCCTAATAAAACTAAATTTTGAGAATTATTGAGAACAATATGTGCCATGAAATTCATGTTTATATTGTTGTCTTGAATTACGCTATCACGTCCTCTATGCTCTTGTGTGAGTGTCCCCTTAGACATATGTAATAGTAGCACGTGCCTCATTTTTTAAAAAACGTATAATTATGTAAAACATTCGATTTCAATGTAGTGAATAGTTAAGAATTTATAGGAGGGGTACCCTTGATTAGACCCTCGATCTATGTACTGCTTAATAACTAGACTTACGCGCTTTTCCCTAAATCTTCAGTTCAAACGGTGTTTTCAAACCGATTACCGATATTAGAACCTTCAAAAACCACATAACTTAACATATCTTAAAGATCTTTTTTTATGGAATAAGAAGGCAAACGAGCAGGCGTGTCACCTGATGGAAAGCAACCAACGTAACCCATAGATATCCGCAGCGCCAGGCAGTGCGGAAGCGTTGCCGACCTTTAAGGAAAGTGCCATTATGGGAGTGGGAAGGGGAGGGGAACTGAATCGATCAGCACGCGCCACTATCGACAGCCAACAACGAAGGAAGTAGAAAGCCCGTTAATAATTATAAATTACATAATTGGATTATTGGCGGAAATCATTTATTTTTGTATGAAATGTCGTTATTGTTTGTCATTGTCACAGGATGTTTGGAAGACTCGGGAGAAGGACGACAATAACTTGGAGATGAAGGTTGCAATGGAACTCCAGATGGAAACCAACGAAAGGAAACCAGAACTCGTTTTTAAGTGATCTATTCTCCTTATCTGATATATACATACATACATATCGTCACGCTTGTCTCCCATAGGGGTAGACAGGGACCAAAGATGTCCATCCGCTACGACCCCGACACACCTTTCTTAATTCCTCCACCCCCTCATCCATCTTTTCATCCAACCTTCCTCTCGTTCACGTTCATCGTAGCGAAACGGCTGTCCGTTAGTCGCTTCTCGCCCTCGTGGTAATCAGTACGTGACAGGTGGTGGTGGAGCTGCAAGGGAGTATTGACGTTAGCCCCAACAAAGCTCCGTATGAGATAAGGCACTATAGTACCTGGGGAAGACCGATTCCGGGCCGGCACGCTTGCGACTAAGCTCGCTACTAGCAACGCATCCATTGGCCGGGCAGACCGTGGATTGGCGGAGAGGAATGGAGAAGAATAGAGAGAAGAAAGGAAAAGGCAGGGGAATGGAAAGATGGATTTAGATAGGATGATGCGTCTTCTAACTCTTTAACTCTTTCAGCGTGATTCGATGGCGGAGCTTTCGCTGCATAGTCGTCTCATTAAACTTGTGGGCCTCATGCTAGCGAGTCCTTCTGACGAAGTTCTAAATACCCACAGGAGGAGTTTACCTTCTGACTTACTCTTGAGTCATTCATTACTTTATTTATTTGCGGCGAGCGTAATGACCCAAAAGGAGTCTTGACCTCCACTTGGATCGCCACTTGGATCGATCTTGCGCCACCATCTGCCAGTACTCGGCCTGGCCCTCACGGCCTAGAAGAGCGTCTGCCGGGTAGCGGATGGAAGAACGGTGATTAGTACAAACTAGCTAGCTATGCAGCTAAGTCCGTTGGATTCGCTGATTAAGGATGGGTGACTCTAGCATTTCTCGGTTTGTGCGGTGAGTCAACGCCCCGCCCATGGAAAAAAATCAACGTTACGAAGCCAACAATATAAGTAAAACTATTCTCTGAAACAGTAATTAAACTATAAGGAGACTTAAAGACCGGTAACGCATCTGAGATACCTCCGAAATTCTAGATATCTATGGGCGACGGTGATCATTTACCACCAGGTGACTTTCCAGGTGACCTGCAAACGAGATGCTGGTTAACTATAAAAAAATACCACTTAGAAGTATTAAAAGATGCAAGTCATATAACAAAATGCTCTACTTATCAAACTAGATCATTCTTTGTAATTCGATATGATGTTTTCCACCCATCTTCGCATCTGTCATCGCCGTATTGAACCAACCCTCAGATGTTGGCTCTCGAATAAATCCTTGCACGCGTATTTGAACCGACAATGCGAGCGAAATTTGCATACGCCATTTATGGGTTAGAAAAATTACCATATGATTACTTTGGACGTTTCGTGCATGCGATTTTTAACCTTATACGCTTCGGATCTAGTTTCAAATGGATGCGTTTGAGTTTGCGAGATGAAGGATGATGCCATGCACTAGATGTTCTTTTAAAAGTTTCGTTTGAAATGTAGATTACAAAATAGATTTTAAATGTTTGTAATAAGGTTGCTTTTGTATTGGATTGTACTTTTGACAGCATGGGAACGATGGTTAACCCCCAAATGGTTTATGATAATTTCTTTACAGCGAATTATTTTTGCTATCATTTTTCAATAGCTCATTAATGGACGCTAAAGCCAATTCGGGCATAAGTGCCGTAGGTTTTAAGCTCTCTTTGTGAATGTTGTTTCCGAATACATTTTAAGGTATTGTGACGAGACCGATTTTATGGCCGTCATTTGAATCTCGATAGCGTTCGAGGGCTGATTTGCATGATTGTGATTTACTGTTTATTTTTGGCCGATACTGAATTTATGGTTTGTGTGCGTTTGTTATTGAAGTATCTATCTTCTTCTAAGAGAATCTCTCCGACTTGCGAAGGTTGGCAGGCAATTCAGCTCAACTCTAGTCCTCCTTCGCGAGGTGCATCAGTTCTGGAACACCCGCTATTCTGATCCACTCCCTGATATTATGCCAAGCCAAGACTTCGTTCTCCGACCAACTAGTCTATATGGGATAAAAAGGCAAAACAGCAGGCGTGTCATGTGATGAAAACCAAATGCCGCCCATAAACATTTGCAGTGCCATAGGTAGTGCAGAAGCATGGCTAGCCATTAAGGAAAGTGGCACTAAGGGAAGAGGGAGGGAGGGGGTAGAGCCTTCAGAACTCAACTTCTCACCGGACGATGCGGTAGCTAAGCTACCACTCAGACGCCGGTTTTCTGCGGGAGTGTGGTACTTCCCCGGGCGAGCCGGCTCATTCATGATACAGATAAGTAATATGCCGTTCTTGACAAAGTATTCGTCGTGTAGCGTGGCTCTACTACTTCATCTTCCCGTTCAATTTTCTCTTCTTCCATTTTTTCCATCTGTAGTGCCTTTTGGTACTACAAACATCAAATGGTGGATTTGTTGCTTACCATTAGATGAACAGTAAGTATGTTAGTTTGTTAAACGAATCCCAAAACAAAAAAAAAATAATTTAAATTTTTAACAGCATTGAAAATGTTTGTATCAAGTATCTTTAAATGGCAACTGATGAATATTTATAACGCTGTGAAAGTTCAAATAGCAAAAACAAAGAAAGTGTATCGACTGGTGTGCCCCCCCCCCATACCCCATTCGGTTAACTACTCCGGCGCATGCGACCTCCGTGTGTAGTTAAATAAATCGACCGAGATACCATTTATCAAACCGCCTGCATTTTAATTAATAAAAAAAAAACATATTCGGTCAGTAAGCAGTGGTGCGTGCCAATCTGCTTCCGATCTCGGTGCCACGGCTATCGGGCCGTTCACACTCGCAGGTTGTCGATACGCCCGTCTCGCTCTGTCGCGTTGCAGTAATTAGTTTCTCATGTATAGCTTTTGTTTAGAGTGACATGTGGCTGATGCGAGCTGTTAATTATCGTGGTCAGTTTTTTTTTTAACGATTCGATTGTATCGATGTATGCTAACAGTGGATCGATAAGTGATGCGTAACGATTCCTTTTTGCTCTATAACAGGGAAGAGCGATTTTAAACTGGCAAGTAAGACTTAGCATTCCTGTATCGATTATAATTTAAGCGTTATGACTTATTCTACTACATACCATTTCATTAGCAATAAAAGGAGTCCATCTATTGAAGACATGTTTGATTTCTTTTATGTGGAAAAATGTTAAAGCTGAAGTTTTTGTAAATTCTTCAGAAAGACTGTTTATGATTTTACCGTCATTTTTAATAATAATATCCTTTTATTGTCACTTTTGTTAATAATAATAATTTATTAATAAAAGTGATTTGATTACGGAATTATAAAGTTTTGTTTATAGAGTTTGTTTTGTTTATAGAGTTATAAAGTTTTCTGACAGGTATTACAACAACTATCTGACCACGTTTATTCTTTCTGAAATCTAGCGCCAGGTGCTCCCATAGAACGCCTGGCATATGCTGAGCAAGAAACAATTTGTGACACTTTTAAGATTAAATTATTTTCTACCGAAAATCGGCCATCAATTCTCCACTCACCAACCACTATACACAACACCAAACACACATTACCACTTTTTCATCTTGTAAACAAGAAAACACACATTACCACTTTTCCATCTTGTAAACAAGAAAAGTGGTAATGTGCGTTTGGTGTTGTGTATAGTGGTTGGTGGGTGGAGAATTGACAGCCGATTTTCGGTAAGTTTTTCGTTTAAGTTGGATGAAGTGGATTTTCCAAATAAATCCACTTCATCCAGCAGTTTTCTGTTACTGTTTTGCTTGTCGTGGATCTTAGCTAAGTAAAACTTTTGACTGTCTACATTGTGATGGATTTCCGCAAAGTAACGCCTGACTCCATTGATCCTCTTTTTATTTAAGTTATTTAGCGTTTTAGCTAAGTAAAACTTTTGACTGTCCACAGAAAATATTTACGATTATAAAAACCGGCCGTTAATATAAACGTGTTATTTGGTTTTAATACGAAAATAAAGCTATTCAATGATTGATTTTTTGCTTTCAACTGGCGTAAAGCCGTAAAGCGTATAATGTCATGTCCCATATAATTCAAACTGGCCAGTTAAAAGGGTAAAATGGGAATTGACAATTAAATATTGTTGTTGAATGAATAAAGTTCATGCAATACTAGTTATTGTTTGCGGTTTTCGCAATAGTTTTTAAATAATATATTTTTTTTTATATTGGTCAATAGAAATATTTTTTTTAATGGATAATTTTGATCTCTAAAAAAGGCAAGTGGAATCATTAAGAAGATTACAAATACTAATAAGAATTATATAACATTAATCTAGTATAGATTTAGTTACCAGATAAAAAAATATGGAAGTTTTCGAATTTTTAAATTTCAAATTTATTTTTAGATCATATATGTGTAGATAACTTCTATGCGATCATACGCAAGCGGACCGCGTCCGCAATGAGTAGATTATTAAGTAGCTCCAACAGCCTCCTCAGCAGATTGGCTGTAAAGCTAGACACCTCTCTAGAGGTGCTGGGATGGTGCACACGTAGCTGTCGTGGTTGCGAAGCAAGTTTGATACTATTTTGTGTTCCGAACTAACTAACTAACTAACGTAGGTTTTATTGTGTTATTGTAATTTATTTTCGCTCTATTTTATGCATTATTTATTATTTTTATTATTATTCAGATTGATTGAATATAAAATAAAATGTAAAATTGAATTATTTCATTACAATTCTAAAATTATTATAGACATATATTATTATTCTCAAATTTGTAATAATTTATTGATGTATTATATTTTAATGTCTTGTAAATGTAAAATTGTAAAATATATTTTTATAAAATTTTGTAATTTACTAACACTAGATTATAAGAAAGATTGTTACTAACGATATATGGGATAGTCCTGAAATAAAGTTTTATTATTATATTATTATTATATCTCCCATTTCTGGGCGAAGTGTCACCATGTCTGGAGAAATATGGATGCCTATTCAATGCGGACTGACGGAACGTGAAGGTTCAATTTTTATTTCGAACGATTATATTGTATTTATTTACGATACATTCCAATTCACGAAGTATTGTAATGTGTTTGTATATTTATCTCAATATGGGGCTAGAACTGAACTAGGCAACCAGAATTTTAGTTAAGATGCGCGGACAACAAATAAACTCGAAAAAATAATATTGTGTGTTTATGAAAAGAAGTGTATATTATAGAATAGCCAATCTAATTCTTACAGTAAGACGATAGTCAGAAAAATCTTCTACCTCTTTTTTTCTTCTTTCTTCTTCGTCGCGGTTGCCCGTGGGCGGCGTTGATTGCTTTCCATCAGGCGACACGCTTGCTCGTTTGCCCTCCTATCCCATAAAAAACACCTCTTCACTAATATTATAAACACCAACAACATCAAACACACTATTACTTCTTAATAATACGAGACATGTTTCTCCTCAATACGAAGCATCTTCGGGTATAGTCGACTACGGACTACCGTTAAGTGATATATCTCATAAATGAAATACATATATCGCATGTTAAAGCCACATATAGACGTGGAGTGGTCTGGTTGACTGCAAATCACCTTTATGTCTTAGCGATCGTTTATAATGCCGGGTTGTTTTGCTGACCGTGCCGGAGCTCGAATAATTGACGCCTTTTACGTTCATTTATTAATTAATCGCCTGTAATGAATCGATTAAAAGTCGATAAAAGTGTAGTAGTTTACTGATGGTTTAACTATTTTTGCCTTTATATTAACCAGTCAACCGTATTAACTGAGAAATAGAAAAACGTTTATTTGTGGCACACCTTTTTTTAGAAGATATTAAATGCTTAAAAAAATTAAATGAAAATTAAATTTTATTCGGAAAGAGAAAAAAAACCTAAGATGTGCCAAAAATGTTTCTTACTCAGCGTGAGCCAGACGCTATATTAGAGCACATGGCGCTGGTTTTCAGTAAGAACCAATTTATCTAAATCCCAGAACATGTTGTGTAGTTTTAGTGATTATGCCATCGTTGACTATGGAAACGATACCTTTGTCATGGTAATTTGATATTGCCTACTATTTAGAGCGACATGGGATTTCCTACTAAATAGAGCGACACGGTATTGCCTATTATTTAGAGCGACATGGTATTGCTTACAATTTAGAGGAACATGTTATTACCCACAATTTAAAGTGACATGGTATTGCCTACTATTTAGAGCAACATGGTATTGCCTACAATTTAAAGCGACATGGTATGGTCTACTATGTAGTTTAGAGTGACATGGTATTGCTTACTATAAAGAATGACATGGTATTGCCTATTATTTAGAGTGACAATGCATTGCTTACAATTTAGAGCAACATGGTATTACTTACAATTTAAAGTGACATGGTTTTGCCTACTATTTAGAGCGACATGGTATTGTCTACTATTTAGAGCAACATTGTATTGCCTACAATTTAAAGCGACATGGTATGGCCTACTATTTAGTTTAGAGTGACATGGTATTGCCTACTATTTAGAGCGACATGGTATTGCCTGCAATTTTAAGCGACATTGTTTTTTTTGACTCTCAGGTACATAGACGCTGCTGCGCATCTACAGGTATTTGCTCACATTGTCGCCTCATAGAATGGGTATTCTATGAGGCTCAAAAAAACAACAATGTCGCTCAAAATTGCAGGCAATACCATGTTGCTCTAAATAGTAAGCAATACCATGTCACTTTAAATTGTAGGCAATACCATGTCGTTCTATATAGTAGGTAATATCGTGTCGTTCTGGAAAAAAGGCAATACCATGTTGCTCTAAATAGTAGGCAATACCATGTCGCTCTAAATAGTAGGCAATACCATGTTACTCTAAACTAAATAGTAGGCCATACCATGTCGTTTTAAATTGTAATGTCGCTCTAAATAGTAAGCAATACCATGTACGAGAATCACACAGGTAATATATGTGTAAAAGGAGTCATAATACACTTTTTGCCCGTCTGTGTACAAGACAATGTGTGTTCATCGATGCGTAATATATAGCCTTTAAATTTTTTCTCCCTCTTCAGAACACTGAGGTGACGCGTCCCAAAAATCCTTCGTCCAGTAATTAACAGAAGCGAATTCGCCCATCATGCTATTGACCTTACGGTTAGGGAAATGAAATGTCATTGTTTCACCGAAAATCAGATCAGCACGCAATATTCGACCCTAGCGCTTTCCGAATAAAATCTATCCATCGATCAGCGATTGTTTGCCTATCCTTGAAAGCTTTTTGATTGATTTTAAACTTTAGATATAAGTTTTTAAAGTTCATTTCAATTTGTCGTTCTGCATCACCGATGTCCGTCACGCTCGGCTGTCCACCAGCTAAGGTGGTCACCAATATGAATGTAATTAGAGGTTACACGTGTGTACGTACGAACGGTTGAATAAGAAAGTCTGCGGTTTCGAGTTCGAGTCCAGGAAGTTCTAACAAAAGGCACCAATGAAGTCTATAATTGTGTTAATAGATAGGACGAGAAAGAAGTTTTTACACACGAATGATCTAACGGTTTTTGATATTTTGATAAGCAATTTCAATAACCCTCCATCGTCTGCTTTTGGATCGTTGACGTGAGCCGAGTGAAGATTCCAATGGACAAGCACTGTGCACGCCGTCTGACCCACGAGGTATAGGACCATAAGAAGAAGTCTGCTTTTGGAGAATACTAGATTGTTGAAGTTTTTTATACGGAACAATTAGATAAAGGAGCAAAAGAGTCACCCGATGACAAGTAATTGCTGCCGCCCATAGATATCTGCAACACCAGGGGTATAATGGTAATGGAAGAGAAAGGAAAAGAGGGGCAAATAGAGCCTCCGGATCTACATACATATATACATATCGTCACGCATGTCTCCCGTAGGGGTAGGCAGAGATCACAGATCTCCATCTGCTACGATCTCGGCATATTTTCCTTGCTTCCTCTACACTTATTACTCTCCTCATGCAAGCTCGCCGGTTAAGGATCTATATACAATATAATGTTAGAACAGTGATAAGACTAGGATGTCCATGCTTGTTTGTCTTCTTATCCCATAAAAAAGGATAAGAGTCGCTACCTCTCATCATTCAACGAAAGAAACTCAAAAACAAAGCAATTCCTCAGAAAACTTTTTCCAAGAGCTTGTTTCCCTAGACAAACTGATCTTTTTATGACGCAAAAAATTTAACATTTTATTCATTTTTTGTTTCAAGCAAACAAGGATCGTTTTGATTGGCTCAGTGGCGAAGTGAACATTTCGAAATTTATGAGTGCAGATTTCCTCATCAGGATAAATATATTGATGATTTGTCCGCTAATCCATCTTATAGAAGTGTATTGGGTTAATATACATAACTACAAAAATCTGAAGGCCATTGAAATCGAAAGCAATTCAAATAGGGACAAAAATTCTGAAGGCAATTCAAATCGAGACAAAAATTCTCCGTAAAAAAATTATTAAAAAACTATTCGTACAAATATTGTAAAAATAAGCCATTGTATGTCGTTACAAGTGAGCTGGGTACGTCTTCATCAATACCCCGAGTGCCGCCATCTGCCGGAACACCAAATACCTCATTAAATCAGCCGATCGCGACGTTCCGAACTCCGATAACGGGTGACGCATCACCGATTCCCCTCCAGATCGAAACGGAATCAATTAACGGGCCCGTAATTTATTTCACTTAGATAACAGAATGGATTTTGTGGTTTTCCCTAATGAATATGAAAGTTGTGTTGATAGAGATTCCCTTTGAAAATGGTACGGGAAAGTGCTTTCGTAATACTAACTCATGTTGTATTTTAAATCGATCCCAAAAAGATAGACAACGTAACTTCTCACAGTCACTATGAGGTCTGATCAAAGTTTATTTGGATATGATTCGGAATGAAAAAATCTGGTAGAGGACCGACACATTTTTTTGATTGGATAGGAAGATAAACGAACAGGCGTGTCTGTCACTTGATGGAAAGCAATCAACACCGCCCATAGACATCCAAAGTGCCATAGGCATTGCAGAAATGTCGCTGGTCTTTCAGAAATTGCTGGGCTTGTGTTTTGAGTTCTTCGGCTTAGCAAACTAAAATGGCAGCCGGCTGATTACGCTTTTCAGATAATAGACAATCTTCACGGGTTCAATTCTCGCAACTGGATCTACGCTCTACATGTATTTATTCTGAGATTGAAAATAGAGGATAACTGCGAAGTTTCTTTCGCTGTTTCTTCTCAGTTCCGAGGAATCTTCTTGCGAAATAGTGGTAAAAGCTCAATTGTTATCGGACTGTCGTTTGACAAATGAATTGTAAATTCTTATGTCGAATTTAAAGAATTTGATTTGATCTACATAAATAAGGAGATTCAGTGCCCAGCAGTGAGATATATACGGGCAGAAAAACATTCATAAGCCATTGCCATAAAAAAAAGAAAGAAAATGTTGTTATTATATATATTTTTGTCACAAATTAATACAAATTAATTCTAAATCGGATCAGACCTCGTTCCAAAATTACACCTGCCACCTGCCCCCTGCCCCCTTTCCTTTCGGCCGTCCAAATTTTTTTTAATAGACAATAGTTGTTACGACTCGCGAGGTGTAATAAACGTATGGACAAACAGCCACGGCCACCGTCCCGATATACGTTAAAAGAAATTATGTATATTAAATTCTCAACTGACTTTCTTATCGACATCAAATTGCGTTTGTATAACGTTTCAATGGTTTTGATACTTTAAATAAAAACAAGCTATTCTTCAAAATCGCGATTTTAATTAATAAAAACTACGTTGTGTTACATAATAATATAAATAAATAATATAAATAATAAATTATAGTAAATAAAAATATAAAAACAACGGTTGCCATATTTTATTTATATTTAATACTGCTTTGTGTTCAAAATGAAAGTTTATGTGTTGTCAAATGCCATTAATGAGAGTAAAATTATGTTAAAAACAAGTGTCAAGTTTATTAAGAAAAACAAAAACCCGTTTTGTGTCAAAAATTAAATTATCTGAAAAGTGAAGAATTCACGGGCAGTCCCCTGTTTTTTTGTGTTAAAATGCTATCATAAAAAGCTATTTACTAGCTTTCATGTTGTAACCCATATTGTTAGAGTATCAATTTTTTTACTCTTCCCCTTTTTTGATTCTCGGGCTCAATGTTTTAATAATATAGCCGTTTTAAAGAATGTCAATCCGACAGTGAAAATAATCTAACATCAACACATATATTAAAATTCCATCAAGCGTACGGAGCGTGCCGAAGAAGTAGACATACATAGATGCATATGAGTATAAACTCAAAAAATATTACCCTCTTTTGAGGGCAACTGGGTAAAAAGGAAACTAGCAATATTTTGATATTACTAGAATACTTGTTGAATACTAACAACGAGTAAGCTAATTGTGTTTGTAATGTGATCCACATCAATATATTTTTTTTTCTGCAGCCCATATATGTCCCGCTGCTGAGCACGGGCCTCTCCATTTCTGGAAGAACGGACCATAACCCATCACGTTTGTCCAATGCGGATTGCTTGGGGTTACCAGACTTTGAATAAATATTTGTAGGCCGTACATATATTTATTCTGATGCGACGATCGAACCCGCGACCATTGATTTCGTGGGCGGGGTCCCCGCCACTGAGCAACTTGGTAATATATAATATTTATACATAATTCACTGGTAGAATGAAACCATTGTTGCTCATAGATATCTGCAATAGCAAGGAGACTGCAGATGAGATACTTACCTTAGATCATCTTCCTAAAGTGCCTCTTCGACTAGCGAAGGTGGGCAACCAATTCAGCAGCTTTTCTCATTCCATACAAGTAGTTCGAGAACAATAGCTATCCCGATCCACTGCCTGATATTACGTTGCCACGACTTCTCTCGAACCGGTCTTTTGCTGCCTATTATGATTAGCACAATTCATATCTGTTATGTCTCATGATGTGACCCTAGGTTAATATTTGAGTAATGAGAGGAAGAGGGAGTTAAACAAGAGGAAAAGGAGTTGGGTCTTCAAGACTTAAAACTTAAAGTGTACTACTGGATTTAGGCCACTATTTATGACTGAGCTTCGCAGAGGGCTGGTCTAAGGTAGGAAACTTTATCGCTTAGAAGCTTTTAAACGTTATTATATAAAGAAATATAAGGTTTACTTTGCGTGTTCAACCCATATAAAAATATTCATTTAATTCTAAGTCAAAAGATCGTACGTTCATTACGATCACAAGAAGTTAAAGATTTATTCGATACCGCATCGACGATCAAGACTTGCCGCTCCAGTTAAGCGACACGTTAGTATTGCATGTGACTAACAATCTAATTACAACCCACGGGAATCGAACCCTGATCGGCGGGCCGATAGCGGCCGATTACATTGACGCCGTCGGCCGATTGACCCGGGCCCTGTTCTTTGATGGTCATCGCTAGAATACGCGTTGTTTTGTGGGCGCTTACAAATTGAGGGTATTTATTTTTATTGTATCCAAAATTTTACAATTCAATGTATTGTAAATAGGGACATAGAAATAAAATGTCATAAGACGGTATTATATATGTTTATATTTTCATATTATATATTCACGTCTATCCCCCGCAGGGGTTGGCAGAGACCACAGAGCTCCATCCGCTACCATTCATCGCAGCGAAACGTCTCTCCATTGGTCGCTTCTCGCCCTCCTGAATCAGGAATCAGGACGTGACGGGTGGCGGAAACACGTCGCCGTCATTTTTCAACAAATTAGGTATATTTAATTCGTCTTAGTGTCGCAAGGGAGGATGGAGGCCCCAGCAGAGCCCTGCATGCTGAGGCAAGGCAGCATAGTACCCGGACTAAGCCTCGCCCTTAGCCATGCATCCATTGGCACGGCAGACCGTGGATTGGAGAGGAAGGAATGGATAGAGAAGAAAGGAAATGACAGGAACGGAAATGCGGATTGGGGGGGTTACCAGACTCGGAATAAATATTTATAAATCCATATATATATTTATTCCGATGCGGGAATCGAACCCGCAACCATTGACTCCGTGGGTGGAGGGCCCCGCCACCGTCGTATTAAAATTTAAATATCTGTTAATTTTTTTTTTAATGAGTAGCTTGGGCACATGGAGAGGATGGATGTAAAACGACTGATTAAAGATTAAAGATTCTTGACAAGGGCGTCTAGGTCATCACTGGTTGTTACTCACCGCTGCTCAGCTGCGTTTCGTGGTAGCTTTAAATACACCGCAACTAAGTGTTGGAACAACTTGCCACCAGATGGTGCCACCTTGAGACTTGCATATTATAAATATGTTTGAAAAAAATAATAATTTTTTAAGTTTGCAATCAGGAACTTGTTCTTTTGGTTGCGGTGAATTTATTACATATCTTAGTTGTTTTTAATTTTATTGTACTGTATGTATATATAACTATGAGTAGTAGTGTATATATGTATGTACGTCAGTATCAATTTCATAACTGTGGTCCGCGTTCTGACCACGTTGGTTCTTGCTGTAAACCAGCGCCAGGTGCTCCATTGGACTTGTTATGACACATGTTGTTAAAGAAATTAACGTTGCGGATATGGATAGAAAAGTTGGTAGTGGAAGACGAAGGAGAACATAACCAAATCGCTGATGTTTTCAAAAGGTATTTGAAACACGAAGATTATAAGTGAGGTAAGTAATCCAACAACTGAGAACAATCATCTAGGATAGTTTAATGTCGAATAAGTTAATGTTTTGTCAATGCGATTTGACAACATTAATGGGTGTAAAATTATATTAAAATAAGTGTATAGATTATGCAGAAAAACAAAAACCCCGTGGTGTGTCAAAAATTAAATTATCTAAAAAGAGGACAATTCTTTTTTGTGTTAGAATATACTTGCGACTTGCAAAGGTTGACAGCTAATTCAACACAACTGTCTTCTTCTGCAAGGTGCAGTAGTCCTGGAGCACTCGCTATCCCGGTCCACACCCTGATATTACGTAAAATATATATGTATATATTGCAAGTATTTATTCTGAGACTCGATGCTCCGCCAATTCGTCTTGGATTAGTTGGGTGGGTTAATATCTATTCCTTCAAAAATGAGTTCCTGACTAGCAGCGGAATATATTTCGGCTGAAAAAAATATATAATTAGAGTTGTTTGTACCGTATTGTACAGAGAGCGGGGTTTGTTCATTAGACCGCCTTCGCGGCCGGCAGTGGCGCGCGCCCGTAATTAAATCGAAGAGGACAGTGAGACATTGCAGTCCGGGGGTGCACTCCTACAATTTACAGCCTTTACGCTATTTTCAATTAAAACCCTAATGGCTCACGGTCCGCCGATGCGCCGATTGTCTAATTGTAAACATTTGTAGAGCTCACCTACTGTGACTTTAGCTCATTTTGGTGTGACAGCAAACTGAAAGGTTAGTCGAGGAAATTTGATTTTTTCTATATTCAAATGGAAACCTTAAGAAGATGATTTATACATGTGCGATTTTGTTATAACGAAATAAATATAAATAACCTTACGTACTTAGTACTGTCAAATTACTCTCTAAATTGTTTAATAATTTTTCTTTTACCTGTATTTGTACCAGCGTACTTCTTTTCCAAATATTTACTGCGTTTTTTCTTTTCAATAGTGAAACGACAACTGAAAAATGACGATTCAAACTGTTTCAAACGGTTTCATTGCTCAGAAAATTCATTTATTTTTATAATTTTGTTCCTAGTTCATTTCTCCTTGATATTAGCGTAATCTTTTCATTATAAGTATACAATACTAATAAATAAAAAAGTACGTTATACATATATCACACGTATATAAATATATACTTAACTATACGTTCGTATTATGCACATGTATTATATATGTATAAGGGTCTTCAAGTACGCAAAATACTCTTTTATTATTTATGATCAATTAAGTCGGTAATTTATAAATAATTTGTAGTTGATTCGGTCGAAAAACTTTAAAACAGAGGATAATATATATTTGACTTAGTTCTGAAGGATCTTTTACATTTATATTGAGTAAAGAACTCAGCTCAAGTCCCTTTATTATTGATGGGGTATATTTATAACATGGCGTACTAACATCTCTGCAATTATTACGTATATACTGTGATACGAGCCACACCCCTTCGGAAAAACTTTCCTTTTAATCGTTTTACATTGCGATCGTGTAATGTTCCAAGTTTTAGTGTTTATTGTTATTGAAAATTTTCCAATATGCCCGCCGCCGTCGGAGCCCCCCATTACGATTATTGTCTCGGTGAAAGTTTCCTTCGTCTCCTTAGGGTTAAGACGTGTAATTATGTGTAATGAGAATGAACATTTATGAATTGTGATTAAATTTTTTTTTTATTTTTTTCATTGCATATTTTGTTTATGGCCAGTCTTCTGAAATACTATTACAGTTGTAGATACGTTCTGTTATCGTCTATATTTATAATCTGTATTTGATCATAGTGTAAAAGTGAACCGATTATTATAACAAGAGTGCGAATCATACTTAATTGGCAATCATGATGGGATGTCAGGGTTCTATATTAATTTATTACTTTCATATTTCTTCATTTTCCTTATTTTTTAAACATTTATTAGAAAACTTTTAGTTTTATATTTACAAACATATTTATATATATTATTGTATTCTTTGATGGCAATTAGTTATAACTATTATGCCAGTGTCAAGTAAAATATAATAATATCAAATATCTAGAAAAGTACTAGTTTAGTTCTCACGTTACGTCTTGATAAAACGGTGGCCATTTTATCAAAACCTTCTATGGACTTAAAAAGTCACGATACACGTATTTATTTCATATGAATTCACTTATAAGCCTTAATCAAACTATATTGTATAATACGCTACAACAATGAAACGATATAACTTATAATAGTATGAGATTGTGAAAATCAAATAAAAACACAACGTCACTGATGTAAGTTGGTGGGAAAAATATTTATGTATATTAACTTCATCAATCAACGCCACCTATAGACATCTGCAGCACCATAGACAATTATTGCAGAAGTGATATGTGTAGGTTGGATTCTTTTCGGTTTCAATGTCGTATCGGTTAGAAAGTACCTGGTTCAACAGAATGCTTATGCGTGGAAAGAAATTCAAAATATAATCGAGCGTTATCGAGGTGGTACGTCGGTAGGTTGGTTAATATTACATGTACATAATCGTACAAAGGGTAAGACGAAAGGGAATCACACCGTGTCGCCTTACGTTTGAAATATTTTAGAGAAATCCTTCCTTCTCGCTATAATGAGTGTCATATTCGGAGAAGAGGGTCAGCAGACAAGTTTAAATTAAATTATATTGAATTTAAAATAAAATATATTATAAAAAGTTAAAATAATCCGTATTTAGATCTTTTGGGTAGCTTAGCTATCCCGCTTCGTACGGTGAGCGGTGAGTTCCAGAGGCCCAACACCCTCCCCCCTCTCTCCACTCCCCATTCCACTCCCATAATGACACTTTCCTTAAAGGTCCGCAACGCTTCCGCAGTGACCTATGGCGCTGCGGATGTCTATGGGCGGCGTTGATTGCTTTCCATCAGGTGACACGCCTGCTCGTTTGCCTTCCTATCCCATAAAAAAAGGCTACAATATAAAGCGTTGATATAATGTTTATTGGTTTTCGAACGGTTTTATTAAGCTTGTCGCCATGTATTCTTCTGTTTATTTCAATTCTTGCGACGGAGTTTTCAAATCCTTCTACTTAACCGATTTTTGTTGTTTGATTTTGTACATGTAAGTTTTCAAGAAAAGTATTATTTGTTCACACTACTTTTGACATCATAAGCCTGCAATGTAAGCTGAGCCTAAATGTAACAGTAGCGACATCTTTACTAATATATACTCCTTTACAAAACAAAACGGGCACCTTACAGTCATTGGTTTTTCTATGGATATTATAACCCGTATGTCAGTAGCTTAGACGAATAGAATTTTATTTTCTTTAATGGCAATTAGTTATAACTATTATGCCAGTGTCGAGTTAAATACTATAATATCCAATCTCTTGAAATGTAACAAGCCAGTTTATTACGGTTACGTCTTGGTAAAATGGTGGCTATTTTATCAAAAACCTTCTATGGACCATTTCAGTCATCTTTAAGAGTTACGATACACGCATTTATTTCATATCACTTCACTTATACGTCTTAATCGAACTGTATTGCATAATATGACACCACAGTTGAATAATATAACTGATAATAATATAAAATGAAATAAAAACACAACGTCAATGAATTAAGTTGGCGGACTAGAAACTTCTGTTCTTGAAATTTTTTAGAATTTTTTTTAACACTTTCATACCGAAACTCTTTATTAAGCGCCAGTAACATAGTTTGGCTATTAAAACCTCTATATAACTCAATTATTACCAATAATGTAGAAAAATCATATCCGCCTGTTTTTTTTGCAAAGGAGTGTACTAATGGCGAAATATTTTTATGATATAAAAGTAACACAAACGTATATTACTAGCGTTTTCAGCTGATTTTTTCCGCAACGGCGTTCCGAATTTGATTGCTCCACGAGCAAAGTGTAGTAGCGAATATTCTATTCGGAAGTCGGTTCCCTGTGCGAATATAATATTACTTCGACTGGATCATTCATGGTCAAGAAATTAAATTTAATTTAAATTTTATTTAATTTAATTTCTAGGTTTAATTTAATTTAATTTTTATTTAATTTAATTTCTGGATTTAATTAAATTTTTCCGGTGACATAATCAGGTAGATCGATGGTCATGATTGAACCGAATCTTGCAATCGCATACTCTATATTTGCACTCTACATCGTTCCATGAAGGTAGGACAGGAATATTATTTAAAATTCGAATAGTTAACTGAAGAAGTGGAGCAGAGTTTTACACTAGTTGAAATTCACGATTACAGACAGAAAAATATATATCAAGGGAAATATATGAACACGCGAAACTTCCGCATTTGTTACTGCTGACCGTACAAACAACTCAACACGACACATCCGACACATCCGAAGTGTAGCGACGTGTAAAATCTGCATTTCTTTGAGATGCACTTGTCCTCCCCCCGCCCCCCACTCCACCGCTGCCCCCCCTCAGACGCCTCTTAGATAAAGAGGGCTCTACTTTCGCACGCTTTGAGGCACGACTCCTAGGTTTTGTCAGGAGTGCCTAGGTGGAGGCGGCGCTAGGTGTTTTGTTATGTTCAGTTGTGATAAAACGCACGCCCGGATACAATTGCCATTGTTTCGAAGCAAGCGTTTTTTGTATATCTACTATACTGTATCCAACTGCTGAAGAGTTGGGTACTCCGCGAATCGGAAGGCTCGTCTCGCTCCAAACAATTATTGCTATGAACTATGGGCCCTTATAGAAAATGCCTCGAATTTTACCGAAGTAAACGAGTGTGTCAATTGAAAGGGATTACTACCGCCTATGTGTATTTGCGAAAACAGGGAAGCTATAGATACATTGTCTTTTCCAAAATTCTCAATTCCTTTTTTTATATTGTTTAAACGTGTCCAACTTCCACTTCAGTCTGCTAACTTAAGAGCTATGATGGTGACTCTGGTTCTCCGGCGAATTTCTTCATTTCGAATTGTATCCAACAGAGAAACTCCGAGCATAGCCCTCTGAGCGACTTTGAGCATATAATATATATTTAATTTTTAATAATAATTATTATTAGTGGTTCGTCACCGCACCAGGTGAAATTCACGATTTATCTTTGCGCAGTGATTGAGTTAATAACTTCACAGTAAACGTGTTAATAATTTACAATAACTATTAATAATTATTTTATATAAATGACCTAAATAACTTGGTGAACATAACAATTACGGAGTCAGTAGTCGCGAGTTCGTGCGAAAATCGGGAAAATATAAATACAGCCTACAGATATTTATTTCGAGTTATATCTTCCACAAATCCGCCTTGGACAAGTGTGATGGGTTGGATTTTCCATTAGCCTGGTATTTGGATGTAGCCGTGCCGGGCAGTGGGACATATATGGGCTATAAAAAGAATTTATAACATAGACCAGTTAAGTGAAACACCAGTTATTATTTATAAATATATTAGTGGTAGAGCCACGCTGCAGACGAATACTTTGTCAGGAATGGCATATTATTTGTCTATAGCACGAATGGGCTGGCTCGCCCGGGGAAGTACTACACTCCCGTCTGAGTGGTAGCTTAGCTACCGCGCTTCGTCCGGTGAGCGGTTGAGTTCCGGGGTCCAACCTTCCTTTCCCTCCTCTCTCCCTCCCCTTCCTCCCTCTCATAATGACAGTCTCCTTAAAAGCCGGTTAAGCTTCTGCACTGCCTATGGTACTGCGGATTTTTATGGGCGGCGTTGATTGCTTTATATCAGGTCACACGCCTGCTCATTGGCTTCCCTATCCCATAAAAAAATGCGCTATGAAATAGTGCGTATAGAGTAACTTCACTTAACTTTCCACCTTGGCGTATAGTTTTTAACAAAAGACGTTATAACAAAGGTCTTGCGTTACGAGTGACATGCAATGATTGTGTTACCATTGTTATGTGTTGCCATTGTACGATCTCAAATGACAAGCGTTATGCAAACGTGGGCTGGTAATTTTGAATAAATATAATCATTACCGTAATGTCAAAAGTTTCTACTGTACCATAAGTATAACACGTATTTTCTGAACCGATACGACATTGGCACTTTCAAAAAACAAGCCTACACATACCTAAAAGGCCGGCAACGCTTCCGCGACTCCTGCGGTGTCGCGGTTGTCTTCGGGCGGCGTTGATTGCTTTCCATAGGACGACACGCTTGCTCGTATGCCCTCATATTCCTTAAAAAAAACATTACAAATAAGCCTACACATTTTCAAAGGCCGGTAATGCTTCTGCAGTATCTGGTACTGCGAATGTTGTCTATGGGCGGCGTTGATTGCTTTCCATCAGGTGAAACACTGCTCCTATCGCATATGCCTTACTATCCCATAAAAAAATCATATGATTCTTCTTTTATGTCGTCATGCTCTTGACAGAGCAGCGATGGTCGTTATTTATAGCCGGTTCAATCAGACGCTGATATTCATACATCACGGCTGCCTTCTCCATGCATTCATGTATTGAGAGCGATCTTCATCTGGTCCGGTAGACATCATACGGGAGTGCTACCGGCTTTTAAGGTATTACACATGCATAGCTTGTTTTTGAAGGTTCCAATAACGTATCGGTTCCGAAATACAGTTGAAAGTAGCTGGTTCGACATAGTAGTGGCGCGTGGAAACAAGTTTCGGGAAAAACGCAACGTACTGGATCGCCAATTATCCAGTTTATAGGAAAAACATTCTTTGTGGCGAATTGTGGGGTAATGGAATTCAGTGGCCAGAATTATTCTAAATACTTTTTCGAAGTATTCCCTGTGGTAAAAATAATCGAACAACAATCTGAGAAGGTTGGCTGACAAAAATTGAATGCATGAAGCTGAAGATTGCGCTCGTTGGTCTTGAGAGAAGGTTATTCCCAGCAGTGGACTGCCACAGGCTATTTACGATGATCTAGATAAATAACAGGGATGTGCTAACTAATGTTAAATCTTCTTCTAAGAGTGCTTCTCCGACTAGCGAAGGTTGGCAGCCAATTCAGCACAACTTTCCTCCTCCTTCACGACGTGCAACAGTTCTGGAGCACTCGCTATCCCGGTCCACTCCCTGATATTAGGAGCGTAGCCAAGACTATCTTTTTCGACCACCTTGTCTTTTGCCCGCAATTTTTCCCATCATGATCAGTTGTAGCAACTTGTCATGTCTCAGGATATGATCCAGGTAAGCAAATTTCTACCTTTAATGGTCTGTACAAGTTCACGTTTTTGCTTGACTTGTCGAAGAACCTCGTCATTGGCCACTTTTTGAGTCCAGCTAATAGCGAACATCCATCTATATGCTCATATTTCGAATGCTTCTGTACGTTTTCTGAGGTCTGCTTTAAGCGTTCAAGCCTCACATCCGTATAGTGTGTATCAAATAAAACATGTTAATTAAAAACTTTAAAATAAATTGGATTCCATAAAAATAATTCCACTAGAAAAATAGCTGGAAATTCACAATTATCACGTCGAATGAAGATAGTACCGGATCGAGATGTATGACACCCCCAAAAGGGGGTGCTGGGGTGGCGTGGAACGCGACCCATTTATTCCGAGTAATAAAGTAATGGCGGACCTGCAATACGTTATTAAAATTGCAGACTGTATTGATGTGGGAGAATATCGCTCTCATTTCAGTGCTGCGTATTTAGGTGAAGCAATCAGAAACTCAAATTCGTATTTTTTAATTCTTTAATATGAGATACATTTCATTTGTCAATAATCAGCCTGCTAGCGATTAGGCTTTCACAACTATTTCCTTCATCATCATCAACAGCTTGCTACCGCAAGTCCACTGCTGGACATAGGCCTCCGCCAAGAAGCGCCACCTAGCCCGATCATATGCTTCACGCATCCAGTTTCTGCCAGCCGCCCTGCGCAAATCATCGCATCATCTAGTCGGAGGGGGGGGGGGGTTGTCCTACACTACGTTTACCGAGACGTGGTCTCCACTCCAATACTCGTCTGCTCCGATAAACGTGACTAGCCCATTGCCACTTTAGTTTGCTAATTCAAAAAGCTATATCGGTGACTTTGGTTATCTGGTGGATTTGTTCATTCTGAATCATATCTACCAGAGAAACTCCGAGCATATCTCTCTACATACCTCTCTGAGGGACTGAGGTTGTGAAGCAGACGGACTGTGAGCGTCCGCGTTTCGGCGCTGTAAGAGAGTACAAGTAGGACATACAACCATTTCCTTATGAGTTCTTTTTTATATCGGATCAGGCAAACGAGTATGCAGTGGTCACGTGGTCTGGTCTGTCACTTCTATATCATAATTTTAAGTCTGACACTGCAATGAAGATGAGTAAGAGTGTCAGATATTACTTCGCAGAAATCCATTATTAATATTGTCAGATAAAACTTAATTTGCCAAGATCCATGAAATTATATCAGGAAAAATAAAAAAATAAAAATGTGCTTTAGAAAGAAGTATATGAAAAGCAGAATCACTAGCCTAATTCTTACCGAAAAATCGGTTGTGAACGAAATTCTCGACCACTTCAGTAGTATCACTAAGAACAATAACGTCAAACACATACTACCACTATTCAAAAATGTACACATTACCTGTTTCGCCTCGACACTAGACATCTTACCGAAGTAACTTAAGACTTCACCGCAATGAAAATTTTGCACATACATACATGTAGTCACGCCTGTCTCCCTGTAGGGTTAGGCAGAGACCACAGATCTCCATCCGCTACAATTCCGACACACCCCTCCGGCTTCCTTCACACTCATCCATCCTTCCTCTTACATTCATCGCAGCGAAACGGCTCTCCGTTCGTCGCTTCTCGCCCTCATGGGAATCAGGACGTGACGGGTGGCGAACCACGTCGCCGTCATGTTTTAACGAATTAGGCATATTAAGATTCGTCATAGTGAAACCCACGAGCCGCAAGGGAGGATGGAGGGAGCCCCAGCAGCGCCGCGCATGCTGAGCTAAGGTACTATAGTACCGGGGGAACCCGATTCCGGGACGGTCGGCACGCTTGCGACTAAGCTCGCCCTTAGCCACGCATCCTTTGGCACGGTAGATCGTGGATTGGTGGACGTGATTGCACATGAGTGATTGATTTTCTTGTTACACTGATCACGTATAATTTTCAAGTGCAGCCATTTTCCGCTCAACCAATCTTTCGTAAAAAAAAGCTTGTTTTCTACAAATTGCATGCGTAATTAAGCTCTCTATCGCTTTTATGCGCTTTCCTTACCGCTATTGTTTTAGAGTTGATAATCGATCTGTTTATAACGCCATGGTAATATGCTAATGCTGGAATGAGACATGAATATTAACTAGTGATCGCTCCATTCGACGCTTGCAATTATCGTTAATGAAACGAGCAAAAAAAACAAGGTACTCCTGTCGGCATTGATCTTGAGCGCTTGACGAAAGAGAGAGAGAGAGAGAAAATCTGCTTGTGCAATGTATATATACATGCTTAGAAAAGTACTCGTTGCGAAAAAATACGTGCAAACTATACAGAGTTTACCAGTGGTAGATTGATGCATAACTTCGCTGTCTCTATCAGTTAAGTACCTCCTTAACTAATCTCTCATAATATCGGCGTTAAGTTGTCGCATATTTCGTACGGCGAGTTCAGTGATCTGGAGACTCAACTCCTTTCTCTCTTCTTTGACTCCTTCTTTTCCTCCCATCCTTTACCTTTTCAGATGTCCATAAATGGAGGTAATTGCTTAACAGTGGTGATTTGCTTGCTTAATTGATTATCTCGTTAATTAAAAAAACAGAGAAAGAATCACGACTAGGGGATAGGGATGACGCGATGCGTAAGTAAACGGGGTAAGTGCGGGTAAACAAATGATACGCCATTTTCTAGCACCTTACCGCGTACTAATAAATAGAACAAATATTGCGATTCTGCGTTCATCAAGATCAGCGCTCCAGATCCGTGCCGACAGGAATAAGGTAAAAAAAGTGTCGATGATGGCTGATGATTTCATTTAAGTATTGAAATGGATATCCCTAGTTTCTTAGTATGATATGCCTATTATGTACATATGTACATAATAGGCATATCATATAAGGTGTTACGTCCATATTGACATTACACCTTTTTCCTCAAGAGTACGACTGAACCTGCAAGCATTGCTTGTATTTTTAAGAAATAAATATTTAAGTAATATCTTTTATGACATAACCTTTAAAGATCTACTCATTTTTGTCCATATAATATTTTTATGAGGAAAGATCTTTTTGACCTTAGGGCATTCACAACTTTGTCTTAACAAGTAAGAGAAAAAATTATGCACATTATATAGACACATTACGGCCTCAAGGGAGTTCTAGAAGTCATGAGCTCTAGTATCATCACTATCACGAAGGGCTCTGTAGGTGAAATTGTTTGAGCTTGGACCCGCTATAGGTAATGGAATCGCTACGAATTATGCCTCATTAAAACAAAGTTCATTAGTAGTTGTATGTATGTCATACATTTGAATTTCAAATGTGTGACATACATACAACTACTAATGAAACAATGTTTTTCTTGATAGAGAATTATTTACCATTTTACTCCAATCAATCAAACAACAGCCTGCGGCAGTCCACTGCTGGACTGCCTCTCCCAAAAAGCGTCACCTAATCCAATCTCTTCACGGCTTCACGCATCCAGTTTCTGTCAGCTGCCCTGCGCAGATCGTCCCACCATTTAGCCAGGAGGTGTCCCAAACTGCGTTTGCCAAGACGCGGTCTCCATTCCAGCACTCATCTGCTGCAGCGATTGTCGGATCTGCTACAAACGTGGCCAGCCCATTGTCACTTTGGTTTGTTATATCGAGAGACTATGTCGGTGAATTTGGTTCTCTGGCGGATTTCTTCATTACGAATCATTACATATCTACCAGAGAAACTCTAATCATAGCTCTCCGAGCGACTCTGAGCTTGTGAAGCAGACGTACCGTCAGTATCCTCGTTTCGGCGCCGTAGGAAAGTATAGGTAAGGCATACTGGTCAAAGACTTTTGTCTTCGGGCTCTGAGGTATGTGCGACGTGAAGACCTGACGAAGTTTCCTAATTGCTGCCCAGCCTAGCTGAATCCTTCTATCGGTATCTTTTTCGATGTTGTCTTCTATTGTATTTATTGAGGTCTATTTCATGTATTACTCGGTTAAAAAAAACACCACTTGAAGTGAAGATTATGATCACATTCATCAGAGAGAAAACGACAAAGACGAAGTACACGGTAAAATAATTATTTATAATAACACGAAGACTGGAAATAAAAAAAAGTAACCCTAATATGTATGTGTCCAATATATCTTCTGTCGTCGTAACACAAGTAGATGAGCGCAAAGTAAATACGTATGTTCGTACAGACAAGCTAAATCCTCTACGCTCTCAGAAAAACACGATTCCGCAGCTGAATCCATCTGAAACGAATTAATTACATCTATTCGAAATTCTGCCAACATCGGAAGCGGCCACAAATAATACACTCACACAGGCGCAACTAGTATCTACGCACGTACACAACGATGTTGAATTTCGTTTGAATATGTTTAATTGCGCAAATTGCATCTTTGCTAATTATTTTCTTGTATATTAATCAGGTCAAGTTATATGTTATTTATTTATTTATTAAGCACAAAAACAAGTTACGGTCTTAAAGAATACAATATAATATAAACTTAACAACGACCGGACTATAACTCTTTAACACACAGCATGGCTACATTTTTTACAATAGGGTTACTTATATGTAATAACAAAATACTATAAAATTGAACATAAACAATATATATATATATATATATATATATATATATTCTTCTTTTTTATGTATGTGTATGACTATTATTACTATTATCTGTGTATATTAATAGTTTAATATACACAGATATATTATATTAATAGCTCTTTCTTTACTATCATTATAACGATAATGTATCAACAACCTACATCAAATTATCTTTTTAACATTGTGTGCATCCTACGGTTGTTTGGAAGAAATCGCTATTAGCGATAAGAACGCCATTTGTATATTAATATTAAAATTATTTTTGGTGTACAATAAAGAATATCTATCTATCTTTATATCTAAGATGTCTATAAAAGTGAACTGTATTCATATAGTTTCATCCCCGCCATCTGGATGAGTGCTGATCCTGTACGATGCGGTATTCCAGAAACATCTTTCCATGCTTCACTATCCTATGGAATCAGTGGAGATGGATATGGCGACCACTAAAGGAGTGGTGTTTTCGAACCGATACGACATTGGATCCTTCAAAAACCGAGCTTGCATATTTTACAAAGACCGGTAACGCTTCTTCGTTGTCTAAATATTGCGGATGTCTGTGGGCGGCGTTGATTGATTTCCATCGGGACACGTTTGCTCATTTCCTTTTTTTATGGGATACATAAGAATGCCTTTGCTAAGACCCAATCTCCATATTTCGTTTGTCCACTCGTCTATTGTCGGTTCTTCGACAAACAGCTACCTTCGCTAGTTTTTCTGAACCGATACGACATTGCCACCTTCGAAAAACAAGCCTATATATACCTAAAAGGCCAACAACGGTTCGTAACTCCTGCGTCATCGCGGTTGTCTATGGGCATCGTTGATTGCTTTTCTTCAGGCGCACGCTTGCTCGTTTGCCTCCATATCCCATAAAAAAATAACATGACAAGCCCATTGCCACTTCAGTTTGCTATTTCAAAGATACCATCAGGTAACTCACTCGCCCGTTTGCTTGATTCTAAAATAAAAATAAGGTAGGTAACAAATGACAATCGATTCACAAACTATTAACATTGACGGTCTGTTTCAACGCGAGCGTATCCGCGGACGCCACTAGTTTACATATAAAAATGTCAATACAACTCACACACAGACAAGCTCTGCAAAAATACGAAACAGGGCAACGCCGCACGCACACACCGACAACTTAACCGCACACAAACACAAAACCTTTCGCTCGAGCAATATGTATCGCGGTTATATAGGAGTAATCTTTCACGTTACGCACACATCGACGGCTTCGGTGTGAGTTTTTTCTGCTGCTCGCGTGTGTGCGTCTCACACGCCCGGACTGGGGGGGTGGTGGGGTAGCATACATTTTCAGGAAAGCCCCGGCGACACAGAGCGTCTTTCAGCGTTCCGAAGCCGCACACATTGCCGGCTATCGGTGAGGCGAAGGAGCAAAGAGTGATCACAGTGTAATTACCCACAGAGCTTACTTTACAGCAATTTAGAATTAAACATTATTACCTAAAATAAGAAAATACACAATTGAAAAATACTGAGCTACTAATCAGCCAACTTAAAGTAAATATTTGCATTATCCTCAATAAAAAAAAAAACAAAAATTCATCCTTCTTGACATCTGCAAAACCAACCAAGGTAGAGCCGGTGTATTGCCTACTTTAAGTTAAGATACATATAATTGAGAAAGGAGGAAGACTTCTCTCACAGAATAAATACGGTAACATAAAATATATTTACTACCGATAATTGGCGATGTTGTATTTCTTTTAAATGAAAACGTAACGAGAGAGGATAAAGACCAAATTTCTCTAGAAAGATTCCTGTATTTTTAAAAATTAATTAAATCATATATAAAATATTTTATATTTTCTTTAGTTTTTAATATCAAGTAAAAGAGTAGATGCACTATAATTCGAGTTCTAATATTTCAGTTTGTCGTTTGCGTGTCGTCTCTGTGGAAATTCCCCGAACTACTCTATGAAATCGAGCGCCCAGATCACTGGGGGTGTCAGGGTTGGAGTAGGGGGGAATGGTACAGCGTGTGTGTTCGGAAAAATGCCTTATGATCCCCAGCTACCGGCGGCCCGGGCTTCCACTGGGTTTTAAGTTTTTTCCACGGCAACATTGTTTGAATCAGTATAATTTAAAACAAATATTTTTTGAAACTCGACTTTGTCTCCCGCTTCGTTGTTTGTTTTAGATATATGGTCAGTTCTTTTTATAACTGCCATACAAAGACCTTTATTAAAAGTGAAGTTATGATAATTATGATGATTTTAGATACGAATAGCGCAGAAAATGCAGTTACAACTTGTGTGAACTGATATAGCTGTATTGAATGATTTGCGAGAACACAGTTAAGATATTTTTGGATCTATTTTATGACGACATTTTTTTTTGTCTTGATCTTAGTTTATTATTTAGAGAGTCAGGCTTTACTTTGCGGTAATTCATTACTATGCGGACATTTAGAACTTTTACTTAGCTAATATCCGCGAAAATAAAACAAAAACAGAAAAATGATAATGCGTGTTTTCTACTGGAAGAAGTGGATTTACGGGCAACTTAAACTAAATTTTACCGACAAAACGGCCGTCAGCAATTCTCCACCTATCAACCACTATCAACAATACCAAATACACACTACCACTTTTCTACATTGCACACGAAACGTGTTTAGCCTCAACACGAGGCATCATCAGGTATAGTAGACTTTACGTAAGACAACCGTTAACTTAACGGTCCGGACGGCCGTTTTTTCGGTAAGATTTACTTTGAGTTCGGGGAACTCTTACCTAAATCCTCTTCTTCCAGTAAAAAAACACACATTATTATCTGTTTTTGTTTGCTTGTCGCAGATCTTAGCTAAGTAAAAGTTTTAACTGCCCACATAGTTCTTTTTTTCTATTAATTTTAAATTTATAAATAATGTTGATTTAATTGAATAAATAATCTTATTCCAATAGATCATATTGTCCAAACATTTGAATTTCCATTAAACAGTTAAAAAAAATATTTGGTTATTCAATCTATTTTTATCACAACCCATACATGTCCCATTGTCCTCCTCATTTCTGGTGAAACGGACAATACCAATACTAACCAGATTTGGAATAATAATCTGTGGACCATACGTATACATATGTATTTACACCGATGAGAATCGAACACGTCTCCATTGGTCCGCGAATGAGTCCATTGTCCGTTATTTAATCAAATTTAAAACTTAATATTTTGTATTTATTATAATTGATTTGATATTTATTATAATTGACGACCGATTGGCTCAGTGGCGGGGCTCTCCGCCCGCGGAGTCAATGGTCGCGGGTTCGATTCCCGCATCGGAATAAATATTTATATGGATTTTTAAATGTTTATTCCGAGTCTGGTAACCCCCCCAATCCGCATTTCCTTTCCTGCCCCTTCCTTTCTTCTCTATCCTTTCCCTTCCTCTCCGCCAATCCACGGTCTGCCGTGCCAATGGATGCGTGGCTAGGGGCGAGCCTAGTCGTAAACGTGCCGATCGTCCCGGGGTCGGGCTCCCCCGGGGACTATGGTGCCTTACCTCAGCATGCAGGGCTCTGCTGGGGCTGACCTCCATCCTCCCTTGCGGCTCGTGGGATTCACTAAAGACGAATTTAATATACCTAATTTGTCGAAAATGACGGCGACGTGGTTCGCCACCCGTCACGTCCTGATTCTCACGAGGGCGAAAAGCGACCAATGACGAGCCGTTTCGCTGCGATGAATGGCAGCGGATGGAGCTCTGTGGTCTCTGCCAACTCTCTGCCCTGCGGGGTATAGGCGTGAATATATAAAAAAAATAAAAAAAAAATTTATTATAATCGAGACAATATTCGATCTGCACCCCACTGACATGATCAGATATATACGTAATATTTGTGTATTTTTATTGCAGCCATATGCCTCCCAAACTTAAAGAAACTTTTAAATGTACACAGATTAGAATAGACATTAAATTTCGTGCTTCAAATGAATACTTATACTAATGATTTAAAGCATAATCTTTTTACAGTTTTTGTGTATAGATGATTTTTAATTAGAACAGAGTTTTTATTTATTTAAATAAATAGCTGATTTTGACAAATCAGTTTAATTTTAATACATGTTGTTAATTTAAGTTAAGTTAATTTAATTTTAAAAGTTTCAGCATTTTGCTATTCATTTGTTCTTCACGACGACCTAAGCGATGTGATCTAAGAGATAGACGAAGCAACTGCTTTCAGAGTCAATGAGCTGGATTCGATTATTGCATCGGGATAAATTTATGTATGCCATTTACTGCAAGTTTGGGTTTAAATATGTCCCGTCCAAACCACTTTGAACCAGCGTGGTGGGTTAATATCCACCTCTCCAAAAATCTCAATGTACTCAGCAGTTAGTCATATATGAGCTGGGTAAAAAAATGCAAAACATTCGTTATACCTACTAACATTATATAAAAGATTTTTTTTGCGACAGATTTGATATAAATTTATTTCATATACGATTCTTTTGAATCAACGTAATTTTAATGCATCTTTTAGCTTTTTGATATAATTAAACTATTATACTTATTTAATTCTATCATTAACTAGCTTACGAATTTCGGTTTTTAAATTCCAATAAAAATTGTCAATCTGTATTTCCGACATAGACGTATTAAAACACGTACATATAACATTAAAAGCAGTATAAGACTGAGTTTAAAGTTGTATCGCGAAAATTCACACGGCGAGAACTCTCTGTACATAATAAAATATATTCTTAAAAATCGCTTCACACGTTCCTCGGTAGAGTTGATATCCCCCCCCACCCCACACTGAAGCGAAAGGGGGGGTGCCCGCGGGTGACAAGGGCCCACTTTGCAGTTTCGACCGTCCAGGTGCAGTATATTGCAATCCGTAGGAACTCTTGCATTATTAGTTACTGCACTGCTATCGGCACACGGGTTTCTGCTAACTTTAGCCAATTTACTGAGTATTTGATCTTCCTAACCTGTTCCTTGGGGTAACTTCAGATTTAATATAAGTAATTTATGAACCGTATGTACATCGTATTTGGAATTAAATTTTTTTTTATTCTTTTTTTTATATATTCACGACTTTCCCCCGCAGGTGTTGGCAGAGACCACAGAGCTCTATCCGCTACTATTCATCGCAGCGAAACGGCTCTCTAATGGTCGCTTTTCGCCCATTGGAGAGTCGTTAATCGCGGAATTAATTTGTTAGATAATTTATGAATAAATGTTGGAATTTATCTGTAGTATAAATGGGCTGGCTCGTCCAGGGAAGTACCACACTCCCGCAGAAAACCGGCGTCTGAGTGGTAGCTTAGCTATCGTGCTTCTTACAGTGAGCGGCTGAGTTCCAGAGGCCCAACAGCCTCCCCCTTCCCCTCCCTCTCCCACTCCCTTTCCCATAAAGACACTTTCCTTAAAGGGCGGCAATGCTTCCGCATTGTCTTTGGCGCTGCGGATGTCTATGGGCGCCGTTGATTGCTTTCCATCAGGTGACACGCCTACTCGTTTGCCTTCCTATCCCATAAAAGATCACTCAAGAAGAGTCAGTTTTGACGTTGTAAAAAATGTTCTATTGGTTGTAGAGCTGTGAGACTCAGACCATTTGACGCATTTTTTTTCTGATTCGAATATGCAATAAAAAGACATCCGTGTCATTAACAACGTTTTCGATTTTTTGCGTCGTAATCTATAACTAGAAGTAATCTACTTATTATGAAGATCGCACTATCAGTTGTTGATTACGGTATTAATATATCGATTTTAATTTAAGCTATTTTGTTTCACACATCCCGGATTTAAAAGATTTTAATGCAATATTAGACTACAGTGTAGCGTATACGTACAGGAGTTTGCTGGTGTGGTATACGCCAGTGAGTTACATCGAACATCTGCGGTTTTTGAGAGCGAAGCGGCTGCGGCGGGATTTATATAGCATTATAGCTTCCTCGAGTGGAAATATGTAAGGAACAGTAGTGCGATTTCAAGCGAAATATGAAATAATTCACATCCGTCGTTATACTGGCTATATGAAACATATTTCGATGTTTTGCTACGTGATAAAATACTTGAGAAGCTATAGAAATAATGAGGTAATAGAAAACGGCCTCTGTTTCCTATTTATTTGTTTATAAGTTACACACAAGCGTAGGGTAGAGCGGGGCTAATTGAGCATGGGCCCGGTTAGATGGTGCGACGATTTGCGCAGGGCGACTGGCAGAAACTGGATGCGTGTAGCCAAAGATCGGGCTAGGTGGCGCCTAATGAAAAAAAGGCACCTAATGGTGTAGCTAAATTTTATACTTCTTACTCTCGATAAAATAATGGAGGTAACGTGACAATCTCTATATATGAATGAATTTAAAAACGTTCGAACAAAACGGCACATTTAAGTTTCGTGTGTCCGTTATGAATTCCGAGCGCGCGTTCTATATTCAAATTGGCCGTCGCTATTGGCTGCCGCCGGGTGGTATTTTACATCGGGCGAAATTTCGCTCGTACAGAGAGAGCTTCCCGTAATGTCTATGCATAAAGTATTTTAAACTTGTTAAAATGCAACGTATTCCCTCGCAGTCGCTGGCAACCCTGGCGTGTTATCAAAAAGGGGTTATTTACTGCGTCTTGTACTTCGGGGTGTAAACGTATTTCCAACGGGTTTTTAATGAGATGTCATTCCTCATGAATGGTATTAATTTTAAATTATCATTGAACGTATTAGAAAAATGTATTATAGAATGAACCACATCTCATTACTTTTACTACTTAAAAGTGGTATAAAGTCATGCTATGGACTTTTCCCGCCAACTTACATCAGTGACGTTCTGTTTTTATTTCATTATTATTAATCTTATATTATTATATATATGTTGTTTAATTATGGTGGTGTATTATACAATATAGTTCGATTAAGACGTATAAGTGAATTGATATAAAATAAATGCGTGTGTCGTGACTTTTTAAGTTGATTGAAAAAATCCATAGAAGGTTTTGGTAGAATAGCCACCATTTTTATCGAGACGTAACGTGATAAGTTGACTAGTTGTATTTCAAGAGATTTGATGTTATAGGTTTTTTACTTGACAATGGCATAATAGTTATAACTAATTACTATTAAAGGAAAGAGAAGAAAAGAAGAAAAATTGCTATGACATATTCATATGATGTGGCTGAGGATGTCGTTTCCTTCACTTGATCGGACCACCTTGTTGGCGACCGTTCTCTTGCTCGTTTCCCTTCGGTATCATCAACCAGTATTTCCAGGTTACCATGTCCAGGTTATATAAAACGTGAAGGGAGTTTCCCGCCGCACATTTTTCAATATTCGCACGAGACTAACTAAAAGTTATTCGCACCTTTTAAATAAAATCAAAAGTATGAGTGGGAGGCAAGTTTCCGAGCGTTCCTTATGAACTCTATAAAAATATCCGGATTTACTAGTTACTCCTTGCTACAGGAACTTACACTGTGCAGTCTGCAAGATAGTAGGGAGATTAAAGTTTTTCACTGTTTTTGTTGCTACGAGTTTTTATTAGAATTAATATTCTATATATTTTATGACGACCAATTGGCTCAGAGGCGGGGCCTTCCACCTGCGGAGTCAATGGTCGCGGGTTCGATCCCCGCATCGGTATAAATATATGTATGGATAACAAATATTTATTACGAGTCTGGTAACCCCGCCAATCCGCATTGGACAAGCGTGGTGGGTTAACGTCCGTTCCTTCAGAAATGGAGAGGTCCGTGCTCAGTAGTGGGACATATATGGGCTGTTAAAAAAAATTGTAATTGCATTATATATTATATTTATATAATAAATAAATTGCAAAATTGTGTCTTTGCGCTACCATTTTGAGACAATTAGGCTACACTGAAATTCAGCGCTGTGGCTTGCCGCTGCTTTTTGCTGAGTGTGGTTATTTTTCATAATCCATACTGCAGTATAGGTAACACAATATACTCTTATTACGTTTTATATTTTTGTTTTATTTTCTCTTCCTGTTACTTGTGTTTGTAATAATTTTAGTTTTGTAATATTGTATTAATTTTGTTTGTTAGTTATAGTTTTTATTTATTTCATAATTTTTTATTTTATATGTATATATTTATTTTGTGTACTGTATTACGGGTTATGTAATAAAGATATTATTTCTTTTTTTTGCTATTTTTTTTTCTTTGATCGCAATTAGTTATAACTATTATGCCAGTGTCAAGTAAAATACAATAATATCAAATCTTTTGAAATTTTATTGTCACGTTACGTCTTGATAAAATGGTGGCTATTCTACCAAAACCTTCTATGGACTTTTTCAGTCAATTTAAAAAGTCACGATACACGCATTTATATCATATCACTTCACTAATACGCCATAATCTAAGTATATTGTATAATACGCCACCAACATTTAAACAATATAACTAATATAAGATTATAAAAATGAAATAAAAACGCAACGTCACTAATGTAAGTTTGCGGGAAAACTCCTTCTTTCTTTCTATATTAATATATAATTAATACTGGTTTCTTATAGCAAGAAAGGCAAACGAGTAAGCATATCACTTGATGGAAAGCACTCAAAGACATTTACATTTCTAATTGCATTATAGATGGCTAACCAGCTTTATCTACATATTTTCTTCGGTTTGCAATCGATTGGCAATCGAGATAATCTCGAATCTGTATAACTAGGGATGGGAAAATCGATTCACCACTACCAAAAGATACATCGTTTTAGTAAGAAGAAAGAACTCTACCTATATTAAATACAATTTTTTATAAAGTAAAAAAAATACTTCAAAATGTCTCGGTATTTTTTATAATTTATTAACATACAAACACATACAATAAGTGTTATTTATATTCCATAACACGCTGTTTTGTGTGAATAAGTAAAGTGCAGTTCCATCCATCTCTGTCGAAGTCGGAGGCGTCATCCGACGTTAGGGAAATATTTTTCCATTTGAAATAAGTACACGGAAATGCGCATATATTTGCCTTATCTGGAGTTGGTTAAATATTAGTTAGGTAGCAAATAGTAAACGCGGAGTGAATGTTTTTTTTTTTAATATTAATAGCCAGAGTGTTGATGAGAATGTTCGCTTGATTCAAGCTGGATATTTTATCTGTGCGAGATTTTTTTTTGCGTCTGGCAAACTGGACGTATGAATCGAGATTCATTTTAATTTATTAAAAGCTCACTGAATGGGTTTTTATCTCGGAATATTTGAAAAATTGCGTGTTTGTTATTGTTAATATACTTTCAAGAAATATTCTCTGTTATCTATTTATATTTGGTTCGAAAACACTATTCGTATAGCCTATGAGTCTTTTGATAGGATAGTATTTATAAACAGATAATATAATTTATTTTTTACAAACTTTCAAAGCAAATTTTGGAAGCCGTTCTCTTACATTATTATATAGTTATTAATGTTCTATAATATTACATACATTACAATTTTATAAAGAACGTAATTTCACCCCGTACCATATTTGTACATGAAGATGTACAAATATGGTGCGGGGTGTGCTTTAATAGTGGTAGAGCTACGCTGCAGCCGAATACTTTGTCAAGAATGGCATATTTGGATATTGCAATCTAATATGTTATTTTTTTAATTGTCAGTAGCAAAATATTTTTTTTTTATTAGATTTGACCAGTACGAGTTTATGAAAAAAGCATAAATTCAATATTATTACAGCACTAAGATCAGTAACAAGATTATTTTTTTCATAATTTTACGAACTGGCCGATGACAGGTTATAAGCCGAATCGATACCTACGCCACGTCAATCGAGATACCGTAAAATACCTATCGAAGGCGGTTTCCGTTCACACACGCGCGGCGAAATGTCGATAGTGAATACGAGTATCGGATCGAGTGTGCGCTGTGGTGCCCAATGGCGCGGAATCGATCAACCAATCAGGTGCCCCCGTGCGCTCTCGATATCCACCGCCCAATTTAGCATGACCCCTAATACTGCACCACAACTCGTTTAGATCGCTGATGCAAGGTGTATATTAGGTGATGATCGAGTTCAATTTGAATTGGTGTTAGGAAAACGAAGGTTCGATCCGCGATTGGCTATTGGCTGTATATCACGTCACGTAGATTTTCCTCAACGTTTTTTCCCGTGTACATAGAGCGTTTACGGACATGAGTTGGTATTGAAGATTCTTATTGGCAAGTGATTTTATATAAAGACCGTTTCAATGCGATTCAACATATAATAGTTTGATATTTCCTGAGCAAGTTGAGATAATTGATAATGTTATAATAAAGGTGTCTGTGGTAAATTATAACGGTAGTCTCTAAACTATATAACCTATAATCTATATATATAATTTTTAATATAAAATATATAGTGTATATATAAATATTAACTATTTAATAGCCAGAGCCACGGTATAGACGAATGCTTTGTCAAGAACGGCATAAAATTTGTCTTTAGTATGAATGGGCCGGCTCGCCCGGGGTACCACACTCCCGCCAAAAACCGGCGTCTAAGTGGTAGCTGAGAGGCCCAACACCCCCCCCTATGGCGCACTGCCTATGGCGCTGCGAATGTCTATGGGTGGAACCGACTGCTTTCCATCAGGTGACACGCTTCCTCGTAAATACGGTAAAGTCTTTACTTTCGGAGTCAAAAGTCAAAGGAGGGGGAGGGTGTTGGCCATCCGGAACTCAGCCGCTCACCGTACGAAGCGCGGTAGCTAAGCTACCACTCAGACGCCGGTTTTCTGCGAGAGTGGTACTTCCCCGGGCGAGCCGGCCCATTCGTACTTCAGACAAATATTGTGCCATTCTTCACACAGTATTCGTTTGCAGCGCGGCTCTACCACTATTTAATAGTAAATATTTAAATATACACTGTATAATATTTTTTATTAAAATTTTTATATATTTTTTTATGCAGACTGGCATAAAAGTTGTTAGTTGGAAAGCATGCAATATATCAGCCAATAATAAAGCATAAGTATCAGATATTAAATCCCGGGTGTGCACTCGACACTTCAAAATGCAATCTACTTAATGGAATTTCAATTTCAACTGCAAAGTTAACTGGAAATCCAACTACGGCGCAATATCGCACCGTCCGAAGTCACTCCCCTTGAGATGTGTATATAGAAATCGCTTGCTTGTCCGTGTTGTATTCTTTTTGATGTGAAACATCTTATCGCGTGATATGGGATTGAAATCGTAGACCGAAACGTCGTTTCGATTCAGGCTACGCTCTCCACTCAACTCTTTACAGGGTCACTTACATCTGGCCGTGAGCATACAGTAGAGACCGAGCCGTTATCTCGATTCTAGCTACGCTCCTCTCTACTTGTCTCTGTAGACGATTTGTAATTTTAATTTTACATGTACACATAAACACACATTAATGTATTATCTGTGATTATTGTTCAGGTAATGTAAGATGCAACTCCTAGTATTTAATATCGGGTACGTAGCACTGAGCAAAAAAGGAAAATCTATCTGAAGGCGACAGCGGGGAGGCTGGGGAGGCAGCGGGCAGTGACGCCCACCGATCTATCCCTAGGTATCCTAGACTACTCGGCTACACAAGTACATATAACGATAGTTATAAAATAATATAAGTATTATATATTGGACATACAAGGAAAGTTCTTCGAAATCAGTTTCTTGATGGCTAAAATTATTATTTTTACTTAATAACTTCCAAAAATAATCCATTTGTGCTGGAGTGGGTACCGCGTCTCAGCAAATCTAGCATTAGACGCTCCCTCGCTAGATGGAACGACGATGTGGGTACGGAAGCTGGCAAAGACTGGATGCGAGAAACCGAAGATAGGTCTAGTCGTCTTGGTCGAGGCCTATGTGCAGCAGTGGACCGCCAGGAGTGATGATAACAATGATGATGATATAACACTTAATGACTTTAAATGGGTAGCAGATTCTATCACAGATAGAGAAGCCACCTACCAAATGTCGTGATTACATCAACATTTGCGGGATGAGGGAAGGCTGTATCTCGCAGTGGACTTATTCAAATATTTATTCATAAGAAAATCCACAACAAATCATATGCCAACACTTACGTATGTAAACTACTGAACACTTCTGGAGCCAATAACGGATTTACATGTTAATTATATTTTAGAGCTCTAATAATTATGACGAAGAATATCATGTACAGAATTATTACTAAAATCACCAGTCTTCATCGTTTTTGATAGACGGATTTACATTTTAACTATATTTTAAAGCGGTAATAATTACGATGAAGAATATCATGTACGGAATGATTATTAAAATAATCAGTCATCATCGTTTCCGATATAATTTATCAGTGCTGTGGTCAGCAATGAAAAAAAGCAATTTCAAGTTTCAAATATTTCAGTAACAAACTTTAATGAAATCAATAATTGGAGAATACGAGGAATAAAAACTGTTTGATTAATTTGTCTTACATTGAGGCGTCCAAGGCGTCTCCCGAGGACTTTAATTTTAGCAACGTGTATATTTGCACTTCGATCCGTGACGGTCGGGTTAGTTATGACCACAGGGACGGACTCGGCTCTCATGATTAAAGAAATTATTGAATCGATACTTGTGAAATTTCCAAACACAATAATGACTTATAAAATTGTTAAGCAAAAAATTGTTCTTCAGGCGAAAAAACATCTAGATTATATAATATTGGCATAAAAAATTAAACAATTCTGGAGTTAAAAAAATAAATATATGGCAGAGAGAACGTGTTTTTATGTTAAACTAAAAATAGACAAAGTGTCATATGAATGTCACGCATGGTTTTTACCTGAAAAGAAACCATAAAACATAAAAAAAGAAAGACTTAATTGAATTTACTGCCTTTGGAGTCAATGATTGCACGTTCACTATTGTATCGGAATAAATTTATGTAAGTGGAACATATATATCGATTCTAGACGTCTCGATAAACCGCTTTGGGCAAGTATAATAGTTAGCATTCAGAAATGTGGAGGCTCAATACGTATTGTACAATAGTTGGACAGACGTATATGAATTGATAAATAATCATTTTGCCATATTAATATGTAGTATTATGCAAGCGTGTCGACAGTCCCGGGATCGGGCATGCAGGGCTCTGCTGGGGCTGACCTCCATCCTCCCTCGCGGCTCGTGGGATTCACTAATACGAATTCAATATACCTAATTTGTTGAAAACGACGGCGACGTGGTTCGCCACCCGTCACATCCTGGTTCTCACGAGGGTGAGAAGCGGACCAACGGAGAGCCGTTTCGCTGCGATGAATGGTAGCGGATGAAGCTCTGTTGTCTCTGTCAACCCCTGCGGGGGATAGGCGTGAACATATAAAAAAAATGTGGGTATGCGGTAAACCCGTTTTAAAGCGTTCTCTCAGATACTGAGTCATTATCTCAATATTTTTATTTGAATCAACACATTGCGTCCCTGTTCGAATCGGATCATGAAAGCATTCCGGTGACATTAAACCGGCGTTCATTTTCATAGATTTATCGACGCGAATGAACTTATGATTAGAGTTTCTAAAACTTTAAGGGTTTTTTCGCAAACTGCAAAAATGCACCTTGTGTCGATTTAAACTTCTTTTTAGAACTTCCTCATTATTATTCTAAAATGCTTGCATTACCCTGTGAACGGGTGCTGCTTGTGGATTGAGATTTTTCATAGTCCATATTTGTATATTCTAATGCTTGAGCAAGTTTAATCTTACTTAGCTAATATTATTAATCTAGGTTAAAAATTATTTTGAATTTTAAGCTAGATTATTAATAGATTGATGAATTTTATAAATTCATCTTTATATAACAATATAGACTTGTAACCGAAATAAAAAAGTCACTGTTTCTTCCCTTTATGCAAGAAACTTGTTAGAAAACGGTAGTAGGTGGTTGATTGATTTAATTGGTAATCTATATAGACTGATCTATGTAAGACTCCAATAATATAGCTACAGCCTAGTTCATATTGCAGCAAAGATAATTTTTAGTAGAAATTATAAAAATCCTTGAGTCTAGTATCGCTACATGTTTATAAAATGGTGAATAAAAATAAAATACCGATAAAAAACAAAGATAAGAAAGTACAGATAAAAAAGACATTACGTTTCGCGCACGCCACAGACAATTAAAAAGCGTAGGTTAAACGGGCAAAATGTCAAACTTTGAGCAGCGCCTTCAAATGCCAATTGAGAGCGCGAAACCGAAGCGCGGTGTATTTACGTCGCGCACCTGTCCGCGCACAAATCATGTGTGTGGCCGGTACGAAATATTGCGCCGCGGCCGATGCATCATCGACACAACACGTTGATGTGTTTGTACTGGTTACAAAAAAAAATTGTGTGCGTGCATTCCTCTTTAATTCCCGACATTTTTTATTTATTTTCTTTTTTCTACAATGAATAATGACAGTGGAAATAAACTATTATGCCAGTGGCAAAAGACTGCCTCCTGCCACAGGTTGTTCCTGTCATTTGTATTTATATATTCTATGTACCATGAGTATAATACACTCATGGTACATAGAATGTAAATATGGACGTACGAGTATGATTTTTGGTTAACATGTTATAATAAAATTTCTGTTTCTTTCTTTCTGTGATAGCTGCAGTTTTCTGTTTGTATGGTTCAATTTCCACTATTATCCCTAAAGTGGCAGACGTTATATGGGAACAAGAAAACTAAAATGGAAATGAACAGGTCTTCGTCTTCTTAGTAGCTTAGGTACAGAAAAAGACGGAGAGGAGGGCAGGTAAAAAGATGGGAGGGGACGACTTGCCAAAAGGATGGAAAAAGATAGCGTCTGATGGGATCAAATGGAGAACAGCGGAAGAGGCCTATATCACAGGACAGTCATGATAAACAGTCATATTAAAAAATAAACTAAGTTCTATTAAAAAATGAACTGAGTTTTTGATATACCTACATATTTTTTGTTTGATGGCGGATAGCTATAAATAGTAAGCCAGTGTCAAGTAAAATAATATTGTCTTGAAATATAAATTCAGATTTTGACAATACGTTTTGACAAAATGGCGGCCGTTTTACCAAAACTTGCACGAACTGTTTAGCAGTCGAATGAAAAAGACTATACCTACAGGTATTTCTCTAATTTAACTTCACTTTTACACGTTAATTGAACTATATTGAGTAATAAGGCACCTGAATTAAACAATTTAACTGATAATAACATGGGATTATAAAAATGAAATAAAAACGCAACGACATTGGTTTAACATGGCGGGAAAATTCCTATGTAAGTATATAGGTCATTGGAAACATAAAAGCTATTTTTATTTTATTGTACATTTTATTTATTTTTTAATTTGCACGATTTTATCAGAGTATGTACGTTTAGATTAAATACGATTATTTTTCTCGTATGAAATATGTCACGATACAAATTAAAATATTTTTATTATTTAAATTATATCACTTCCATTTTTATATAACCTGTCCTCGTTATCATCTGATAGCGTATCTGTTTGGTTAATGTCATTTTTCGCTTGTGACAATAGTACGGACACTCACTTTAATTCAGTTAATTAAATAAACTCCTGATCCGCTTTAAGCATAAACGTATTTGTAGTTTGTATATGTTTATCTATTAAAGATAACCTGTATGTTTTTAAAATAACGTTTAAACGTGTTTTTATTTTTTCGTTCGCTCATTCTGTTTGGTTTATTTAATTCACAATTATAGATGGAGGTGACCTAACGTATTAATAACAGAGATCACACAATACCATTAGGCGAGTCGTTTAACTTCGTAAAAGAAATATTCAGCGTTGATAGACGATAATATCTGGCCGTATTCTATTTTAGATTTAATGTCTGTAATATAATCTTCATCAAACGTTTCCTATCGTATAGACAGGGTGACAGATATTGATGTTAATGAAGCAGCTGTCTTGGCAACGGCCATTAGTCGGGAGCGCAATACTGCATTACATACTCTATGCATCATTGATACAGCTGTATTTTTAGGTTTTATGTGTCGAATAAATGTAATTTAATTGCCAGTAGACGGAAGAATATCGACCTGGAAAACAGTAGACGAGATCTCGAATAGGGTTGTTGCGAATACACCTGGAGAATATAGTTAGAAATTATCAGCACAAATTGTTGCAACTAATCGTGACGAGAAAAGTTGCGGACAAAACACTCGTTGTTCAAAAAAAGATTTCTTGTCTTAGCTATACAATGACCGATACTATATTAGAAACTTTAAAAAACAACCCTACATATATATTTCTTAAAGGCTGGTAACTTTTTTAATGTGATAGGAGGGCAAACAAGCTTGTTGCCTGATGAGAAGCTAAGACCGCCGCCCATAGACAACCGGGACACCACAGGACTTACGGAAGCGTTGCCAGCCTTTTAGGTATGTGTAGGCTTATTTTTTGAACGTACCAATGTCGTACCAATGCTTATGGAACTGCAGATTTCTATGGGCAGCATTGATTGCTTTCCATCAGTCGACACGCCTGCTGGTTTTTTCTTCCTGGTCTATAAAAGAAAATTGCTAGGAAATGGACAGGGATAACAAATGCTAGCTATGGAGCGGGCTATTCTCGGAGTTTCTCTGGTGGATAGAATTAGAAATGAGGAAATTCGCCGGAGAATCAGTCACCGATATAGCCCTACAAGTTAGCAGACTGAAGTGGCAATAGGCTGGACATGTTTGTAGGAGAACCGCCAATCGTTGGAAGATAGACGAGTGCTGGAGTGGAGACTGCTACTCGGCATTTATAACCTTTACAAATCAAAGCAGCTCATGCTTTGCTTTGCTAAAATTATAAATGATTGTGTATGAGCATTTTCTGTCTTAGGAAAATTTATAATACATCACCTACAACCCTGTTCTTTGGTATAAAGCTCTTATAGTCCATCAAGAGATCAATGATCCCTATCAATCTGGATTCCAATGCAGCACATCGATCTTTCAGGTTTCGACGTTCAATAGATCAGTTGGCTTCACTCATTGCTTCCTGATTTAAAATCTACCGCGTGTGAACAGTCTCAGATCTACGATTTTTTTTCGAACCGGGGCAGAAACTATTGGATGGATTGGCACCTCTGTTTTCCAAAAAGTGTTTTAAGTTTCTACGGTATCTGGGTGTTATGTGTAGTAACAAAGTGTATAATTTGCCAATTTTCGAAAATAACTTGGGATGCGTTCAGAAACATACTTAACAACTTACAAGTTAACAATCTACTGGACGATACGCCCTGGATAACTGTAACGGGCGCTGTAAAAATAAACATGTTTTTTAAATAAAAATTTGACGGCCATTTAAATTGCCGCTTATGGCAGCTTTGACTGCAATTGATTGAATTAGTTCTTAACATATCTTATTAAATTAATGTAATATAATAAATATAATCTAAAAAGGAAGTAAAATCCTCTGTATCATTGCATAATATTAGCGTACCTAGAATGATGATGCCATTACATCTCTCTACTTCAACACTTATTTGTTGACTAAGATTATGGCCAACCTTTAGGTCTGCTCAATAAGGTAAGCAGCGATTTCCCTAAAAAACCATTAAATCTTTCGTAATCAGCAATTGATTGCTGCAAGCTGTTCTTTTTCTTCTTCTTCTTTTCGAGTCAGTGGTTCGACTTATATTTTTTGCTTCGATTAGATCTTAGAATGAGTAATTAAGTAGAGGATCCATAGATTGTCCTGTGCCCCACGATCGAATCCGCAAATTGCGGTGCGAAATAGCCGCATTTGCTCATGTTATGTCTTCAACGACCCACCTGTGTACGCAGTTTGTTAAGAGATCTCCACATAGGCCATTGCAGCAAGAGCAAGAGTTCGTGTTGACATGGAAAGTTATTCTCCACCGCACAACCCTGTTGAAAATTTTCAACACCACTGCAGCAATAACTTTTGTTGTATGAAGTATTTCACGCACAATTGTTTCGTTTTCGAATTACAATAAATTTGTATTCAAAGCTCAGAGGCGTGAATTATCAACATAACTGTTCTGTACAACTAGTAATGTCATTTTAATACGCCCACGGTCACGCACCGTGACGTCATTATCAACTGGAGTATTTATTGCTGGATTTACACTCACAAAATTTAAATTTTCTTCCTTATCACACAACATTATAGTTTATTTTGCTATGGTTTTTCACCCCATACAAAGCAAAATACTTTTATATCAAAGAAAGCTTGTATATATTATAACAAAATATTACATTATAGCAAACGAATAGAGATGAAAATTACATGACAGAAGGTGAGCGAATACACAAAAATTTGATTCAGTTGTGATAATGTTTAATAATCCTTAACAGTATAAACATAAGGTCTATAATGATTGAATCTGTGAGTTGGTTGATGTAATAGTTAAGTTGATGATATAAGAAATCACTCGATTGTTTCTTGAAAAGGTGACAATATATTTTTTTTTTGTTTAATACGAACTGTAGGCACTCATTTCGGGTAGCTTATGGTGAAACTAAAATGCGAGCGGTAATGGGAGTTTAAACGATTTCTGATTTTGTTTTCTATAGATAGATAAAAGACTATTACATAAAATATGTAGTTATATTTTAAAGGGAAGTAAGTGTGAGAGATAAATACGTTTATTGCTGTACGATTGTATCTTTGGAGTTAGTCATTTTAAATCTTTTGAAATATCGCCAGCTCAGATGCTATCACACACGCTGGTGCCAATTTAGTTTTATGACTTAATTATTGCTTATTCGAACGGAGGATGCAAGTGTGACTCGCTGTTCAAGGAGAAATGTTACTGGCCGGGATATTAACGGGCATTAAACTGATTCATGCATAGGTATACATATAGTATACTCTAATTTGCGTCTTTTTTTAAGAATGAGAACGCAAATCATCAAGCGTGTCGGATTCTTCTTATGGTTCTATGTCCCCGAGATGGGGCAGAGGGCGTCCACAGTGCCTCTCCATTGAGATCGGTCTTGAACGACGCGCTTCACTTCAGGCCACGTCAACCCGATGGATTTCATCTCGGCCACTATGGAGCACTTCAAGGTGCGTTTGGGTCGACCTCATTTCCTTTTCCCTTAAGGAGTCCATTTCAGCACCTGTCTGGGAATGTGGTCACGGTTCCTACAGAGAGTATGGCCTATCCAAGTCAACTTGCGGCGCAAGATTTGAAGTCCACTCGGCGGTTCATGAAAAAGATCCAGTAGGCATTTGTTGGATATTTTCTCAGGCCAGAAGATTCCCAGAATTTGTCGACAACATTGGTTAACGAAGACCTGAAGCCGCTGCTTGATGTCCTTTGTTACCCTCCACGTTTCGCACCCATACATCAGTACGGTTTTGACATTTGAGCGAAATATTTTAAGCTTCACTCGATGAGTCAGTATCCTAGAACGCCATATCGGTCGGAGCTGTGCGAAGATTGCTCGGGCTTTGGCTCTCCTTGAAGGGATGTTCTCTTCAGTACCACCAGTTTCTGAGAGGTTACTTCCAAGGTATGTGTACTTTTGCACGCGGTGTCGGATTAATGGAAAACAATCAAGGTCGTTCAAAAAAAATATAAATATTTTTTCAAAAGAGGCATTGCAGAAGCATTTGAGAAAGGTGGTGGAAAAAAGTTTAATATATATATGTACAAATATATATAATACATACATTCTTCTGTAACTGGATGGATCAAGCCGAAAATTGGACTAGGTGGTGCGTTTTGAGAAAGGCAGTGAAATGCCAAAGGCTATTGATGATGATGGACAAGAATTTTCAGAGATACACAGTTAAGCTGTAGATTTACCGAGGGTAAAAAACATTAAGAAATAAGATTATGGTTTTTCTTTAGAACTAAATATATAAACAATCAATTTATATTCTATATATATATATTTACCTTTAAATTTTCTATACCTTATTATCTTTTCATAGTGGTAGAGCCACACTGCAGACGAATACTTTGTCAAGAATGACATAATATTTGTATGTAGCATGAACGGGCTGGTTCGCCCGGGGAAGTACCACACTCCCGCAGTAAACCGGTTTCGTACGGTGAGCGAGAGTTATGGAGGCCCAACACTCTCCCCTACCCTCGCATTCTCTCATTCACCCCCCCCCACCCCTCTCCTCCCACTGCCATAATGACACATTCCTTACACGTCAGCAATGCTTCCGCATTGCTTATGGCGCTGCGAATGTCTATGGGCGGCGTTGATTGGATCCATCAGGTGACACGCCTGCTTGTTTGCCTTCCTATCCCATATAAAAACAAATCTTTAAATTTTCAAGGTTTTAAGATTTCAAAATTACTGTTTTTACTGGGTGCGGAATAAATACGCGTTAAGGTTAAGTGCAACTTCTCTACCGTACATTAGTCAAAGACGAGCGATGTAGCTGCGCAAACAATGCTAGGAAGCTTGCACGCGTCGCTGCGCGCGAGCCGTCAGATCGATCTATCGATCGTGATCTACAGCGGATCTAGCCTGTGTAACATTGCACGCGGGTATCAGATCACCGGGGTCACGGCAAACGAGTTCCCTGTTTGTATAACAAGTAGATGTGGAAATAATGGTTTGTTTGTTAGAGACGCTTTAAGGGATCATTCTTAGCCCTAATATAATTTGGTCGACCGATTGGCTCAGTGGCGGGGCCCTCCGCCCGCGGAGTCAATGGTCGCTGGTTCGACCCCCGCATCAGAATAAATATATGTATGGATATATAAATATTTCCTTTCTTCTCTATCCTTTCCTTTCCTCTCCACCAATCCACGATCTGCCGTGCCAATGGATGCGTGGCTAAGGGCGAGCTTAGTCGCAAGCGTGCCGACCGTCCCGGGATCGGGTTCCCCCGGGTACTATGGTGCCTTACCTCAGCATGCAGAGCTCTGCTGGGGCTGACCTCCATCCTCCCTTACGACTCGTGGGATTCACTAAGACGAATTTGTTGAAAAATGACGGCGACGTGGTTCGCCACCCGTCACGTCCTAATTCTCACGAGGGCTAGAAGCGACCAAAGGAGAGCCGTTTCGGTGTGATGAATGGTAGGGGATGAAGCTCTGTGGCCCTTGCCAACTCCTGCGGGGGATAAGCGTGATTATATAATAATAAAAAATATAATTTGGTCACGTTTATTCGTCAAATTTGTGGATCCAACAATCGTTGGAGCAGATGCAGAGTGCTGGAGTGGCTGTTGATTTGTTTTTTTTTAATTTCATATGTAATATACATAATTATTCTATATATAAAATAATATTTATCTTCTTTAAACAATATTGCTATAAAATTCCAAAGAAATGTTTGTTTCAAAAATTATATTTGTTAGCGAAAGAGATCGCTTCAAAGAGAATGTTCCAAGTCCCCGAAGACATAAATAAAGTGCAGATATTTAGAATAGTTTGGGAGCATTATGTCAAGAGTAGCTACCGGCAGTCGGATTTATACGACGCGCGTAAACTGCTATTATTTCAACAAGACTTATGAGTGTGAAGATTAAAACAGCATCCCTGCGACACTGGAACGAACGAATATACTGGAGTAAACAGGTATTAGATTCGATTTTGGCTGACAAAATTGTATACTATGAAAAAAAAAATATTCCTTTGTATTGTAAATTGTAATTGAAAAATAAAAATTTGCTCGAAAGATACGTACATATATGTGGGATAGAGGCGGCTTCGAAAATCAAAGATTTTTAAATTTTATTTTCTTTAAATTTATAAATAATTCTTCGACTGCCTTCTTTAAATTTCTTTTAAACACTTTTTGATTTTATTTTCCGCTTGACACGCCTATTTATCGTAACTCATAATCCGCCATAGATGCTTCACACGCCTATATATCGTAACTGATAATCCGCCATAGATACTTCATACGCGTTTATATCGTAACTCATAATCCGCCATAGATGCTTTACCCGCCCATATATCGTAACTCATAATCCGCCATAGATGCTTCACACGCCTATATATCGTAACTCATAATCCGCCATAGATGCTTCACACGCTTATATATCGTAACTCATAATCCGCCATACTACTTTTTCTATTCTAAACTAATCAGCACGTTTTATTTTAAACAACATATTATAACTTTCACACATCTCTTTTAGAAGTGGTAGAGCCGTGCTGCAGACGAATACTTTGTCAAGAATGGCATATTATTTGTCTGTAGCATGAATGGGCCGGCTCGCCCGGGGAAGTACGACACTCCCGCAGAAAACCGGCGTCTGAGTGGTAGCTTAGCTACCTATTTTACCAACTTAGCTACCGCGACGTCCGCTGGCGCTTGCCCTTCGCTTAATGACTTTCCTTTCCATAAAGGCCGGATGTCTATGGGCGCCGTTGACTGCTTTCCATCAGGTGAGACGCTTATACATTTGCCTTCTTATCCCATTAAAAAATCTGTTCTATGCTAATAAACTTTCTCATTCACACTTCTTTGTGTGTTATTAATGTTAGTAAATCTTACATGCTACATATAGGTGTATCAACGCACATGATGAATCTTGGCAACTGAATCACTGGATGCCGGATGTCCACGGAAGAATTTCGTCGTTCTTCCTTCACCTCACCTAGATGGAAAACGGCAATAATTCCTCGACTTTTTGCGGAACCCTAAATCATTCGTCACAGCGCTCGCCCGGGATAGTTTCATCCGTGTATTTAATTAGGATCAGTTTTTAGGCCACTGACAAATGGACGACAGACGTTTGTAGTTTAACAGAGAACAGAAAAGAAGATAAACACAATTAGACATGTAATTTTTCTTCTTTAATCGCCTTCCCTCATTAATGATGATCGTCGTCACTAGAACTCCTCAAACGGATAATCTGTCTCCATCAGTTTCAATATAAACTCACTACCGGCTGAAATTTGGAAGAGATGCAATTATTTAATTATTTATTTGGTAGTGGTAGAGCAACGCTGCAGACGAATATTTTATCAAGAATGGCACATTTGTCTGTAGCATGAATGGGCCGGGTAATTACCACACTCCCGCAGAAAACCGTCGTCTGGTTAGCTACCGCGCTTCGTCCGGTGAGCGGTTGAGTTCTGGAGGCCCAACACCCATATGAATCCCACTACTTAATAGGAACAACTCTTTAAATCTGCGCTAGTCCAATTATATAAATTATATTAAATATTTTTAAAGTGTTTTACTTAGGGCATATTTATTACACTGAAAAGCTAAGTGAGCATGTCTCGAAAACGAGGTTTAAACCGAGATTTGAATCTAAATTTTGTAAGTTGATAGTCAGTTATATCATCAATAAACCAAATTTCCTAGAATATTATCATATTTAGCCAGTATTAAGCTAAGTACCAATATTAATATTTAGGCTGTTTACTCACATTGCAGTTGTCTTATTACTAAATATATTTGCTTGTGTGTAAACAACCTTATTACACAAATCACTCTACAGCGATTAAAATGTCCAAGCATTCTAACAAAGTTGTTATTCTGACCAAAATATTAGTTTGCACTTAATTACTCTGGCAATTAAGTCTAAAGTACAACACTGATAGTAAATGTACTCTATTCTTCTCAATTTGTTTAGAAATCCGCTTAAATTCCAGGTTAGAGCGAACGTGTTAATATTCTTTGTGTTAGGTGCAGACCACACTGGGAGTTAAACTTCGCTTATGTCGTCCACCTTTGAGAGCTAAGCGAGGTAAGTTAAGTGGATCCACACCGGAAACGAACGTCAAATAATATTAAATACTTACCATGCAAATAAAATGGAATTTGATGCACCTAAAAATATTATGTGCAAATACACATATTTACAATATATAATATAAATATAAAAATAATGTGAAAGAAATATATACATATCGTCACGCCTGTTTCCCGTAGGGGTAGGCAGAGACCACAGATCTCCGTCTGCTACGATCTCAGTATACATCCATTGCTTCCTCCGCACTCATCACTCTCCTCATGCAAGCTCGTCGATTAAGGCTACTCTTGACCTGGCCTTTCCTAAAAACTTCGGGAATTTGGTAGAGGTGAAAGTGTGAAATAATTCGATTAATTAAAAATATACTACCCTGCTTCCGTTAGAGATAGTTCTGGATGTCTCGAAGACGTTAAAGTCTACAATTCCATAATAAATGATCGACGTCTACCAGACGTCATAGTGTGTCAAGGGGTTAAATAGATTGTCACTGAGGCCTATTCATCCGCAGCGATAGGTGGTACATTTCGCTTGTATCGTTAGATTCACTAGTTCACGTAGTTCGTATATTTGGCGTAATGTAGCTGTGTAGTTCTTGGTTCATTTCAGTAATGTATCTGAACCTAAATTGGAACCGGCAAAAAACAACTCATATCTTAAACGCATTTGCGATGCCTTTGGTTCTGCAGATGTCTATGGGTGGTGTTCCATTAGATTATAGGCTTGCTTGTTTGTCTTCCTATACCATAAAAACGGATGACCGAAACTATCACTTCACACAGCCTTGAAATCCACCGCTGGATGTTGGCCTCCTGTGAAAACAAGATAATAAAGAGGATATCTGCAAATTTTCTTTCCGAAACGGTGTACGTTTAGAGGAATCTAGTGATAAGTTTCTCTGAACGTACGTCGAGAGGTAGAAAGTGCTAGAAGTTTGACTGTTTTTATGGGATAGGGAGGAAAATGAGTAAGCATGTTACTTGATGGAAAGCATACAACGCCAGTTTTTTTAACAAATAAAATGTATTTTTTTTTGTCAAAAAACAAACTTTACCATACATAAATGTGATCACCTGTTCATAACAACCACTTCGCTATGGCCTGATTCGGCCACAAAGTTTTGAACGATAGAACCCTGACTTTCAAGGAGCTACTCCGGAGATACGAATATGTACGTTGATTGATTCCCATTATAGATTTCTAGATATGTCGGCTAGATATTCTGGGCAGTCGACTATAGCCGACGCTTGGCCCTGTGCGTTCATATCACGCCCGTCGACTAAAGTCGATACTCGGCTGTGTGTGTTCATCTGTGGTTGTCGACTATAGCCGACACTCGTACCGAAGTGGTTAATATAAAATACCTTTAATACTGTATGTAGGGTTAATTGCTAAAAGGAAAGCGCTGTCCCACGGAACTCATTGTTCCAATATTATCTGGGCCATCTGTGTGCGCATTTCTCACGTGCGCCATTTGCGTTCTAAAGATGAGCTTGAGTTGTTAGGTCGTTATGAACTGTTCATCATTTTCCGGTGATTATTTCTTCATTAGTTGGACAATAGGTCCTTTATGATCTTTACTCTCGGCTGAAATCAATTTGAGGCGGGGTTTTGTTATTATCATCAACAGTCGGCGATGGACTATTCCTAGACGTAGGTCTCTTTCATTCTATCCAGTTTCTTCTAGCTGCCCTTCAGATGTTACCTAACCCATCAGCGGTCAGTGGTTATCTTCCGTAATTTGTTGCCAACGATAAAACTAAACTGCCATTCTCTTCTATAACTCGTCCATAGTTATGATATTGGAATGCCGTCCATAGTTATGATATGGATATTGGATGTCTATGGTGTTGCGAGTGTCTATTGGTGGCGTTAATTGCTTTTCATCAGGTGAAATGCTTGCTAATTTACTTCATACCTCCCCCCTCTTACTCCCACTCCCATCATGACACTTTTCTTTAAGGTCAGCAACGCTTCCGCACTCCCTATGGCGCTGCGGATGTCTATGGATGGCGTTGATTGCTTTCCATCAGGCGACACGCCTGCTTGTTTGCCTTCCTATTCCATAAAAATATTTTGTTGAAAAAAAAATTATATTTACTTTTATTTGTTGCTTCCATATTCTTAATGTTGTGGCTTGTAATTTAATTTGATTATTATGTCTATTGCTTGAATTATTGATGTCATTTAATAAATATATAAAATCAAATTTCTCATTATCTACTCGCCTAACGTCTTCGTTATCTTCACCGCATCCACAATAAACGCTGCTTAATGTTTAAACAGCCTAACTGTGCAACTAATCAGACTTACGTACCAACAATTACGGCCCGCTAGCCGGTAACTGATAACATCACATCCTGATTAGACACGGCTAATACCATTGTTGACGCCTAGGAAGCGATGCGGTGCCTAGATCAAGGTACACCAGCGGAATTACCAGATATATCGCCGGCTGGGCTTCCGGCTCGTTCAATTCACTTGTATATATCGTTAACAACTATGTATGTTGGCTCATTAGAGTGAATAATTGTTAGATGAGTAGGCGTTTGTTGGGGCATTTCGAATTCCGTTTGTAACTTAAAACGCTTCTAGACTTATTAGCACAGAAAGGTATCTGTCCAATTTAACTTCTATGGAATGCAAGAGTTGCACTGCAGATCCCAGTTATCACTTGTTTATGACCTGTACCATACACCATTGCTACGTGTATTGTAAACGCTAGCTAGCTATAATGAATCAATACTTATTCATCTTATTATGAGTCAAAACCACATCAAAGTCAGTGACACAATTTTGGAAAATAAAAAACAGAAATTGTCTTAAACTTACTTTACGTATTTATAATCCATATACATATTATGCGGGGTTCGAACCCGCGACCATTGACTCCACGGGCGGAGGGCCCCATCACTGAGCCAATTGGTCAAAGTTATTTTGCAGTTATTAATTTTCTATGAGGATGGATATTTCTCTGGTTTACTCGACTTATTTATTCAGCAAACAAAAAGCTGACGAAAGTTTATCCATTTGAATTTTTCTTAATATTCTTGACAGAAATAACCCTGCAGCATGGTTCTAATATATAAAATGACTAGGTCCTTCATTCGATGAATCATCAATTCAATTTCTCATCAGGTGATGAAGGTAATTACAATAGTGATTAATCTGCATTCGCGGGATAAGTTTGAAATCCATCTATCATCAATAATGTAATAACATAATTGCATTGCATCCGCTCCAATATCTTATATCTACGCCAGCTATCTCCTTCAGAATCAGTCCCCGTTGATTCTATGGTCGGATGACTTACGTAATCACCGCCTTAGTATCGTGACACACTGACTGTTTTTGAGTAGATGTATTACTTACCCACCAACTGAACAGTTCCACAATCACACAACGCACTACAAATTAATTCGATTCTCATCACCTCCATGGCTGGCAGTTCACCAACAATACATCTAATCGCAGTTTTCTGCGACCGTATAGATCTCTAGTGGTAGAGTCACGCTGAAGACAAATACTTTGCAAAGAATGGCATAATGTTTGTCTGTAGCATTAACGAACCGGCTCGCTGGGAGAAGTATCACATCCCCGCACAAAACCGGCGTCTGAGTCGTAGCTTACCGATTCGTCCGGTGAGCGGCTGAGATCCGGAGGCCCCCTCGCCCCTCCCCTCCCACTCCCATAATTTGACTTCCCTTTAAGGTTGCCTTTCTATCACATAAAAAATAAAACTGACTATGCAGCATTAAAGCGATTTCAAATAAATACGACGTAGAAGTATTCAAGAGCCCCCCGGAGTTGCGGATGTCTAAAGGCGATGGCGATCATTTACCAACAGGTGTCTCGTACACTCGTTTGCCCGAGTTGCTATATAAAAAAAACATTTACGCAATTTGCTGTGTAAACCAACAGGACCACATAATTTCTTCTCAAGTGTTGGAAGTAGGACGAAATCTTTCAATTTTTAATGAATAAATAATTTCCGTATGGTTGGACAATGCACTTAAATAGGCAATTGCATAAAAAACTTTGGTTTGTCACGATTTTTCAATGTTTAATTGCGCTTCAAGACAATGTGACTGTTATTACGTTCGTAGTTCAGAGAAAATTGTGGTTTTCTGCCACAAATGGCGCAACTGTGGAAAGATGTCTGCGGTGTTTCCGCACAAGTACGATATTGGGGATTGATAGTCTTCCACCAGTGTGTCCTACCTGTACTCTCCTATGGCGCCGAAACATGGTTTCGCTGACAGTTCGTCTGCTTCACAAGCTCAGAGTCGCTCAGAGAGCTATGCTTGGACTTTCTCTGGTAGATATGATTCGGAATGAACAGCAAACTGAATTAGCAAACTGAAGTGGCAATGGGCTGGTCACGTTTGTCGGAGATCCGACAATCTTTGGGGCAAATGAGTGCTGGAGTGGAGACCGCGTCTCGGTAAACGTAGTGTGGGACGAACCCTGGCTAGCTTTGAGTTTGTCGAGGAGATGGACCGTCAGTGTCCACGTTTCGGCACCGTAAGAGAGTACGGACAGGACGCACAGATTGAAGACCTATGTATTCTAAATATGAATAATGACCGAATCGGAAGGTCTCAGCACGGACCTGCCTAGTGAGACCTACTATGCTTCAACCAACTTCACCTGTTAAATGTTATTAAAAAAATAAAATAAATTTCTTTAGTCGTTTGAAACGTTCCTCGTCACGATGCGTCACGACCCGTTAAACCATCACCTACTGGACTTAATACTGATGTTAAACTAACCAAAACTACGCGATACGGGTCATTAGCTCCCGCAACAAACCGCCGCGAAGGTGAGGGTTTGATTGATTTCAAAACATTACCATTTAGGCGACCGGCCGTGCGTGACGTGTTTTTATTGTGACCGAGGCAGCTCTTTATTCGAATTCGGGAGTAATGTGGTGGAACTGACCTATTGCCGTCAATATATTTTTTTATATATATTCACGCCCACCTCCCAGCAGGGGTTGGCAGAGACTACAGAGCACCATCCGCTACCATTATCGCAGCGAAATGGCTCTCCGATGATCGCTTCTCGCCCAGTTCTTCTCGGTGGCGAACCACGTCCACCAAGGTTTTTTTCAAATATTTCATTCATTAATTAAAATAAATCATTAATTAAATATAATGATTTAATTTTAGTCTTAAATAGGAAAAAAAACATCTTTAAATTTTTTTCATGTTACTTGTTTACATCTAAATTTATTTATATACAAATTATATATGAATGAAGTATCATAGACGGAAGATACGGAACATGATGTGAGTAGCATCATCACCAAGACGCACCTCCTATCCTGATCTTCGGTTACACGTATACCGTTTCTTCCACTCGCCCTGCGCAAATTGCTCCATCAAGTCAAAGGCGTTCCACACTACGTTTGCCAAGAGGCGATCTCCATTCCAGAACTCATCTCCTCCAATGGTAGTCGGGTCTCTGATAAACATGTCCAGCGTATTCAGTTTGCGAACTCAAAGAGCTCGGTGACTTTGGTCTTCTGATAGACTTCTTCATTCCGAAACATAGGAAATGGTCAAAAGTATAGTGGAAGATAACAACTTACGACGTTCAGATTGTCAGGCCCAGGCTTACTGACTAGTTCAGTCGCTCCTTATTTTAGTGCAAAAATTGCAGGTTGATTAATGGTGTCAGAAGACAAGATTCTCGCTTCGTGTTGAGGCGGAAAAGTAGTAGTGTGTGTTTAGTCGTTGGTGGGTGGAGAGTAGCTGACGGCCATTTTTCGGTAAGTTTCAGTTTAAGTTCCAGGTAAATCCACTTCATCCAACAGGAAAACACACATTACTAATTTTCTGTTATTGTTCGCTTGTCGTGGATCTTAGCTAAGTAAAATTTTTGACTGTCCACATAGCAAAAATTGCACTAAAATAATTAGATTCCTGTAATTATCTGTGGTATTGATTCGTCGTAAATTTACAGACAATAATGTATTTAAGTATTATTAATGCGTTACTTTGCGGAAATCCATCACTATGTGGACAGTCAAAAGTTTTACTTAGCTAAGATCCACGACAAGCAAAACAATAACAGAAAATTAATAATGTGTGTTTTTCTGCTGGATGAAGTGGATTTATTTGGAACTTAAACCAAAAACTTACCAAAACTTTTCAGTTGTCTTCCGTAGAGTCTACTATACCTGAAGATGCCTTGTGTTGGGGCGAAACACGTGTCGTTTACAAGATGGAAAAGTGGTAGTGTGTGTTTGGTGTTGTGTGTAGTGGATGGTGGGTGGAGAATTGATGGCCGATTTTCGGTAAGTTCTTGGTTTAAGTTCCAAAAAAATCCATTGCATCCAGCAGAAAAAAACACACATTATTAATTTTCTGTTATTGTTTCGCTTGTCGCGGATCTTAGCTAAGTAAAACTTTTGACTGTCCACATGTATTTAAGTAATAAAAGTTTCAATGAAATCAGTTAATAAACCGAAACATGGTATTCGGTTATAAAACACGCAATGAATGCAACACATATTCGTACTGTGTTTATGAGGGGGTCACGCCCCGCCGGCCGTGCTGGCAACACTGATGATATAATGGCGAGTGTCGCGACGCCATCGGAATGCCCCGCTTCCTTCCTGTCTGCTAAAAGACGCGATCTCGGAAACCGAGGACGTTTGGAGAGACACTTAAAGCTGGATCCCTAATAGCGTTCCGATGTCACTTACTACCGGCTTTTTTTTGATTCGATCGGCTTGTGCCATAAAAGTGATTTACGTCTTTGAATAATTTAGAAGATCCGTTTATTTTTTCATAAGTTATTTACGTTACTCGCGGCAATATTTTAATAGTGGTAGAGCCACGCTGCAGACGAATACTTTGTCAAGAATGGCATATTATTTGTCTGTAGCATGAATGGGCCGGCTCGCCCGGGGAAGTACCACATTCCCGCAGAAAACCGGCGTCTGAGTGGTAGCTTACCTACTGCGCTTCGTACGGTGAGCGGCCGAGTTTCGGAGGCCTCATCAACACTACAAAACTCTGCTCATGCCGCCGTATGATGGCGACTCCCAAAAATAAAGAAACTATCCTTAAAAGTCATGCAACGCTTCCGAAATATGTATAGCACTACGAAATTTCTAAATGAACAACGTCGATTGCTTTCCATCAGATGTTATGCCTGCTCGTTTGTATTCTTAAATGGCATTAATCAAATAAGTTTAACTTAAATTACAAACTGATTCATCATCAAGTCATGGCTATTTACAGTTCCGTCGGGTGGGCCTTAGCCTAGTTCAGTACTTTTCCAATAGAATCTTCGTTTAGCTGTATACCTCCAGCTCCTCAACATTCCGATTTTTAGTCCCTACAATTACAATTATATGATACATGCCACGAAAATTAAGTTTCAATTTTTCCGAATTTGGAAACACCGAACTCAACAGGTTCGCCACCATTGGCCTATGGTGTTGCAGATATCTATGGATTGTCTAGGTGTTGATTGCTTTCCATCAGTCGACACGTTTGCTTGTTCGCCTCTGTATCACATACAAAAGGGCAGGATGAGATTTGTGACGAGTACAAAGCGGAAAGACTCCTTGACCCTGACGGGTCTCAGCATTGAACAGTGCATAATTGAGGAGCTGACGAGCGCCCCATTACCGCGACCAACCGACCGGCGCCTGATTTGTGGTGGCACACATCTCCCCTCCACTTCACGGTCCGATGCCGTCGGACACCACTTGCCTACTCGTCAAATTTAATCACACTGAAATCACATCACGATTTGATATTCGTTATTTGATTAGGGTCTAACTATTCGAAGTTCAACTGATTCTTTTATTTTTCACTTTCTTTGTATGTTTTTTTTTATTTTAATGTTATTGGACTAAAGTTTGTTCTTATTCTTCAGGTAGACGCTGTGTAAAAGGAGTAAAAGAAGGTGATTTAATAAAAGTTGAGAAAGGGATATTTAGATAATTAGGGCAAGACTGGTAAAAGAAGTTTACGTTTCGAATGTGGATGGAAGGATTGATAGGGAACGATCAAGGAGTACATTTTTTTCTGCAGCCTATATATCTCACTGCTGAGCACAGGCCTCTCCATTTCTGGAGGAACAGACAATAACCCACCACGCTTGTCCAATGCGGATTGGCGGGGTTACCATACTCGGACTAAATATCTATACTAAATATCTATAGACCATATATATTATTCAGACACGGGGATCGAACCCGTGACTATCGAGAGCTTGCTTTGGAGAACGTGCTTTGACGAAAGTTCTTAAGAAAGGTCAGGCGAAGGTACTCTTAACCTGCAAGCTTGTATGTGGAGAGTGGTAAGTGTGGATTACGTGAAGAAAGTGTGTCGATACCGTAGCAGATGGAGATCTGTGGTTTCTGTCTACCCCGACGGGAAACAGGAGTGATCATATCTATGTACGTAGACGTTGCTCTCCATCTATAGGCATTTACTCCGATAGCCGACTCGTATGGCACTCAGCACTCAGCCTCAGCATACTTATCAATAGGGTGTCCGTTCGCAGACTTAGTTTATAGGTCACCTAAGGGGTAAATGCAAGCTTACTTAATATTATTGCCAATATTGAGATAACATCTTGTCTTCACTTCACTCACATGGTTTCAATAAGATAGCGTCACGCCTCACATTGCTAGAGAGACCATGAAGCTTCTTCGTGATTTCTTCTCAACAAATTAATAAGCCCTAGGCGATATCCTTTAGTCACTCAAGTCACTGGATCTAACCCCCTATGGACTTTTTTTGTGAGAGTACCTCAAGACTAGTCTATGACACAAGGCCAATGACCATGTGAGAACTAAAAGTTTCTGCAAGGTTAACGTTACCCGAGGCATACTTCAGCGAGTTGCACAGAATACTGTGGCTAGATTCCGAAAATGCCCCCGAGGTAGTGGTCAACATTTAGACGAAATAATTTTTAGTGACCCAACCCAATGTAATAGGAGAGATTAAGGCTCACCGACTTCGTTGGCTGGGCCACGTTGAGAGGATGTGGGAGGTTGCGCGATCCTCCCACATCCTCTCAACGCGTCAAGAGAGAGTATGTCGCCCAACTGGACGATGTCCTGTGGGGCGACCACGGTATTACTGGAAAGACATGGCGGAGGATGACTTGCGCAACCTTCAAATCTGCAACTGGCAGGAGGTGGCACAGGACAGGGAACGATGGCGTAAGTCGTCTGTTCGGAGGCCAAGATCCATTGTGGGTCGCTGCGCCAACAATGTTAGTTAGTTAGTTAGTTAATTTTTAAAAGATATCACCCGCACTACTCTTCTTTGTAAAAGTTATTGAATTTTATTTATAACCTTTGTAAATTTTTTGTTATTTATGTTTACAAATCTAATTCTGCCACGGGGAATCCTATAGATTACATATAATAGATTAAAAGTGGTAGAGCCACGCTGCAGACGAATAGTTTGTTAAGAATGGCGTATTATTTGTCTGTAGTATGAATGGGCCGGCTCGCCCGGCGAAGTACCACACTCCCGCAGAAAACCGGCGTCTGAGTGGTAGCTTAGCTTAGCGCACGGTGAGCGGCCCGAGTTTCAGAGGCCCAACACACTCCCCTCTCCCTCTCCCTCCCATAATGTCACTTTCCTTAAAGGTCGACAACGCTTCCGCACTGCCTGTGGCGCTGCGGATGTCTATGGGCGGCATTGATTGCTCTCCATCAGGTGACACGCCTGCTCGTTTGCCTTCCTATCCCATAAAAATATAAGTCCATGGTTTCCTAATGTCGCTGATTGCTTACTGGGTAGGTAGTATGGTAAATTGCAGTTCAGTGCGGCTTACCAACACGCAGTCGCTTATTGACACCGTTCCCAATGCACGAAACAATTGACTTGTGACCATGTGAACTTCCCCGTGCGTATTTGCATACTTATTTATGGTCTAACTTCCAATCGCTAGCGTCAGATTGTTACTTATAGTGTATTTTAGTCCCTATTCGTATGGAACAGAGCGGTCGTTCAACGTATTTGCTAAGCTTGTGTTATGCGTGTTAACAAAGATAAAATCGCTACTGTCAGATTGTTATTCATAGTTTTATTTTAGTCCCTATTCCTATGGAACAGAGCCGTGTGCTTCACCGTTCTACGTATTGCTAAGCTTGTATGATTCGTGTTGACAAAGTTAAATATTTGCTGCTGATTTATTCGTAAGTATCTATTCTGTGCTTTATTACATTGTGATTAGGATCAAAATTGCTATGCTATAACTTTGAGAGTTTTTCAAATAATTTTGTAGGTTTTTGTATTGACTGCAAAATGGGACCGTGTCGTCAGAATTGTGTTTCAGCAAATGCGTTAACAGCAGTATTGAATGGTGGTTGGAATTTATAGACTTGAAAAACGCTGGCTTATCATATTATCTGTTATATTTTGTAAGGCATTCATTCATGTTGTTATCAGTTCAATTGTTAGCATGAAACGCCTTCGTAACGCCGCTTTTTCGTAAAATTTGCCGTTGATTGAAAAATAGTAGTTAGGTTATAGCCTTCTTTTCTTATTCAATTCCTACTATTAGTTCTTCCCATTTCTAGCGGAACGGACACTAACCTTAGGACTAAAATTATTCAAATTATTCATTCCAATACACGAATCGAACCCGCGTCCATTGACTCCGTAAACGGCAGCAGATCCACAAATCTAAGTCGTAGGGTTATAAATGACGCATGAAGTATTTACAACGTAAGTATTATCTAAGTTGGAATGGTACATAATATTTCTCATTATTATCATAAGAGGCACTACAATCGCGAGTGGGTCTTGGCCTGGTCCAGAAAATTTCTCTAGTCTAGCTTGGACTGGAGGAATTATCTGGACTGGTTAATTTCTCTAGTCTAGATTGGACTGGAGGAATTATCTGGACTGGTCTTGGTCGATTCCGTCTTGTCGCCTGAGTTTTGATCTCTCTCGGTTTCTTCTCCTGTCCGGTTTTCCATCCAGCAAACGGGTGCTATCAAGATTTTTAGTAAACTTTAAAAAAAATTAAAAAGTAAGTGAGCACCTTATTTGGGTGGATATTTCCATTACAAAAATAAAAGCCTTTTATCAGTAATTTCCTAGATAATGCTATAACATTTTAAAAGATTACCTACTTACATAAAATATTTAAGATTATTAGGTTATAAATATTTATTATTATTATGATTAATAATCCTCTATTATTAGCATATTTCGTTATCATGATACAAATTTTGAGCTATAATGTTTTCTTAAAAATTAATTTTCATAGAAATAATCAAACTCCACTCAAATTTACTGTTTACAATAAAAATGCGTTAAGATTTTGAGCAGTTATATCTATATTTGAAATCTCATACATTTAAATATAAAATAGTGTGACCATAAAGCAACTATGTTATGCTTATATTCGATAAGTTTTATCCGCGTCACTATTTCTTATTTTAATAGCGACAAGAACTATTTTATCTTAACTACAACGTTTCGTTACACGAAAATATGGAGTTGTCTTCCATAATCGTAGATTACTAAGTGTCAACATTAGTGTGTATGTGAAATGTTTCAGAGTTACCAACATAAAGGCGGCGTGCTGCATTTCCCACGGCAGATGGAGCTATTAAGAACTGTATCGTTGATTCGTTGATATTGTACGCGGTTATAAAGTGTACTGGAATGACAGATGGCAGATTTTAATCTGTGGTTGCTGTTTTATATGTTTTCTTCGAGCTTCTTTGTAGATTTATGTTTTTGAACCTAAGGCCCTATATGTTGTCGGAAAGCCTCGCAAGAGAACGCTTATATTGTGGGATCACGATTAAATCGGAATGAAGGTTGCATTAACGACGTGGACAGTCAGGACATTTACTTAGCTAAGATCCGCGACAAGCAAACAAGAAAGGAAAATTAATAATGTGTGTTTTTTCTACTTTCTACCCAACCACAACACTAAACACACACTATCACTTTTCCAATCATAACTCAACACGAGGCATCATCAGGTATAGTAGACTCTATGGAAGACAACCGTTAAGTCAGTCATTAAGTGTCTTCCGTAGTGGACAGTGGTCGGGAGGTGGAGAGTTGCTGACGGCCGTTTTTCGGTAAGATTTAGTTTAAATTCACCGTAAATCCACATCATTGTTGTGTTGAGGCAAAATACGTGTCTAACACGTAACTAAGGAAAAGTTCTGACTGTCCACATAGTAATGGATTTCCGCAAAGTAACGCCTGACTCCATTAATCAACTATTAACGACAGTTTAGTTTTTTTAAATATAAGATAAGCAATGTTTTTAATATAAGTAGAATTATTGTTGGCCATTCCAAATAAGCTAATAATGCTTGTGCTAGGAAATGGTTCACATCAATAGTCCAATGGAAGTTGTGAACTAACGAAGTCAGAACGTAAGTGCGATTCTATCCAGGCCAGCATTAGCCTAAGTCCTATTACACATAGTTTATAGTTATCCCACACACAATGTTGGGTAACACACATCTCAACAGATGGGTCGGTCGGAGGAAGAATCCCCGAACAACCAGACTCTCTGGCATTACGGAGAGATATCTATCCAGTATCTTTTATTGTTTTCACCATGATGAGTGCTCCAAGGAATTCTTTGGATAATTCCTTTCGCTAAAATTTGACAGTTGCACAACTCGCCATAAAGAAAAGTCTTATCCCCACCATCTGGATGAGTGCATTTTTCTCGAAACTTCTTTCCACTACCCTGTAGAACCAACTGCCTTCAGCGCTATTTTCGAATCGATACGACATGGGAACCTTCAAGAAAACAAGACCACTTATATTTTAAAGGCCGACAGCGCATCTGCAATACCTATGGTGTTGCAGATGTTTGTGGGCGGAGTAGATTGCTTTTCATCAGAGGACAGGCTTACTCAATTCTTCCTATCCCATAAAAAAAAGAAATCTTTGGTTTACACTGTCAATGAGCGGACGGGGTTATGTATGCTGTCGAATAGTTTCGCCTCATTGAAGACGAATATAGTAGCTAAATAGATTTCTAACTTTCTTTAGATGCAGAGGTACTATAAGAAGAAGTAGTGATCCACGATGAGATCAAAACATTCGTACCGCTATCAAAGAAGTAATATGAGTCGATGAGTTAGAGACAGTCTGGTTTCTGACCTTCGCACTGGAGTACGGTGTACAAGTGTAGACATTGACACTATGAAATGGGATACCCTTGACAACGCATTATTTTCATCGTTTTATTACAAATTAGGCAACTTTGGATCTAAAGCTTTGGCGTTAAGATTTATATGATATTTCATAAGTGGTACGGCTATTTTTCGTGAGTCATTCGGATCCAGTTTAAATTGTATAAAATTGTCAGTTCCTTTTGAGTTGAAGCCAATTTGCATTATGGGCTTGTTCACACGACGTAATGTAATGGTTGTTCTATGACACATAGTGTGTTCGACCTATTTCTTGTACGTTAAGCGGAAATAAATTTCTTTGGATATTGAAAAAATACGTGTTAATTCAATCATGGTAGAGACATGCCTAGAGGTACGAACGGAGCGGTACTAGATCGAATTGATGAAAAAATAATATCTGATAGTCGAATTGTGCGGCTGGGAGGAGATTAAGGTGCCCTTAGAACGCATATCAATTTAATTGAATCATCGGTGAACAAGATGTCAACGATCGGCGTGATTCTCTAGCACTGCGGAGGAAGATATCATCTATTATCATTTTTTATCGGTTTATCTCAGTGAGCGCTCCGAGGAATTGTTTGGAATAAAAAAATGCTAAATTTAATAGCGTGCCGCTAAATTCCACAATCACACCACTCGCCGAAAAAAGTTTCATCATCACTCTTTCCACGCACCACCACCCTGTGAAAACAGCTACTAGGTATTTCCGAACTAATATGACATAGGTACTTTCAAAAAACATGCCTACACATGTTTTAAAGGCCCGCGACGCTTACGTGACTCCTGTAGTATCGTGGATGCCTATGGGCGGCGTTGATCGCTTTCGACACGCTTGCTCGTTTGCCCTTCTATCACATAAAAAAGAGGACACCTACAAAGTTTCTTGAAAGCTTCATTGTTAACAGACTTTAATTTCATTTGATGAAATACAATTTCTCATGTCAAAATAAAAATCAAGCTTATTGAAAATCCTGCGATCGATCCATTCTATTTAATGTTGATAAATGATTTCTTGTCTTCGTTAAAAAAATTCTTTGAATCGAATTCTTGAAGCAATTAGTTCGTAATCATCATCAATAGCTTGCAGCATTCCACCGCTGGACATAGCCCCACAGAAGCGCTACCTAGCCCGATCTTCGGCTTCACGCATTCAGTTTCTGCCAGCCGCCCTGCGCAGATCGTCGCACCATCTAGCCGGGGGGCGTCCCACACTACTTTTGCCAAGACGCGGTCTCTACTCCATCACTCTTAGTTCGTAATCAAACCGTTCTTTTAATATATGTGTCCCACTGCTGAGCACGAGCCTGTCCATTTCTGGGGAAACGGACGTTAACCCACCACGCTTGTTTAATGCGGATTGGCGGGGTTACCAGACTCGGAATAAATATTTGTAATCCATACATATATTTATTCCGATGCGGGGATCGAACCCGCGATCATTGATTCCGCGGGCGGAGGGCTCTGCCACTGAGTCAATTGCTCGTCTACTGAACCAATTGGTCGTCTATTCACCATGAAACACGAGAAGAGTCTGGAGGTAAGCTGATTTAATTCAATCATAGTTGCAGCTCACTTCAGACGAGCCTTCCTACTATTTTATATTGTAATATTTATGTTAAAATGGCGGTCTTATCCCTAATAGCGATTTCTTCCAGACAACCGTAGGATGAACACAATGTTAAAAAGGTAATTTGATGACACATTATCGTTATGATGATAGATGTTTCGCTAATAAGTTATTTAATAACTTTTATCGAGGAAAAAAAATATCGTTAAAATTTATTTTGAACTTTTTAAAATAGCGAGTTTAAAATCTTTACCATGTCAGCCTGTTTTATCGATAAAAGCCGTTCGAAAAATGGCTGTGTGATGGAAATTATATTACCTAGAGCCATATCGCGAAGGTATAGTGGGGGTTAAGATATCCATAGCGCAATACAATGGCTGGCCGGAATTATGTCAAACGTCAAATTAGATGTCTGCCTTCCTGTCGTTTGCATTTTGTGCTACAATGGGAACGCCATTAAATACAAGCGGATTGTGTCACACCGAACTTTTTAGTAATAGAGCAGCGTTTCTCAACAACCGTGGTCGCGACACATTAGTGTATCGCAAGCCCCTGTCAAATGTGTCTCAAGACACTCAAAGACAATATTTGGATCTATTTTTTACTTCATGCGTTTGTATGTTATATCCTTATGTAATAAAAAAATACGTTTAATAGATTTCTGATGTATAATATCAATGAAATCAATAATATTAATTATCTTATTTGCAAATATAATTTTTATATTATATTAAGATTGTTTTGTTATATTATATATTATTTAATTTTACTTAAACTAATATTAACAGAAAAATTATTCATTGCATAATGACATTGCTTGATGTCTGTGAATGGATTTATTGGCAAAAATTTGGTCGTCATAATTTTTGCCAATAAATTCATTCACTCCTCTGTTCCCCTATCTGTCCAAGTTAGATTTATGTAAATGGGTTAAATCCAAAATTCAAAAGCAGCAGTTCTATTTATTCCAGGATTGTGAAAAGGTTCCTTTTCTTGGATTCATAAATTCAACGTTGGCTTGGTATATTTCGCCACGAAGGACAAATAACCGACATGATAGTATAATTTTATAGATTCTGTATTTAATATATATCAATAATATTGTTATTCGGAGCTGATTATGTGAATAAAGGTGATAACAATGTAAATAAAGAAAACTAAACGGAAGACGAACACATTATGAAGTTAAGTGTTTTGGTCTTATATTTGTTTAATTTATGTTACAATACGGTGTAAGGGGAGGCCATCACTGGTAAGGTTTTTACAAAGGCGCTTTATTGAATTCTATTGAGAAAAAACGTCCCTCAGAACTGTTATTATTATGTCACTTTTCAAAGACTACTAATGCCGATATGACTGAAGTCATTGTGAAAAAAATGTTTTATAAATTATATTTTTTAACCAGCTAACGTTAAGAACGGAAACATGGCTACACTGATTTAATAAAGGAAAAATCTACCCAAAATTATTAACGAGGTGTGTTATAAGAAAGGATTTTTGAAATACTATCCCCTAAAGTAGGTCAATATGAAGGTAGGAATCAAGTAAATTGTTGTTTGATATATCGTCGGATTAATTATGAGAATTAGTTATTCCAAAAATCCTTTTTTTTGTTACTTGTCATTTTTGATGCCATAAGGCATAATTTTAAAGCGTGGCCAATGAAGAAATATTTCATATTTATCACAAAAAATATCTTTTTTATATACAAAAATTTATCAAACTATCAAAGAAGTTTTTTTGTTGTTCCTTTAACATTCACTCATATGGACTTATGAATTTTGATTATATTGCCGATCATATTTGTCCACCATTTTTACTAGAGCGGATTGGTGAAAAACCCAGACTGGGAATAAATAATTGTGTACCTGCGGAAATCGAACTCGCCACCACTGATTTCGAAAGCGGTAACTTACCGCTTTCAAAATGAATGTTCGCTGGATAGGTTATATTAAGTCATGAACATCCACGACATCATAAGTATTACATAATACTTATGGTGCGGCGGATGTCTATGATTGCTTTCCATCAAGCGACACGCTTGCTCGTTTACCCTCCTATACCACAAACAAGTAATATATTTAAAAGAAAAATAAAGTCAATACCTACATTCTTCCAGCGATCTATACGCTTCGCCACAGCGGTATTTAAAATTCCTAAATTTATATCTTATTTATTCCTAAATTTATCTTTCTACATATCTTATATAATAGAATTTTTTTTCTCCCATATAAAACTGAAACCCCCCCAATCCGCATTTCCGTTCCTGCCCTTTCCTTTCTTCTCTATCCTTTCCCTTCCTCTCCGCCAATCCACGGTCTGCCGTGCCAAAGGATGCGTGGCTAAAGGCGAGCTTAGTCGCAAAGCGTGCCGACTGTCCCGGGATCGGGCTTCCCCGGGTACTATGGTGCCTTGCCTCAGCATGCAGGGCTCTGCTGGGGCTGACCTCCATCCTCCCTTACCGCTCGTGGCATTCACTAAGACGAATTTAATATACCTAATTTGTTGAAAAATGACGGCGACGTGGGTTGCCACCCGTCACGTCCTGATTCTCACGAGGACGAGAAGCGACTAATGGAGAGCCGTTTCGCTGCGATGAATGGTAGCGGATGGAGTGGTCTCTGCCAACTAGGATAGGAGGATAGGAGTGAATATAAAAAAAAATAAAACTGAAATTAATTCATCAAATTTATTTCATGAATTAGTATTTGAAAAACCTGTATTAATATAAAGTGTCATTCACTACAAGTTTAAAAAATGTAAATTTGAACTTTAGTGGATGAATAAAATACATATATATATATGTATACATATATATATATATATATATATATATATATATATATATATATATATATATATATATATATATATATATATATATATATATATATATATATATATATATATATATATATATATATATATATATATATATATATATATATATATATATATATATGTAAAGAGTGTAAACTAATTGTAGGAATTGAAAAAAAACTTATATCGTCTCGAGCTTTATTTATTTATTTATTAAATCTATATTTAAAATGTATTACAATCTTACTTGTTAATACAAAAACTTTGTCACTCGATTAGTATAGTGTTGTAATCGGAATATAAATAGATGTTGTGAACAAAAACAATACAAATAATGTCGAACAAGCCACCAGAATTTTTAAACAATTCGTTCGGACACGCTCCAGTGGTTGAAGAGGGACGCGATGGAATGGCCTAATGCTAGCTGACACACGGCGTCCAAGAACAGAGAACAAGTATATATAAAATTTAAGTAAACAAATATTTATAATGATTAAAAAGATAAATTCAATTTGAATAGTGATATAGCCATGCTATATACTATATGACAGAATTTGAGACGTAGTGGTGCTTAACTGATCGGCTCGAATAATAAAATGTCACTGAATCCAAAAAAAAAACACAACAGTAAGTTGTTACATTTTTTATATTGTCGAGTACGGTAAGTGCAAGGGAATCGGACACTCGATTTCTACCCTCTTTATTTATTTCCTGAGACGTATTTATAATATTATAGGTTAGAGATTTCTATAGGGATTGAATTCGACTCTTCGGGGTCGAGACTCAGCACCAACCGAGAAGTTTTTAAATTGTTAAGTATTTTATATTAATAGGAAGAAAACTAGAGATAGTTTTTTAAAGTATTTTGGCTATGGGTCTCTGAGGTATCAGTTCATTTTAGAAAAGGAGTTCCTAGCCCAAAATATTTTCGGAATTCCTGTACTAGATAATGCCATTTAAATACAGAATATAAGGCGAAGTATGTGGTACATGTTCATTCGTTATTACGTTTAATAGTGGCGATGACGTGGTAAATCTACTTTTAAAGCATAGAAATAGGGCGAAAAAGGGTAGGCTGGGTTTTAGAAATAGGGCTGCCCGTCGTGGCATGCAGTAAGACATACATGTACATACATATATGGGCTGTGAAAAAAAAAACATTTTGTTTTTTATTCTAGTTGTCCGTGTGTCACAGGCTCTCACATTATAAAGTGAGCATCGACTCTGTCAATTAGTTCGGCAATTATCGAGATCCACCGGAGCGTGATCAGCCTCTGACCGCTATTGAATTCGGATGGAGCCTCATATGCTAAATAGGCGTTTGCGGTTACATTTAAATAATGCCTATTTTATCCGTTATGTGTTTTTGCCATTGAATTGAAGTAATACTCGATATAGGTTGTGTACGATTGTAAATTGAGAAATATATGACTGAGTTGTTATAGTCACATACATTGAAAGTCAGCGCATTACAATGGATGGGTTGGTCTTGGAGATAGGAACGTAGTGTGCAATTTGAAATTGGAACTGATAAGGTAATTACCAACGTAAAGTATTAGCAACTTAAGTTATATGTATCTGTGACGACTAGTTGGCCTCCGCCAGTGGAGTCAATGGTCGCGGGTTCGATCCCCGTATCGGAATAAATATATGTATGGATTTATAAATATTTATTGCGAGTCTGGTAACCCTGCTAATCTGCATTGGACAAGCGTGGTGGGTTAACGTCCGTTTCTCCAGAAATGGAGAGGCCCGTCCTCAGCAGTGGAAAAAAAAATTAATATGTTGTGTTTGGTGTGTACAACTTGCCTCTCGATAAGCCTCCTCTAAGGTTTTGCACTTTTTCCTGTCTTTTGCTATTTGTGGTCACTTAGGCAAAGATGGTTAAGGGGAGACGATTCAAAAGTAACTTTTGAATCGTCTCCCCTTTTTTTACTTTTCTCTGCTTCCTCTCCTCTTTCCATCTCTTGGGTACTTGCTCTAGATACATACACTTATCATGTGTCGAGTACATCGCCATTTTATTATTTTGCATAATATCTATCTATCTCTATCGTATGCTCACGGTCACGTGTAAGTGACCCTGTATACAATCAAGTGGGTTCTAAAATTACGCTGCCATACCCCACGACAAAATGTTTTACATCAAAAATAGAAACATTTTGAACTCGCTCAGTTGGTATTGGTGCTTGAATTAACATTGATTGCATCCATATTTTTATGTTTGAATCCAACGAGTGCGTTGCACCAATTCTGTGATTCCTACGGCAATTTAATGTGGTCTCGGTTCACAGCTTTCAATTCATCGCGACGCCTTTGTATCGGCCAGATGATGGGGTTGGTGTTTAGCTGATTGATGTGTACAGACCGAATGGGGGACACTCAATTGTATACGAATGTTGCATTTATTGAAAATTGCGACATTATTAATGGAGTTGTAAGTATATACATATATACGTATATACATATACACCAATATTACATGACAATAACATAAATCTGACATGTGAATATTTACCGTATCACTCCTCGTCTTCCGTTGCGGTAGTATCCCTATCATCCTGTCTAAATCCACCTTTTCTCTCCCTGCCCTTACCTTTCTTCTTTATCCTTTCCCTTCCTCTCCGCCAATCCACGGTCTGCCGTGCCAAAGGATGCGTGGCTAGGGGCGAGCCTAGTCGCAAGCGTGCCGATCGTCCCGGGATCGAGCTCCCCCGGGTACTATAGTGCCTTACCTCAGCATACGGGGCTCTGCTGGAGCTGACCTCCATCCTCCCTTGAGGCTCGTGAGATTTACAACAACGAATCTTAATTCGTTAAAAGATTACGGCGACGTGGTTCGCCACCCGCCACGTCCTGATTTCCACGAGGGCGAGAAGCGACGAACGGAGAGCTGTTTCCCTACGATGAATGTGAGAGGAAGGATGGATGAGTGTGAAGGCAGCAAGGAAGGTGTGCCGGGATCGTAGCGGATGGGAATCTTTGGTCTCTGCCTAACCCTACGGGAGAGTTCGATCCCTGTACCGGAATAGTATGTATGGTCTAGATATTTATTCCGAGTCTGGTAATGCCGTCAATCAGCATTGGACAAGCGTGGTGGGTTAACGTCCGTTCCTCCAGAAATAGAGAGGCCCGTGCTGAGCAGTGGGATTATATGGAATGTGAAAAAAAAATATTGTGCGTGTGTGTGTTTGTTGTGTAAGCGTGTGTATGTGTGACAGGCAAGATTATAAATATAACACTGGCTGTTCAAAAGTTTATTAAAAGTAGAACATTTCGATCCTCCTCATGTTTTTCTAATTAATTCGGCAGCTTTCAAATTTTTAATTAGCTTTACAACCGCTTATAAAGTCAAGACGTATTCGAACGTATACGTATCGGACCATCGCGCGCCGGCCCGTCGATACAGGGCCGCACAGATCGTAATCTACCCTCGTCGAATATATTTCGACGGAGGCGACATCAGCGGTGCGTAAACGCAGTAATTGCGGGCTTCCTGCTGCACGCGCCATTTAAATACATTCAGCGCCATCTAGTGATGATGTTTTTAAACCAACAAGGCAATCCTTATTATGTTTGTGATGAAAAATGGTTCTCATACAATAAATATATATATATATATATATATATATATATATATATATATATATATATATATATATATATATATATATATATATATATATATATATATATATATATATATATATATATTTATATATATAATCACGCCTATCCCCTGCAGGGGTTGGCAGGGACCACAGAGCCATCGCAGCGAAACGGCTCTCCATTGGTAGCTTTTCGCCCTTGTAAAAATCAGGACGATATAAATATATTTAAAAAAATGCAAAAATCGAATTACGAATACGAATTTAATATACCTAATTTGTCGAAAAAATGACGGCGACGTGGTTCGCCACCCGTCACGTCCTGATTCTCACGAGGGCGAAAAGCGGCTAATGAGGAGCCGTTTCGCTGCGATGAATGGCAGCGAATGGAGCTCTGTGGTCTCTGCCAACCCCTGCGGGGGATAGGCGTGCATATATATATATATATATATATATATATATATATATATATATATATATATATATATATATATATATATATATATATATATATATATATATATATATATATATATATATATATATATATATATATATATATATATATATATATATATATATATATATATATATATATATATATATATATATATATATATATATATATATATATATATATATATATATATATATATATATAATCTTAGTATGCAATTAGGAACATATTCTTTTGGATGCGGTGAATTTATTACATTTCTCAATTGTTTTTAATTCTATTGTATTGTATGTGTAGGTGTATATGAGTATGAGTAGCTATATATATGGATGTATGTGTCAGTATGAATGTCAACATTGTGGTGCGCGATCTGACCAAGTTGATTTTTGCTGAAAACCAGCGCCATGTGCTCCAATAAAAGCCTGGCATACGCCAAGCTGAGCTGAGCAAGAACCATTTTATGACATTTGTTAGATTAAAGCAAGTTAGATTAGCACAGGAAGGCAATCAACCAAGTATGTAGCCTTAAGCTACAATTCCTTGGTGGTATTCTGTGAGGGTATATTTTTCTGTCGGTCGAGTCGGTATAGTCTTTAATACATGGAATTACTGTGGTCTTGATGACTGCACGCATACAATAAATCAAATATATATCATGTGTAAATAAGATCATGCAACCTATAGAGAAGCAACGAAGTCACCGCGGCTCCAATAGTTCAGAGCGTGGGTACGGTATGTTGAGCAATCAGGCGCCGGTTCGCAATCTGCAAGATACTATCTCCACGACTGGTTGGTGGCTGCCATTACGTAAAAAATTACGATTACCGTAATGAAATCGTGCTTTCGAAGTCGAGTCGCGACTACTAGAAGTGTCATTTTAAGTACATTGAATACTGACTATGCTATGTACAAAAATTCGAACTTCGATAACGCTTCTAGCTCTTTTATGATCCTAACATAAATAGAAGAGCCCCATTTTTCCCTAGGATATCGCACGAGGCGACTGTGGGAGTAAATATCAATAGATAAGCAGTGTCTAATTTTTTTATGGAATAGGGGGGCAAAGGATTTGTGATGCCTATTGTGTTGTAAATGTCTACGGGAGGTTTGATTGAATGGGCGTTAGAGAAGGATATATATAATTAACGCGATGTCCCTTTTTGAAATGTAGAGAATGGCAGGTTTTTTAAAGTGTTAGGAAGGCAAACGAGCAGGCGTGTCACCTGATGGTAAGCAGTCAACGCCGCCCATTGACATCCGCAGTGCTATAGGCAGCGCAGATGCGTTACCGGCCCGAACAGAGAGCCGCTACGATGAATGTGAAAGGAAGGATGGATGAAAAGATGAATAAGTGTAGAGTAAGCAGAGAGGGAGTTCTGTGGTCTCTGCCAACAATGCGGGAGATAGGCGTAAAGATATGTATGTAATAGAAATGTTTAACTTAAAAGTTTTTTTTTCCCTATTTCAATTATTGGCGCATCTAGTAATCATATATCGGCGTAAAGGCAAACAGTCGCTCGAAATAATTACGGAAGGCTTCTATCATTACAGGCGACGATTAGTTTCTAGATAGCTACGCTCCTCTGAGCACATTCTTTAATAAAAATTATATTAAATAATGCGTCCGATGTTGTTGTTGCAACAGTCTTCGCTATTGTCATTTCATGTTTTACCAAATCGAACCTTTTTCTAAACAAATACGGTGTAAATTGATTTAGCAAGAGATTGATTGGATATCAGCAATTATTAGGAAACTCACGCACAAGACAGTCACAGAACAATTGTGGGTATAAACTCATTTAGTTGTATAAAACTAATTGTGGATGTGAAAGTGATGTTAGTACATCGTTAAGGTGTCGGTAGAAGTGTGTGAACACGCCTTTATAATTGTAAGGAATTCTGGAATGACTTCAGCTGTAACGTGGTTGCTTTCAACAATGAGCCGTGGCTTGTGTTCGTGCCTTTATCCTAAGTTAGGCATAGCATTAAAAATAATAAATAAAATAAAAAAAATTTCATCATCACTGGATGCATTTAAGAGAAGAATTAAGGAACATTTCCTTTCAGTATAAAATATTTATATATGTATATATTTATGTGTATATTATATATTTGTATTTATATGTTTATATATGTATGGTTGTATATAGTATGCATTGTTATGTATATTATTATTATATTTCGTTGTTGTACACTTATTTCTATGCTCACAGCTTATTTTATCTCTCTTTCACTCCTGGGTTTGCTGGAAGAAAACTCAATTTTGAGTTAAGCTGGCCCTTGTACATCTTTCCTTTTAATTCTTGTATTTCGTGTTTTGTGTACAATAAAGTATTAAAAAAAGCATTTTATTCCACACATGTTACAATTTTGTACAAAACAAATATATATTATATAATGTTAATGTTTTATTTTGGTTATTATATACAACAGCAAAAAGTAGATAAAAATGGAAATCCTTGGAGGAGGCTTTTACCTGAGAGGGGAAAATAAAACACACACACACACACACACACACATATATATATATATATATATATATATATATATATATATATGCATATATATATATATATATATATATATATATATAGCAAAAAAATAAACATATATAGCATTTACAGGGCTTTTATTATTGTATATATCTTTGGGCGACCATGTACCTTTAGATCGACTCATTTGCGCACTTACCTTCTTCGATAAATAATTCCTCCGGAACTCAACCGCTTGCTTGACGAAGCGCGGTAGCTAAGTAACCACTCAGACGCCTGAATCAGATGCCTGACTCAGATGGTTTACTTCTATTTAGATTAAGAGGAATTTAGAAGAGAGAATCTTTTTTTTATGGGATAAGTAGGCAAACGAGTAGGCGCGTCACCTGATGTAAAGCAATCAACGCGGCCCATAAACATGGGGCCCATTCATTCTATAGACAAATAATATGCCATTCTTGACAACGTATTCGTCTGGAGCGTGGCTCTACCACTAACAGAAAGAATCATTATGTGTTTCGCATAGCTTTAAAGTACTGAAATATATATCCGGAGAAGTTGATACTTATAAAATTTGTCAGAAGTTGTGTAGCCAAATTGACAAGAAAATATACTTTTAATTTAAATAAGTTCAGTTGTAATGTAGAGAGAACCATTCTGTGCTCGCTTAGGAGAAACCTCCCCGTAAGTTGAAGCCTCCGCATTCGAGAGCCGGTGGCTTGGACAATTTTACAGTAAGCTCTCATAAAGGCAATGAAGCGGCGTATATTTTACGCCTTACACAGTAACGCTATCTACTTTCGGCATCTCGAAAGTGTTGGTTCACGCGAACGTGTCGATGTGCCGAGTACAGGTGAGGACAAAAGTAATAAGCGTATTTTTAGTTTACTTTTAATTAACACTGTCCAGGAAGCGCTGTACAGAAGCGTGAAATATATTTTTATGGGTTAGGAAGGCAAATAAGTAGATGTGTCATTTGATAAAAAGCAATCAACACTGCCCATACACTTCTACAGACAATATCATCATCATATGGTCCTATGTCCCCGAGGTGGGGCTTCTCCATTGGGATCGGTCTTGAGCGACGCGCTTCACTTCAAGCCACGTCAACCCGATGGATTTCATCTCGGCCGCTACGGAGCGCTTCCAGGTGTGTTTGGGTCGGCTTCGCTTCATTTTCCCTTGAAGACACTACATACAATACGTATCAATTTATTTCTGTTTAACCTCAAGTTTTCCTGTTGGGTTTCTGACTGCTCTTGGAGGATTATACATAAAACTCTTTTAGCAGGAACAATATGAAAAATGTATTCCAAATAAATCCATTTAACCCAACAGAAAAAAACACACATTATTAATTGTCAGTTATTGTTTTGCTTGTCGCGGATCTTAGCTAAGTAAAACTTTTGACTGTCCATATAGTGTTAGATTTCCGCAAAGTAACGCCTGACTCCATTAATGATCTGAATAATAGTTTTCATACTGTGTTTTTTTTGGTGATCGCTGATGATGGTAAAAGTTTAAAGTGGTTTCAAACAGTCCTTATAATAAAACTTACTATTTTTATTTTACAGACATGTATCCTAATATTCGACGTGGGTCTTCCCATTTTTTAACGAATGGATATTAACCTGTTATGCTTGTTGAAAGCGAATTGAGAAGGTAACTTATATTCTGAATAACTACCTGTAGGCCCGTATTTATCCCGATGCGGTAATAGAGCTCGCGACTTTTGTTTCCGAAAGCGGTTACTTCACCATTCATCCAATTAGGTCGGCTTCGGTATATGTACATATGTATGTAACAAAACGATGTTGTTGACGACTGTACACAGTTACTCATCGCGTCCCGTCATTCCGAGAAGTGAACATTATTTTTGAGATACAACACTTTTATGTAATACGAATAAAACACCGATTAGTGTTGTTGGTCATTTTGTGGTAACAGCTGGTGACACTCGACTGACCGCTGGCGTGTAGTCAGCCTTATCGTCCCCCATCTTTATTACGTATATTGACAAGTGGACAGCATTCGCGTTCGCGGAAGAAAGATACTTTCGAAGTTGCTGATACGTAACTTGCAGATTTTTATAGCGCTTTTAACTTAACAGCTTGTGTAACATTCGTTATATGCACTAAGATTAACTTTGCAGTTAGTTGGCCACAGAGAGGATGGATGAAAGACGACTGATAAGGAGTACTAGGGAGGATCAAGTATTTGACTAAATTGCTAAGGTTTTCAAGAAAGGCCAGGTCAAAAGTACTCTTAATCGGCGAGCCTATATGAAGAGTGTGCATGAAGCAAAACAGTGTGTCAAGATCGTAGCACATGGAGATCTGTGGTCTCTGCATGAAACATGCTTGATCATATATATATATTGGCCACATAATAGACCTTAAGGAACTGACATTTTTATGGGATAGGAAGGCAAACGAGCAAGCATGTCGCCTAATGGAAAAAAACTAAAGCCACCCATAGATACCTATAACACCATAGGCATTGCAGCAGCGTTGCAGGCTTTTGAACCGCACTTCGAACACAAAAGGTAGGTAGGTACATACATAATTATACATATTACATAAAAGTTAAACAGGAGATGTCACCTTGTATGATTCTTTAGGAATTGGTTTAAAGTTTACTAAACAACCAATTGGCTCAGTGGTTGGACCTCCCACCCACGGAATATATGGTCGTGGGTTCGATCCCCGCATCGGAGTCTGGTAATCCCGTCAAACCGCATTGGACAAGCGTGGTGGGTTAACGTTCGTTCCTCCAGAAATGGGGAGGCCAGTGCTTAGCAGTGGGACATATATGGGCTGTGAAAAAATTACTATATTATAGATAATATAATATTGTTTAACTTTGAAACATATAACGGCAAATTGCCGTGACTCTCAACGTACTAAACGTTCAATTTCAAAACAAACATGGCACAGGCTTCGTGTAAATATGCCACTGGCAGTCGACGAAGAAAAAAATCGATTTTTATCACCCTCGATCACACGCGTTTAGATAGAGACATAAAATTTTATTGTTCTTCGAACCGCCGTCGAGATTTTTAATGGTTTACCCAAAAACCCGTTTCGATTTCGATAAAAATCGGTAAAGAACCGATGCACGTACGACTTAGCCTAATATTCTCGGAATTTCTGTCTCTGTCGCACTATACGGAATATAAAGAGACATTAATATAGGTTGTTATTGCTTTGATAATTGATTCCGATTGCCATCGTGAGTGAGTTACCGTGGTAATGTAATGAGATCGAATCGAAGAGCGGAGTTTTCGGAAAGCCAACGAAATGAGTTTTGGTGATTTAAATACAATATTTTATTGCCGAATTATTACCGTATTATTTAAGTTTATATGAAATTAACTGTCGGCTTATTACACTTACGTTTGGTGTAATTTATTGATTTTATTATACAAACTTAAAAAGAAATATGGCAAAAGAAATTTACGTTGCGAATAAGGATGGAAGAGTCTGTAGGTGAAGACCACGGAAAACATACCTTGGCCAAATTGTTGAAGTTTTTAAGAAAGGCCAAGTCAATAGTATCCTTAACTGGCGGACTTACATAAGGAGAATAATGAGTGTGGAGGAAGCAAGGAAAGTACAACGAGATCGTAGCAGATGGAGATATGTGGTCACTGCCTACCCCTATAAGAAACGGGCGTGACGATATGTATGTATGTAACTTAAAAGGGAAGGTCTTCAAGCAGTTTTTCATTTAATTTTTACATACAGTGCTAAATCCATGAATCATACACACACATACATAATACATTTGTTCACGTCTATTTCCCGTAGGGGTAGACGAAGACCACAGATCTCCATCTGTTACGATTTCGGCACATCTTCTTAGTTTCATCCACACTCATCACTCTCTTTATATAAGATCGTCGGTTATAGGTACTTTTGACATGACCTTTCTTGGAAAGTTCAGCAATTTAGTCAAGGACTGTTCTCCCATGGCTTTTTCTACCGTTTAGTTTTACCTTTACCCTTCCATCCACTTCCACAACGTATATTTCTTTTGCCAGTCGTCTTTTATCCATACTAACCATCTAAGCATCCCTTCCTCGACTTTTGTCAAGACACCTTTTATATTCTTTCATAGGTCTAAAGAAATAAATTCATATAATAAATATATCTTATTATATTTATAGTATTCAGCTTAAACACCACAGAAACAACTTTGTACATATAGATATATGAATTCGTGTCTCTACGATCTCCATTGATTCTATAAATTGATGTTCTATAAAGTGAAGTTCATACTGATTTGTACCGAAAATAGATTTTATCTTTGTCAACTAGTTAACAAAACATTGATATTTGATTATTTTTAGATGTACATTTAACAAAATATACAAGTTATAACACTTAACAATCTCGCACAAAACTATATCGATAGAGATTCTATCGTAAATAATTAGTTTTATCTATAATTTGTTGGAAATGGTTACCTTTTAAATTTGAGTTGGTATTAAATATAAGCCTTAGATGAATATATGCATCTACCCAATGTCTCCTTGTAAAAGAACACATTTGAAACAAATTACATACTATTAATAAAATAATTCCTGTTTCTGTTCTTACCATTTGAATTGTCTATTTCCAATCTTTTTGTTTATACTATAAATTAAAAAAAGTTCAGCAATTAGGTCAAGGTATATTTTTCGTGGTCTTCCTCATCCGACTCTTCCATCCACATTCGCAAGGTAAATTTCTTATTGCCAATCGTCTTTCATCCATCCTCTCTATATGCCCAAACCATCTAAGCTAGGTCAAGAGTACCCTCAACAGGCGGGCTTGCATCATATATTTATTCCGATGGGGGATTGAACCCGCGACCATTGACTACGTAGGCCCTGTCACTGAGCTAATTTGTAGTCAAGCATTATATAAGAAGAGTTAGATAGAAAGTTTCATATGATGCCAGCAATAAACAAAACAAAGACATACTACGTTATGTTGCAAGAGCGAAAGGGGCCCGTATTACCATAAGGTGTTTGCGGGGCCCTAACTTTGTACGCGGAGAGTAATAATTTACCACTTCTTGACTGTTAATAGCCAATAGGATTTTCTGTCGCCACCGGTGGGGGTATTCGGGAAGTCATTAGGAATAATTCTCGTAGTAATAAACACCCCGCGATAAATATCAAACCCCTTCTGTTTATAAGTCTGGGGGTATTGTCTGCTGTTACAGATATGTTTTTGTTTTAGTACATTCTTCTTGTTAATGTTTTATTTACTTGTTTATTTTTTTATATATTTACGCCTATCTCCCTCAGGGGTTGGCAGAGATCACAGAGCTCCATCCGCTGCCATTCATCGCAGCGAAACGGCTCGTCATTGGTCGCTTTTCGCTCTCGTGAGAATCAGGACGTGACGGGTTTGCGAACCATGTCGCCGTCATTTTCGACAAATTAGGTATATTAAATTCGTGTTAGTGAATCCCACAAGTTGCAAGGGAGGATGGAGGTCAGCCTCAGCAGAGCCCTGCATGCAGAGGTAAGGCACCATAGACCCCGGGGAGCCCGACCCCGGGACGATCGGCACGCTTGCGACTAGGCTCGCCCTTAGCCACGCATCCATTGGCACGGCAGACCGTGGATTGGCGGAGAGGAAGGGAAAGGATAGAGAAGAAACGAAGGGACAGGAGAAAGGAAGGGGCAGGCATTTACTTATAAAATTTTTTGCAGAAGAATCATAAAAGCAGTGTGAATGCGGTGAAAATCAAAGCGTTAAGAAGTATGTATGGGGCAACTTCCAATGATAGAATAATAAGGAGTGTTAATATTTTAAAATAAGCATTTTAATATACATATATACGTATTGACTATTCTGCAAAACCCAACTATCACTACCGTATATAAGAATCGGAACAAGCAGACTGAATGAGGTGGAAATGAGAGCATTAAGAAGTATGTGTGGGGTAACTTTGAATGATAGAATAAGGAATGAAGATATAAGAGACCGATGTGGAGTAAAATGTGTCGTGACAAAAATTGACAAAGAGATGCTTAGGTGGTTTGGGCACATAGAGGGGATGGATGAAAGATGACTGGCAAAAGAAATTTCCTTTTGTGACGTGGATGGAAGGGTTGGAGTGGAAAACCAAGGAGAACATACCTTGACTAAATTGCCGAAGTTTTTACAAAAGGTCAGGTCAAGAGTACCCTTAACCCGACGAGCTTGCATGAGGAAAGTGATGAGTTTTTATTTTTCTTTTATGCGAAAGCTACATAGTTTAATGATTGAAGCGAATAAATAAATCTGTAATGCTTTGCAATTTTAGACATTAGATTTTCAAAAGGTTTTCGTCTCTACCGCGTGTTTCCTAATTCACCGATACGCCATTAATCGTATATGGACTCCGTTCGCACCCAAAAACCCATTGTTTCTAATCGGGTTGAAATTCCTAGCGTAATTATGTGAACCCTTTCTAGCACTAAATTTCGAGCGTATCGCAATTAAGCCACGATATTCGAATGTGTCTCGTTTTATAGCTGCTACTAATTGACGGCGCTGTAGGGTCAAATCTATTAATAATTGCGTTTAAGGATGTTGCCACATTGGACGGTTCTAAATTCCTTATCGACTGAAATTTCAAAACCTAGTCCCCTACTGTGTGTCCCTACACCTAGTACCCTTACTGTGTGAGGTGTTCCTTTTTTTTACGTGGGGAAATCCGTTACGGATACCCTGCCGCCCTAGGGGGAAGGCGATTTGTGTTGGACTCCGCGTGTGCGCGTCTACCGACTAAAACCCCACGGCGCCGCCAAGAAAGAGTCCCGGGATCTCTTAAAGAACTGCTTCTGCCGGGGCTCCTCCGGTTGTGTGAGGTGTTCCTACACCTCCAAGAAAAAACAGCAATAGCTCAGTCGGTAACTCACGGCAACACCATCTGAACGTCGTGAGTTCGTATCTTCCAATGGGCTATTAGTGTGTACCATATCATAGCACAAGCATTATTAGCTTAGTTGGAATGGTTAATAAGAATTCTAGTACTATTAAAACATTGCTAGTCTGCTTAAAAATGTTAAAATGCCAAATGTATGGACCAAAAAACTATTTTGTCTGAAATAAAGATTATATTATTATTATTAAAAAAAACTAGTAAAGAAAATCCCCTAGAAAAAGAGATTTTAGGATTATGTAGCTTAATATGCTATAAAGCATCGATTTATATTGTCAAAATGTCAAAAAGACCATAGAAAAAGATTTTGAAAAATGAAAATCTCTAACAAGTACAGTCGTAATATAGTACAAAGTAAAAAATCCGCTCGTTTTTTTTACTATTCTATGAGATGAATCGTATTCTTTACAAGCTTTTGAAATCAGGTGGCTGTTATGGAATGGAAGGCAAAGCTTAAAGAGAGAACGGAAAGAAGGAAAAATTTAAAGGGAGAACAAATGACTAAATTAGGATATGTGAATATTTATATACGATAACTGTATTATTATTTACATACGAAATAAGGTCACATGAAGAGGGATCATTAAGACGTGACAAACAAATAATTTGGTAGTGATTATACTAAGGAAAATTCTATTAATATAATTTAATAGTCGTGAAGTATTATTCGTGGCTTATGAGTGATGGCGGAGGATACAAAAAATTAACCGTTCATATTTCTGGCTGTTATATTTTAGTTATAACATGTGTATTTTGTTTTTGATGATATTTATATTACTTTATTTTTATTTATTATAAAAAATAATAAAATATATAATAAAGTACATCGCGTCGATACCAACAAGTGTGTCAACGCCTTAAGTATTCGGGTATCGTCTTAAGTTTGGCATAAAGAAGAGAGGTCGCAAGTTTTAGTGTCTATTGACCCGTTTGTAAATTGGTGTGAGAGTTCTTAAGCCAAGGGTTATTGGTTCGATTCTTGCGCGTCGGCGATAATGACTGTCTCACGCGTCTGGATGGTAAACTTGAATTCTAATTATAAACAACTGGTTAGTATACGAGGAAGTGGATTATAAATATAAATGTAATTTTTATATATTATAAATATAAATGTAATTTTTATATATTATAAATATAAATGTAACTTTTATATATTATAAATATAAATGTAATTTTTTTCATTGAAACTTTCAAATAATATGCCTACAAATCCTAAAGGCTGACAACACTTCTGCAATGCCTATATCACAACGGATGTCTATGGGCGGCGTTGATTGCTTTTATCCATCCATTAGGTAACACACTTGCTCGTTTGCCTTCCTACAGGTACCATAAAAAAGCGGGGTTTATGCCTTAATGGACCAGAGACAAGAGAGTTCATCGAAGAACCGATAATTGCTGAAATATCTTGTAAACGTATTTATGTGTGTAAGAAGGTATAGAACCAGTTAGTTCAGTAGTTTCCAAACTTTTTTGATCATAGACCTCTTGCTATATTTTTTATTGTGGATAGACCCCTTGTTATATAACTTATCTTAAATTTTTGCACACCCTTTAACTTTGAAATTTTTGACACCTATTGTGCGATTCACATTAAAAAATAATTCAACTTTTTATTGAAGCAAATAGTATATCTAATATATACAAAATTTATGCGATATACAAATGAAATAACATGCTTATAACTTTAAATAATATATAATTGGCTGAAGTGAATGGAATAAAATAGTGCATTATAAAATCTCCATTCAGATAATAATATTAATGTTGCATAATAAGTTTATATTATATATAAAACTGCTATGTCTAGTCAGTCCGTTATAGTTTCCAGCTGAAATCAAGCAATATATCTTTAAAAAATGTTCTACTTATTTATTACAAGTAAAAAATCCAGTGATTTGAGTTAGTGATGATTGGAGTTGTATTTTTATTAACTATACGACACACCTACAGATTGTTGTTACCTTACCATATGGACAGTCAAAAGTTTTACTTAGCTAAGATCCGCGACAAGCAAAACAATAACAGTAAATTAATAATGTGTGTTTTTCCGTTGGGTTAAGTGGATTTATTTAGAACTTAAATTAAAAACTTACCGAAAATCGGCCATCAATTCTCCACCCACCAACCACTCACTATACACAACACCAAACACACATTAACACTATTCCATCTTGTCGTAAAAGTCACTTTTCGGTTGTCTTCCGTATACCAAGATGCCTCGTGTTGGGGCGAAACACGTGTCGTTTACAAGATGGAAAAGTGATAATGTGTGTTTTGTGTTGTGTATAGTGGTTGGTGGGTGGAGAATTGATGGCCGATTTTCGGTAAGTTTTTGGTTTAAGTTCTAAATAAATCCACTTAACCCAACGGAAAAACACACATTATTAATTTTCTGTTATTGTTTCGCTTGTCGCGGATCTTAGCTAAGTAAAACTTTTGACTGTCCACATAGTGATAGATTTCGGCAAAGTAACGCCTAACTCCATTAATAATGTTACCTTACCCACATATAGATATATATGATAATAATATATTTATCGATCATTAACAATTTTACAATTTTATTTCACTGCCTGCTGAACTAGGGCGAATCCTGTACTACGGCAGACAATTCTCTTGACACATTTATGAATTATACATATTATTGTAATTGCCATACTTAATATATATAGATATATATAAATATATCTAAATCTATAAAAAAAGAAATTATTTCAAAAAAGATTACATGAATGGGTAATAGATACCAATATTTATAATATTCAGGACTTTTTTGCTTCAAAGAATCGATCAAATGTATATAATAGATTAACATATAGTGTAAAGTATAAAGTGATATATAAATGTAATAATAAATTATAATTTTAATGATATTATAATAGTTTAGTTATGTATTTAGATTTGTAATAATTGTTTTAGTTATTTCTAATAGTGTGTAATAATTAATGGAATTTGTACGCCGTAAGTGGCAATGTGATGGAGCTTTTATACGTCTTTTTTCATCTTGTTATAACCTCACATTATACAAATAATAAAATATTATTATTATTACTATATAGATATACTACAGTGAGCAATATCTCATTAAAATAAAAGCATTACAAAACGAGTGAAAACGGGAGACAAAGTTCGATTTTCAATAAATACCAACAGGTCGTTAAATCCAAAACGTTTATGGCCCATAAACACGGCCAGCGAAGACAAACGAATGTATGAAATTAAAATTAAATGCATTTTAAATTTGTGTAATCGATTCGTTTCCATATTTACTTGGATTTTACGAGAACCCATTTGAATTTTAATTCGATGCATCGGATGATTAAGGTTTTGTTTTTTATTTGGCCTCACAAGTGGTTAGTGTAGAAATGAGAAATGACAGAATCAGTTTTTACTGATTCTGTCATTTTATTTATATATTCAATTAAATTCGAATCTTGAGTAATATCTATAAAGGCTAGGTAGGTACTGCAACAGTCATTTTGCTAACACGGCGACCCAGGGTCTTAACGGGGCTTCTCAAATGAAACTATTGTCCAACTGAATCACACACACACACACACACACACATATATATATATATATATGTGTGTGTGTGTGTATGTGTTATGGGGCTCTGTTGGGCCTGACCTCCATCCTCCCTTACGGCTCGTGGGATTCACTACGACGAATTTTAAGCAACCTAATTTCGTGTGATGAAAACATACCTATAGATATTTATTCCGAGGCTGAGCGGCCTGCCATTCCAAATTGGACAATCGGTGTTCATTCCTCCAAAAGTATGAAGGTTCGTGCTCAGCATTGGGTCATATGTACGACTATATTGCTGTGAAAAACACATTCATTACAGTACACCACCAGTACATCTACCATTTACTACCATCTACCACCATCTACCACCATCCACCATCTACCACATCTACCATCTACCATCATCTACCACCAGTCACATCTATCATTTACCACATCTACCATTTACCATTATATACCATATTCCACTATCTATATCTATCTACCACCATCCACCATCCACCATCCACTATCTAGCATCATCTATCATATATCACCATCCATCATCTACCATCTACTATCATCTATCATCCTACTACTTCAACCATCTACCAGTATGTACCATATACCGCCTTATACCATCTACAACTATCTACTATCTACCATCATTCACCATCTACCACTATATACCACCATATACCATCTACAATTATCTACTATATACCACCCACCATTTACCATCTACTACCATCAATCTATCTTCTACATAAATACAATTGCTGTCTGACATTTAATTTTGTAACAACCACAACGCAAGCATGGAACCTGTTTGATCAACGCTCCCGTATCGGCACAATGTTAGAACAAAAAGCGTGTCGTTAAGGGGGTGCCTAGACTAGAGATTTATGTGATGAAGGGTTGCACGGGACGCCGGGGCGTCTTCGATTATTGCTACACCGCCTAATCCTTGATACTTCTGTTCTCCAATGTGAGCAAAAAGATAATAAATACAAAATACGTTTCGGTAGGTGGCCAACATTTGGCCGCAAATGTACTTGCTTTACGGTACCGTATTAATTAAAATATCAATTTGTAAGATTAGTTAAGGAATTATATCTTTGTCCTTATTATCAGAATTTGTACTAAAAAATAAACATTAACAACAAAAAATAAATCATTTTTTTCTGACTTCTCACTGTTGATGCTATGTAAAGCAAAAAATAACCTTAAAGCTCTATAAGATCACGAGAATCAATTTCTATAAAAATATAATACACTTAATTTATAACAAAATATTTAGAATACCACAAAATGTGTCGACTAAATATATCATCATATATATATATATATATATATATATATATATATATATATATATATATATATATATATATATATATATATATATATATATATATATATATATATATATATATATATATATATATATATATATATATATATATATATATATATATATATATATATATATATATATTTATAATTAATAATTTTAGTTACTCGATCTTTTTTATTGCTCCGACATATGACAAGTTGTTTTATATTTTTATAAATTGAAATTTGTTAAAAAGGTTTCGATGGTGGGTGGTGTGTATCTCAAATCCATCATGCACGTATATCAACTATATATCTACGCAGAAAAAGCGAAAAGGTAGCACAATTCAAAATGAAAACTTGATTTTGACAGTCGTTCTTTCGCTAAGAATTACATTATTTACTTTATAATTTCTATTACTTCTATTTTAAACGTAAAATTCTGACCGTCCACACATATTGTTGTTTATAAAACAGTTAGCGAATTAATAAGAGAAGAGACTCTCAAACGAATTCCGCAAGTGTGTCAAACATGAAATTCCAAAAGTATTTTGTCGGTGCGTCAAAAAAGGCTTTATCGGTTCCGAGGCACCGATTAATGTGTTTTACTCGTACCTTGTGGTAAAAAAAAATACTTTTTTTTCTTAATATTTATCACAGTGTTCGATTCGAAAACGGGCGGCTTATACGACAAATGATTGTTTCGTTGCACTATTGATTTGTTTTATAGTTATTGGTGTTGTAACTTAAGAACGTTGAGATTAGAGTGGATGGGACAAAATTAAAATATTTTTTAAAATCCTAAATTTTAATATATCTAATTTGTTGAAAAACTGACGGCGACGTGGTTCGCCACCCGTCACGTCTTGATTCCCAGGAGGGCGAAAAGCGACTAATGGAGAACCGTTTCCCTGCGATGAATGTGAGAGGAAGAATGGATGAAAGGATGGATGAGTGTGGAGGAAGCGGGTAGCGGAAGCGGAAAGGTAGGGGGTATGCCAAGATCGTAGCGGATGTCGCTCTGTGGTCTATGCCAACCCCTGCGGGGGATAGGCGTGAATGCGGCATTTCCCCAGGATAGCCGGTTCATTCGTGCTTTATACATAAATTACGTACAGAATAGAATGTTGTGTAGTTGAGCAACTCAATATCTTTTGATAAAGCTATTCCAACAAATATGTGAGCAATTTTTAACGAGATTAATGACATTCTAGGAAAGTATACAACAAATTACTAAAGGTATCTACAGCTAAGGCTGAAAGACTATATAAATATTCGTATCGTGTTTGCTATCAACGCTGATCTTGACTTCGGTTACGGTTATTTTTATTATATTTATAAGTTATTGTATTGTTATATTTTTTTACGTAAGATTAAACGTAAGATGATATGGAGTAAGTGTCAACTGGCATATCTAGATACTAATTTCATAACTTTTTTTTACTTCACTAAATTATTGTAGCTTTCACCTTTAGGCGCATCCACATTAATATCATCGTTACACGACATCGAGGGCGTCGTATCGTTGTATTTATCGTTATCGTTATTATCTGTCGTTATATTGGAATTAACGATCGAACAAACAGAAATATAAACATTAATCGTATTTATATACATACGTAAGTTACCTGCGCCTTATACTGCGCGCCACTTTTAAATTAGACTTTATTTTGATGGATATGCCTTTGTTTATTGCGAATATAAATAAACCTTATCCTTATTCTAAGCTCTATTTTATGCAGCTTATTATAATCAGTGAGTTGCAGGAGATGATGAATATATATAATATGTGTGGTGTAACTTTGAACGATAGAATAAGAAATGAAGATATAAGAGAGCGATGTGGAGTAAAAGAAGGTGTTGTGATAAAAATTGAGAAAGGGATGCTTAGATGATTTGGGCACATAGAGAAGATGGATGAAAGAAGTTAACGTTGTGCATGTGGATAGAAGGGTCGGTGGGGGAAGACCACGGAAAACATACCTTGAGCAAATTGCTGAAGTTTTTAAGAAAGGCCAGGTCATGAGTACCGTTAACCGGCGTGCTCGCATGAGGAGAGTAATGAGTGTGCAGGGAGCAAGGTAAGTATGCCGAGATCGTAGCAGATGGAGATCTGTGGTCTCTGCATACCTCTAAGTTAAATAGATGTGACGATTTGTATGTATATATGAAACATGAGCGTACGTTAATTAGTGATTTATTGTTAATTATATAGACACAGATACCCTGTTGAATCAGCTACCTCCAGCGGTGTTTCAGAACCGATACGACATTGGAACCTTCAAAAAGTAAGCCTACACTTTCCTTAAAGGCCGGCAACGCTTCTGCACTGCTTGTAGCACTGCAAATGTCATATGTCTGTATGGACGTTGTTGATTACTTTCGATCAGGTGACACGCCTGCTCAATTGCCTTCCTAACCCGTAAAAAAAGATATACACAACATCTTTCTTTTAAATCAAGTATTTGTTATATAAACTCATCTGGACTCACCAACAAAAGTTGTTTACTAGATAACAATTTGAAGAGATGTTTAATATATATTTAAAATGGTTTTAAATTGTTGAAAAAGACAAAAAGGACAGTAAATAAAGATATAGGAAGAAGATTTACCAAAAAGATGGAGAGTTTAGTCGGGTCAGAGAAAAGTGAAAGAATCTAGGGAAGGCTTATGCCAAGGAAAACCTGACAAGAAAATTTGTTGCCATCGGCACTATTAATTTTATTAATTTTAAATATTTATATTATAATTGTTAATACTTTGTCTGTCAGTACAGTTTTTGAGTAATTAGATACAATTTTTTCAGAAATTTTATGAGGTTTATTTGGCTCTGGTGGTAAGTTTTTAATTTTGCGGTATACTACGTTATCGCTTTTTTGGTAGCTTGGTAGCTATCACAAAATGTCACCGTAGCGGAAGTAAGTCCGAAGGACAAATTCATAAAAATTAAAACAAAAAAAAACATAGTAAAACTCGCGTATTTGATTATGAAACTCATAAATCAAACGTTAAAATATATAATAAAAAAATCCAAAATAGATTTTTATAATGTCAATGAAGTTTATTATACAATAAATAATTGACAGATCGTAAAATTTTATTATTATAGATATTAGCACTTTAAAATAAAGATAACGAAAAAATTAAAATATTGTATATAAGATAGAACGAAGATGGAAATATAAATTGACGATTCTTATATTATTTTTATTTATAGGTACCAAAAATATAATCGTAATGATTTTTTTATTAAAAAGAACTGTTTTTAGATTACTAGAATTTTGTTAATCATGCCAACATAGGCTTTATTTATTTATATTTATTGTATTTAAACTTTTTGCACAAAATGTACAATAGGCGGACTTAATGCCATTAGCTGTCCAGTCAATCTGCGGGCCAAACTGAGAAAATTGGTTTAGTGATAGTGTACTTAGCACAAAAATAAAAAATAAGAACTAATTTTATAAATTTAAACACATACAATACGTATAGTATACTTTAGTACAGGTTTTTTTTAATAATGATAGAGCCACGCTGCAAACGAATACTTTATCAAGAATGGCATAATATTTATCTGTAGTATGAATGGGCCAGCTCGCCTGGGTAAGTACCACACTCCCGCTGAAAAACGGCGTCTGAATGGTAGCTTAGCTACCGCGTTTCTTACGGTACGTTCGTTTCGTTTGTTTCGTTCGGATTAAGGATGCCACAAAAGCCGCTGCGAAAAACAGCGGCACCAAAGACCAGGGGGCGGTCGCCCCGTTGAGTTTAAGCTCTAGTAGTGGGGTTCATCCCCGAGGCTCGCTCCTACACGCCTCCTTGAGGGGTAGATGTCCCCGATTATTCTTACGGTGAGCGGCTGAGTTCCGGAGACCTAACACCCTCCCCCTCCCTCTACCCCCTCCCCCTCCCATAATGACACTTTCCTTAAAGGTCGGCAACGCTTCCGCACTGCCTATGGCGCTGCGGATATCTATAGGCGACGTTGGTTGCTTTCCATCAGGTGACACGTCTGCACATTTGCCTTCTTATCCCATTAAAAAAAATTTCATTAGTATATTTTAAAATATATGATTGTTTTAAAATAACATCTCTTGTCCAGAGCTCGAACCTTCCAATTGCGTATTATACACACACATTCACTTTTATAGTCATAATGATTGACTTGGCGGAAGTAGGATATAGACCATATTAATGCTAAAATTAAAAAATGGGGCATTCATTGGGGCGTGCGTCACTTGCGCGCGCGCATCTAACTCCAAAGCAAACAAGTGATGCCGGCCACTCGGTTGATTAAAAACATCGTTCGGTGCACGGTCGATGCCTTAATTAGAATTGTTTGTAGTGATGTGCGAACGGCATCGATGTTCCTATCGATACTTTATGGAAGATATCATACACTATTTTTATGTATAATAGTAATTATAGAGTCATAAAATTGGTGTTAATCAAATGTTTATTCTCGTTAGACGACCATGGGAGAAAAATATGAGAATATACAGCAAAAATGCTGTTAATCAATCTGAATAATAAACACGAATCTCTGACAAGCGTAGGGATTACAGCAATAACCCAATAATTTTTATGGAGGCCACTGTACAGTAGTGTACTTATATAAATACGGATAAAAGAGTGGAAAAAATGAATGGATTACACAAGAAAATTGTCAGCATGAGGACTCTCCAGTAGGTGAATGAAAGTTGCGTACTGGGTACGTGATGACGACGAGGAAACACTTCAAAGAAAGCTGATTCTCAGTTTTCAAAATGTATCGAAACGATGAAAGGTGTATCACAACGTCAGTCGGTGGAATGACGCAGATGTGAAAATTATTACATATTTGTGTCAGCTCATTTTTATGTTTCACAGCTCTACGACTAACAAAAGTTTGTGCACAGCATTAAAACTGATTATTTTTGAGTCATCAGATTTATCTTTTATGGTTTACTACATTTTCGTCGATATATAATTGCCCCTCATGTTTTGTTGAGACTCGGTTCGGCCTGATATCCGAGTAGATTGCAATGCTACTTCGACTACGATCGATAACTCAATAAGCAATCGAATCGCGTCCCATCACTAAAGTGTTAATAGCTGTAACACCACAGTCATTGAATATGGTCGTAATCGTAATTATTTTTAATTAATAATCAACACGCCATTAGTGCGGTGCACGTAATAAGGATGTTCGTGTCGATGTCCCTTTGGCAATTGAAACTGTTATTTGTCGTTTTGTATGAACGTTTGGTGGACTTGCTTGATCTGATGTTTAAATTTGTCTAATTAAAGGAAATAATAAATATATCGGATATAACATATATTATTGGGCATCAATTTAATTAAAATTCCTTCTTGATACAACCTCTGTCATAATTATGTTAGTATCTATATGAATGTTTTTATAATGTTGTTATCGGAGATATGCCTGCTCGTTTGCCTTCCTATGCGATAAAAGAATCTTGTTGCCTAGTTTATGATAAGGAGCCCATCATAAAATATAATTTTGAGGCATTTTTGAGTCTCGAAAAATGGATACACAAATTTACATCACGCTTTCTACCAGGATATCATAAGATGCTTTGTATATTTGCATTTGAATTTCTGCTTGTTTGCCTTCCTAACCCATTAAAAATATATATCAGGCTCAGTGAGGGGGCCCCCCGCCCACGGAGTCAAAGGTCGCGGGTTCGATCCTCGCATCGGAATAAATATATGTATGGCCTACATATATTTATTCCCAGTCTGGTAACCCCGTCAATCCGCATTAGACAAGTGTGGTGGGTTATAGTCCATCCTTCAGAAATGTGAAAAAAATACATATGTACATATATATTTTCATATATTAAATGTAAAAATTAATAATCATTTGTTTTTGTATCTATACAATCATTTTCCTATTAACCTAAAGATTGACTGGTAGAGAACGCCACTTGACATTAAGTTCGCTTTTGTACCACTAGGTGTATGAAAAATAAATAACTAATTAAATAGTAATAAAAATAAATAACTAATTAATTAGCTAATATACGGTAGTGAAATTTGGGTTTGGCAGAAGAAGCATGAAAGCAGACTGAATGCGGTGGAAATGAGAGCATTAAGAAGTATGTGTGGTGTAACTTTGAATGATAGAATAAGAAATGAAGATATAAGAGAGCAATGTGGAGTAAAAGAAGGTGTTGTGCCAAAAGTAGAAAAAGGGATGCTTAGATGGTTTGGACATATAGAGAGGATGGATGAAAGAGGACTGGCAAAAGAAATTTACCTTGCGAATGTGGATGGAAGGGCCGGAAGAGGAAGACCACGAAAAACGTACCTTGACCAAATTGCTGAACTTTTTAAGAAAGGCCAGGTCAAGAGTACCCTCAATCGGCGGGTTTGCATGAGGAGAATAATGAGTGTGCAAGGTAAGTATGCCGAGATCGTAGCAGATGGAGATCTGTGGTCTCTGCCTACCCCTACAGGAGACAGGCGTGATGATATGTATGTATGTATGTATTTAAATAGATGTGTGTCATCAATGGGAGGTATAACATTTTACCGTCTACCTTACGTTTCGAAATTTGTACCTGATGCTTATTCGCGTATCTTTAAAAAAAAATACTAATTCTAAACCTGTAACATGCTTTCCACAACACCTCGGTTCTGTATTATATCAATAGTTGACTATCGAAAATCACGAATTGATTTATATGAGAATTGTTTTAGCAAACGAATTTAAACTTTGCATTACGTTCAAAGAATTCAAAATAAAATGGATGGGAGATTAAAAATTTGGAAATGCGTTGATCAGCAGTATTATTACTTATTTTACGTGCGATAAGATTGAAATTGGCGTGGCGAGTGTAAAGATAGTTTACCACCAAAGACGAATAAGACACTTTAGAGTGATTTATACCCGATACGGCATATTAAAAGTTTTGTTTTTTACCTTTTTAAAATGTAAAAATCTGTTATTTATGGGGCTAAAATCGAGAGGTCCGATTAAATTATGTCCGATAGCACAAGATTTATCGGGCCGAGTGTTTTGTGGGCTTCCTCTATTTGTCCGATTTGAAATTTTTTTGTAAATTCTTGGGGTTGGGGAAAAAATTAAACTTTTTAGAGATTTACACACGGTTTTAACAGCTGTTGACAAAATATGGAATTATATAGAATTATTACATTGTGCCGAGATTGACCATGTGGACATTGACCATGTGATCCGACTGTTTCACAAGCTATAAAAACGATAAGCAAAATTAGAAAGTTATAGTTTCACAGGCTATAAAGTGGGTAAGTTATATTAGTATAAGCTATAATCAGCTTCATAAGCTATAAAGTTGGTTAGTCGACAACAAATGAGAGGGATGACAAATAACAATGCTCAATTTGTTTGGTGGTCAGTGATATAAAACAAAATGTCGGAGAACCTGAATAAACGACATAGTTCTTTGAATTAGCAAGCTGTAGTGAAGTTGCATTGGGCTGGACATGTAAGTTAGTGAAGCTACAAACATTGGAGAAAACGAGTGCTGAAGTGGAGGGCAAGGTAAAAGAAATATTGGAGTCTCTTGGCTAGATAGAATGGTTTTTTGCGCGATTAGGTAGTGCGTACAATGACATTGATTATATTTTACGAAGTTTTAATATTTACCATCTGAAAATGTTTCTATATATACACAGTATAATATATATCAATATATTTATTAATGGAGTCAGGCGTTACTTTGCGGAAATCCATCACTATATGGACAGTCAAAAGTTTTACTTAGCTAAGATCCGCGACAAGCAAAACAATAACAGAAAATTAACAATGTGTGTTTTTTCGTTGGGTTTAGTGGATTTATTTGGAACTTAAACCAAAAACTTGCTTGATGGCCGATTTTCGGTAAGTTTTTGGTTTAAGTTCCAAATAAATCCACTAAACCCAACGAAAAAACACACATTGTTAATTTTCTGTTATTGTTTTGCTTGTCGCGGATCTTAGCTAAGTAAAACTTTTGACTGTCCATATATATCAATATAATTAATCCGAATTAAAAAGTAGCCTTAAATATTTGTTAGATGGTATTCTAATTTTAAACTTGGTAACATTGTTTCATTAGATATCTCTAGATATCAGACAAAAAAGCATATTGTACTGGTGATAAGGTTGAAATCACTTCGTTGAGTCGTGTAAAAAATATAGGAAAAACATAAAAGAACAGTTTGAAGAAAGAAAAGTTATTTTTCTTCCTTTTACTTCCAATTACTTTCAATAGATGGCGTTCATGATTGATTTATCGTGTAACAGATATGTTGTTATATACAAAACTCTCGTTTCTTATATGCGACTTTGAAAAGTATTGCATACCTAAGTACGAACATACCAGGAGAAGATAAGTCTACCACGAGACATCATTTTCCTTAAATTAAAATAAATAAATTGTAGGTGACTGGGTCATTTAGTTATTTATAATTTATTTATTACGACCTTTTATTTTGTTTCATTTATTTATTTAACACGAAAGTACCCCAAAAATAAAATGTACAATACAAGTAAGAGATTTTTCGTAATACCAGCCAGAATCTGTTATTTAAGAGTCTTTTTTTATAGTTTCAAATAACTAAGAAATTTACGAAATAATGTATTTATGTATATCAGAGTGAGAGAGAGAGAAAATTTATTCACAATGAATGAATGTACTTTATAATTTATGTTTTGGTTATCTAATATAATTTATTTGAATAAAATTTCACCAAACATAGGCATGGTTGAGCCACGCACGACAAATATTTTGTCAAGAATGGCATAATATTTGTCTGTAGCATGAATGGGCCGGCTCGCTCGGGGAAGTACCACACTCCGGCAGAAAACTGGTGTCTGAGTGGTAGCTTAGCTACCGCGCTTCGTACGGTGAGCGGCTAAGTTCCGGAGGCCCAACACCCTCCCTCTCCACCTACCCCTCCCACTTCCATAAGGACACTTTCCTCATGGGTCGGTAACACTTCCGCACTGCCTATTGCGCTGCGGTTGGCTATGGGCGGCGTTGATTGCTTTCCATCAGGTGACACGTCTGCTCGTTTGCCTTTCTATCCCATAAAAAAATGGATCTATACACCGTTGAAGTATTGTATTAAACATAGGTTATCTAAGTTATCTTTTATTGTACTATTCCAGTCCTGCTTAGATACTATGGTTTCAATTGTCCACCCACGGCGGGTGTTCATAATTACAAACAAATCGAACAGCCAGCCTCTATAACTCAAACTTTACGAACAACAATAGGCTATCACGGGCAAGTATTAATCAGTCGGTCCGATATGTCCGACTTGCGATTGGTTCAATTATTGTTATTTAAAATTCCCTTTACAATGCCTCAATGGATGTCGCGTTATTTGTTATACGGTCTTTTACTTATTCTATGTCGATGTCGTTCGGTGCTCACTAAATATGGAGATGGACCTTTATTCCAAAAGAAAACTAGCATTGTTTTTAATAAAAAAATTATGTAAGTAGTTTTTAGTATTTCTGGATTCCGACTATTATTTCACACTCTCCACACAAACTCGTATATGTATTTATTTATATATCTTTTTCAAATCGTCAATCGTTAGTAAAATTCTTTTTATTAATCCATTCAAGTTCAAATACATTTTTTTAAACTTGCAGTGAATGATACTTGATGTTAATACAGTTTTTCAAATATTAATCCACAATTAAATTCATTGAAAATAATTATTGTAATTTTAGTTTTATATGGGATGGCGTCTGAGTGATAGCTTAGCCACTGCGCTTCGTCGGCTTAGCGATTGAGTTCCAGAGACCCAACTTCTCCCCCTCGCCCCTTCCATAATGACACATTCCTTAAAGGCCAGCAACGCTTTTGCACTGCCTATGGTACTGCGGATGTCTATGGGTGGCGTTGATTGCTTTCCATCAAGTTACACACCTGCGCGTTTGCCTTCCTATCCCATAAAAAAAAAACTACATACTATGTCCTAATTGTGGAAACTTTTTTCGTCAAATATGTTTTATTGGAGCATAAGATAAATAAAAAAAAAATGTTTTTGATTTTGGTAAAATAGCATATTCGATTTTTAACTGAAGTAAATGCAAATAAATCAAAATATTATAGAAATAGTTAAAACAATTTCCAAAAAGACGAAAACAGGATCTTTCCTAACTACTTATTTTACTTGCTTCTCGAATTTCAAATCAAACACTTGTTCTTACTCTGTATTTTAATCATGCTGTAATTTTAAAGAATTTGTTATAAATAAAAAATAGCCGCTTCCATATGACATACCCGCAGCGGTCAAGGCGTGCGGGCCGATCTAGCGATGGTGCCGTGGGCCGCTACTGTGGGCGGTGTGCGCTTGCCCTTACAATGCGTCGTGTGTTCTCTCCTTAAATCATTCACCCTTGATACGAAGCTCGTGGGGACCCGTCGAGCAATACTTACTGAAGCTTGCGGTGTGTTCCTGGGATTGAATTTATTGTTGTATGTTTTTCAATTGCCTTAATTTGAAATAATTACATCTATTTTATGATAGGAGTTACTTATACAGAGAAATCTACTGGAGTAATTGTGTGTTCTTCTCAGTCGTTTAAACTCTTGTCAAAGTGGTTGTGGTCATCACTTTTGGTGGTAACTTGCTTTATTCTCTGTCACCATTCTTCTTGCTCTGAAGTCCTCTTTATCCATAAATTTATCGGATTCAATGCATCCTTCACTTATTCGTTCCAACGTAATGGACTTCTACTTCGCAGCCTTCTACCTTCTGTCTTGCCTTGTCTTAATTGCATCTCATTTCTTGCTGTGAATACTTGACGTAGTCAACAGGATAAATATCAGTTGTAGCATTGTTCTTTGCGGTAATAAAACCCATTTGCGATCCCCAATCTGCACAGTAAGCATGGGGTTTATTGCATCAACCCTAAAGGCAGGCAAGGGAGACTAATGTCCAGTAGCGACTGGTCTGGCTGTAATGATGATATTCTTGTAACCATTATAAGAGTGGCAATAGCTTTTGTCAAACTTTTGGATTTTCTTTCAGAGCCTATATATGTCCCACTGAGCACTTGAGCACGGGCCTCTCTCTTTGCGGAAAAACCGGACATTAACCTACCACATTTGTTCAATGCGGATTGGCTGGTTCACCAGATACACGGGATAAATATCTGTAGGATGTACGTAAAACGTATAGCAGCGTTCGACATGTGGGCATATAGACGGATGTTCGCTTTTGGCTGGAGTCAAAAAGTGGTCAACGACGAGGTTCTCCGACAAGTCAAGCAAAAACGTGAACTTTTGCAGAGGTAGAAAAGTTGTTTACCAGTCATAAGATATGACACGTACAAATTGCTGCAACTGATTATGGTGGAGAAGTTTGCGGGCAAAAGACAATCTGGTCGGAAAAGAAAGTCTTGGCTACGTAATATCAGGGAGTGGACTGGGATAGTGAGTGCTCCACAACTGCTGCATCTCGTGAAAGAAGAGGAGAATTGACTGCCAACCTTTGCAAGTCGGAGAGGCACTCTTAGAAGAAGAACAATTCCGGGTTCGAACCCCCGACTGCCCGTTGATCGTCAGTTTTTTGGATTAGGTAAGAAAAATGTTAAGACCTGTGTAGGTACAACAATATAGTAATCCTTAATTAACACCGAACCTCTGTTTACAGACGTTAAAGGAATCTACATAAGTGTCAAACGAAAAAATGTAAATTAGAGGCACACATGTTAAGATCAGTGCGGATAGCGTCAGAGAAATACCGATCCGCCCCGACGCGAGGTGTTTAAACCTATAATAAAATACCATGAAACAGTAGCTGACGATTTTTCTCACTTCACACCGTACGGTTGATCTTAAGATTGTGCTTTAGTTAAATCGCAGAAGACCGTTTGCCGGCGAAATTAATGAGTTGCCCCGTGTTCTTTCGAAGTGTAATTATAAGGATTGTCCGTCCATTTTTATTTGACTGGCGACGAGGGATATAAAGTGCGCTTGAATTATAATTAAATGGTTTCGACGCACCTCATTACCGGACATGTTTTTTCATACTTCAATGTTTGAGTCTTAAAATTAACTTAGTTATGCACGATGTGTTTGTTTGGCTCTTTTAATGTGAATGCTGATTACAAACCTAAGAACTGTTGCACCTACTTTAATCTAGTGTCGGAGTAGTTGGTTGAAAAATAATACTATGGTATTTTACTCGCTTTTGAATGGACTATAATGACAGTATGCAATTTTTATATAAAGGTTTTTATTTATATAAACAAACCAATTTTTTTATTTAAACTGTTTATTTTAGATTTAAGTATATTGAAGAATACTTTTCTCGCCAACTTACATCAGTGACGTTGTGTTTTAATTTCACCTTCGTAATCTTATATTATTATCAGTTATTTTGTTTAATTGTGGTGGCGTATTATACAATATTATTAATTATTAGCTAGGCTCAAAGGGTGGCCAATAACGAGGTTCTCCGACAAGTCAATCAAAAACGTGAACTTTTGAAGACCATCAAAGATAGTAAAAGTTGCTTACCTGGGTCATATCATAAGACATGACAGGTACAAGTTGCTGCAACTGATCAAGATGGGAAAGGTCGCGGACCAAAGATAAGTTGGTCGGAAAAGTAAGTCTTGGCTAAGTAATATCAGGGAGTGGACCGGGATAGCGAGTGCTCCAGAATTGCTGCACCTCGCTAAGGAGGAGGAGAGTTGCTGAATTAGCTGCCAACCTTCGCAAGTCGGAGAGGCACTCTTAGAAGAAGAATTATGCAATACAGTTCGATTGAGACTTATAAGTGAAAGTATATGAAATAAAAAAAAAAATGCGTGTTGTGACTTTTTAAGTTGACCGAAAAAGTCTATAGAAGGTTTTGGTAGAATAGCCACCGTTTTACCAAGACGTAACATGACAAGCTTACTAGACATTTCAAGAGATTTGATATTATTCCATTTTACTTGACATTGGCATAATAGTTTTAACTAATTGCCATCAAAGAAAATAAAAGAAAAGTGTATTGAAAAATACAACAATAGACTTAAATCTATAATGAACAATATAAGCAACGTACACAGTTATGGTGTGCAAAACAAAAAATAAACATGAATAAAAAATTACGTATCAGTTGAATTGTAAAAAGTTATACTTTATGGCTTCCTGCATAGGCCGAAGAAATGCTTTTAGTCACCGTAACGTTTGAGAGATCTTTTAGATCCCTTAACATAATCAGCCTTTTAAATAATTTTGTTATTGTATTAATTAATCGTATATTAATAAATAATTTTGTTATTGTATTAATTAATCGTATAGTAATCGTAATAATATTTTAATTTAATCTAATCTTTGTTGTGTTCTGAAAAAAGCCTCAACAATTTCAGTAGCTCAATAACCTGGATGCCATTTGACGAGGAATTTCGGTCGTGTGTTCAAATTCTTGATAAAGCAGTACACGTGCATTCCTCCACTTGTATTTGCCGTTTTAAGTGCTTGTGAGAAATCACTGTCTGTTCTGCTCGCGTGGCCTCCAGTATGGACTTGGCAGAATGATGGACGAGACGTGTCCTCTGATATTAACGGATCGTATTAGGAGTCGATTTCATTTTTTACGGTATTTAATAAATTTCTACAGTTAGTGTCGTTTTGTTTTCGTCTTATACTACCATCTATATATCACCGATTTCTTAATTTCTTCTTCAACGACTTGCGACAGTTCACTGATGGGTACAGACCTTTCTCACTCCACCTACCTTCATCTTTGGCTTTTTTATTACAATTTTATTTTCTTTCAGCCGCTCTGCGTGGATTCTCGTTAGTCTATCTTGTCGGAGGGAAGCCGACTCTATATTAGTCAAAACGCAGTCTACACTCTGTATTTCAACGGTTGTATGTTCTCCGACAAACGTAACCAGCTCATTCCCGTCCATTCAATCCCGTTTTTTGGTTGTAGCGAATAGCGATGAACTCTGTCAGTGCCAAGTCAGTCACAGAACTAGAAATAGAAAATGTTTATTTATGACACTTTTTTACATTTTTGCTCATATGGAATAATTTGGAATAATTCCCGCCGCCGAATTCCGCAACCGCACAACTCGCCGTAAAGAAAAATTTTATCCCCACCATCTGGATGAATGGCGATCTAATACGGTGCGTTTCTCTCGTAACTTCTTTCCACGCACCACCGGTTTGTGGAACCAGCTACCCTCGGCGATCTTTCCAAACCGTTACAACATTGGAACCTTCGAAATAACAAACCTATACATACCTAAAAGGCCGGTAACGCTTCCGCGACTCCTGCGGTGTCGCGGTTTTCCATGGGCGGCGTTGATTGCTTTCCATCAGGCGACACGCTTGCTCGTTTGCCCTCCTATCCCATAAAAAAATATATAATTTAATTTATTTCTTTAATAATACACATGAGTGTATTCTAATTTATTACATATTATATATTAATTTATAGTACATTGACATGAAAATGAGCGATGGCTCAGTCAAAACTTCCACTCATTAGGCAGAGAAATTGATTTTCTGCCAACGCCTGACCCTCATGGAGATGCAGTGCAGCGCCACTTGAGAAAGAAGCTTGAGAAGCACTTAATGGTCATGGAATCATGTACACGAGGAAGGCGCCAGTATAAGAGGAATGGCGATAGATTGTGAAGCAAGCCACCACCTGAAGACTATGATCACTTTGAAAAGCGTGAAAACGAAAAAGAAGCGATACTTAAATGTCCAAACACTACTCACGATATCGCATAATTTACTGTCGAGGTCAACATGACCAAATTGTCACAGTTCCTCCACCATTTCATCAATCACGTCAATAAATGCAATGATATAATATATTATTTGCAATAGTGGATGAAATTTCATCTGCTAAAGTTAAAAATCACATAGCAGAAACCCAAGGGTCCGACAGGGAATAGGGCGAATCAGACACCATAACTCACGGTGCTCGGGTCCCTTAATTTATCAGCACCGCATAAATTTATGCGCAAGAGTTCGCGCCTCGCAATCGGACAACATTTAGCTTTTTATCGACTGTTTGATTTAGTGCGGGCGACTAAGCCAATCCTTCAAGTCGATATGTTCCATGTGCTGGAACGTCCTTATTCTGAGTCTGGACGATCTACTAGTTGTTTCAGTAAAGTAGAAATATATAATGTTTCTTTATATAATCTCTTTAAAAAAATGTCGGCGACGTGGTTCGCCACCCGTCATGTCTTGATTCCCACGAGGGCGAGAAGCAACGAACGGAGAGCCTTTCGCTACGATGAATGTGAGACGAAGGATGGATGAAAAGATGGATGAGTGTTAAGGAAGCAAGGAAGGTGTGTCGGGGTCGTAGCGGATGGAGACCTGTGGTCTCTGCCTATTCCTACAGGGCTACAGGCTCCTACAGGCGTGACGATATGTATATATGTATATATAATCTCTTCTAAAACAAGGACGAATTCGTAGCAACGAATATACCTCCTTCACTAAGATGTCTTAATAGTGGCTTAACGTTGTAAAAAAAAATATTTATAAGGCACTTTTTTATTTACTTAATAATCAAACATGTCACAACAAGTTATAACAGTCAGATTTTAGCAGTATTGGTATTGTCACGTGGTATTTTTCTCAACTTGCTCTGTACTGTTTTTTATGGATTGATGAATAAATATTTTCTTTCTGTCTACTTTTCATTCTACGTAGAGGACATACCGTATCTGGATGTCTCGCCAAACGCACCTTGGAATAGTGCTGTGATAGGTTATTATCTTCCTCTAGAAATGAACAGTGGAACATATATAGGTACTAGCTTTTGCCCGCGGCTTCGCCCGCGTGGAATTTGGTCTGTCACATTAAATTTCGTGACAGGTCATTTTAAAAAAATATATATTTTTTTACTTAATTTACGGTTCACAATTTTGGTTATAGTGGCTTCCACATAAGAGGTAGATATATGCTGTCGCTGACTTTTATTTAGAACTATTCAAGACAAACAATCCTACGGTACATCATCTTTGTGTAACTCCAATGGTTTAGTCAGCGTACGTCAAGATAGCTCTCAGAGGCCAGATTTTTTTTCGACTTAATTGACATGTATCGACTATGATAATTGATATTACGACCAAAAAATACATAAAATCATTACAAATTGTAGCCTATATATTATTCCGATATATAACCTATATTACTGTAAAGTTTCATCCAAATCCGTCCAGTAGTATTTTCGTGAAAGAGTAACAAACATATATATATACTCTACATACCATACTCACAAACTTTCGCATTTATAATATTAAGTAGGATATCTAATTATCCTAGGAACTTCTTAGAGTTTGAATCATTGAACCGAAGAGGTCCAGAATAAGTCTAGCGCGCTATGTAGGTGTAGCAGAAATGTTAAAATTATTGCCCGCGTATTGGCGGTTCGTGTCGCACGCCCGCCTGCTTGCTTGTTCGTTTGTTTGTCCGGTCGACCCTCGCAGCTAGGCTCGCGATGTATTGGCAATTAATCTTGCACTTATGCAGCGTTCTCGACTATTTTAAAACGGCCGTATTGATTTGTTGTGTATGTTTGCGATGAGATGCGTATTCTATGCAAATCGCCTCGATAAATTCACATTCATACCGCTCAGTGTTTCTTAGCGATGCTATGTTATAATTAATTTACAAAGGCAGCTCGTACAATGAGAAGTATTCATTATTATAAATTTATTATATACATATCGAAGCGAAAACGACATATAATGACGGGTCACTTTTTGGTTGTCTTCCGTAAAATCTACTATTCCTGAAGATGCCTCGTGTTGGGGCGAAACACGTGTCGTTTACAAGATGGAAAAGTAGTGATGTGTGTTTGGTGTTGTGTGTAGTGGTTGGTGGGTGGAGATTTGATGGCCAATTTTCAGTAAGTTTTTGGTTTAAATAAATCCACTTCATCCAGCAGAAAAACACACATTATTAATTTTCTGTTATTGTTTTAATGATATATTTCCGCAAAGTAACGCCTGACTCTATTAATATGTTACAGGACACTAGATCCCAAACTAGGATTCACTATGTTGTGGGAAACTAGGTTCTTCCCTTCGTAAATAATACATAATTGTTATTAATACACAAATAACATAAATATCAAAACAGTAGAAAAAGAAAAAAAAATTAGATAAAACACTATTGATAATAAAAAATGGATTAAGTAAGATAATAAATTATTATGGATGTGATCTGTATTTGTACAGATGTGTGTGATGTTTGGTGTGTGTGTGTGTGTGACTCTTTTAAAATGACACTGACGAAAGTTTTATTGTATATTCGGATCGGAAAAAAATACTGCGTCGAATGGTCTGAGTCTCACATCTGTACAACCAATAGACAATTTTGTACAGCGTTGAAACTGACTGTTTTTGAGATACAATTTTATTTAGAAATCTCAAAAATATTTTGGCTGTGATGGTATGTTTTCATTTTGAATTTTACTACCTTTTCACTTTTTCTGCGTAGAGATATACACATATATCGACTATATAGTTGATATATGTTCATGATGGATTTAATTTCCACATCGGGATAAGTATAATGTATCCACAATATACAATTAGATAGTATACATTTTTTTAATTATAAAAATATAAAACAACTTGTCAGAGTAATGAAAAAGATCGAGTATATAAAATGAATACTTTTAAAATATATTAATTCTTATTATAGTCACACCACACACGCCATAATGTACAGTTATTCCAAATGTGGATTCCCTACCAATCTACGTTCAAGAAGCATGGTGGGTTAATGTCCATATGTTGTGAAGTAAATATATATAAAATTAAATTTATATATATATATATATATATATATATATATATATATATATATATATATATATATATATATATATATATATATATATATATATATATATATATATATATATATATATATATATATATATATATACCGCTTCATTTACTTATAAAATTAAAAGTAACTTTTTTCTTCACAACCCATATACGTCCTACTGCTGAGTACGGGCCTCACCATTTCTGGAGGAACGATCGTTAATATATTTAATCCGAATCGCGAACCGAACCCGTCACTATTGATTCTGGGGGTGCCCTCCACTGAGCCAATTGGTAAGTAACTTTAACTGTGTAAAATTGCCAACCATATTATAGTACATATTTCGAATAAATAGAGTTATTAAATCAAACTATGTAGTACGAAAGGCGATAAGCGAATCTCCTAGTTTGGCTTACTCATAGGTTAGTCATCCCGTGTAAGTGAGTCTGGCATTTGGCCCGGAGTCGCTCGCGCCGCGCAATTTGACATCGCACACGTTTCCTCTATCAATTCATAACATCACTCATTTGCGCGTAAATTTTGGAGGTTATCTAGTTTTTACACTTTTGGCCAAATTTATTGATGCACATATTTCTTATATTGACCGGTGCAGAAAAGAGTTTTGAATATAGTCCGCCTTATTTATAATAATAATAATAAAAGAGAAGCGTCATAGGACGCTTGGTAGACGTGAAACATTGACGACGGCTTGGTCTCTACCGTATGCTCATAACCACTTGTAAGTGACCCTGTATAGAGTCGAGTGAAAGGGAGTGTAGCCTGAATTAACATGACGTTTCGGACTACAATGTCCACTCCCATACCCCGCTATAATGTTTCACATCAATAAGTCTTTATTTCCCTAACCTATTTTTGAACATAATTAAAATTAGAGGTTTAATTATATTTAATATGTTTAAATATATTTAATTTAAATTGGAGGTTTAATGTGACAAACATAACTATTAAACAATAACATTATTCTTGTTTCAAGAATAAAACGATCCTTTGTAAAGTTTTTAGAAAGTACTGATAAGGGGCCATCCATAAATTATGTTAAATTGTTAAGGAGAGGGAGGGGATCAATTAAGTATATCATCGAGTGACAAGAGATGAATGAGTTTAAATTTTTGTTGTACCACAGGCATAAATTGAAAATACTAAAACTCTAAAATTCGAGTTAAGTTGGAGGGGGCTCCAAACATGACAATCATGTGATGTAATATATGAATTCTCTCTCATGATTTTTTTTCATTTATATTAGTACCAAATAATCTTGATCCATAATAAACGTCTTTGTCTTTCAATAATGATGATATGAATACCCTCTTTACTATAATAATGAAGTCATCACTCGCGTTTATCTTCAGTGTGAATTGTAAATTGTCACTCAGGAAATCACAACGTGTGCCGATCCATTGCGCCTCAAGTGTACAGATAAGCAGTATTCACTGGTCGGCTATAAAATTGATTACTAACAACCATTCCATCCTGTTAGCGAAGCTTACACCACCCACGATATGTCATTACAATATACACTTGTTTGTTATCTGTTTTAGGTACATTATATTAGTACAAAATAATCCGATATTTATAATAAATATATATGTCGGACGTATTGTATGTATTTAAATTTATATAATTCGTTTTAATTATTTCTTTGACACTAGCTTCACCACCTTGAAACCAATTTTCTCAGTTTCGCTGGCCCAATAGCATTAAATCCGCCTGATGTACATATTGTGCAAAAAAGTCTATTAAACAAATAAATAAATAAAAATGTGAATATTGCATATATATCTTGTTAATTATGACGTGAATTTATAACAGTTGTAGAATTTATAAAATTGCAAATTAAATGATAAACATTACATGAAGTAAATAATGTCATTTATATATGTACAAATAAGAACGTATATCCATGAAATTATAAAAAATTATATGTACGAATTAAAACGTATATAAATGACATTTTAATAACTTATATGTGTACATGTAAGAACGTATATAATTGACATTATAAAAAAAATATATGGACGAATAAAATGTATATAAATGATATTATAAAAATGTATATATGAACATATACGGACGTTTATAAATGACATTATAAAAATTTATATGTACATATAAGAACTTATTTAAATTATATTATAAAAATTTAAAGTTAAGCATTTGATAATGGCTAACTGGCAATTTTACCTAAGCATTGACGTTAGTCTGTTCGGCCGGTTTGAACTAAAGTTAAGTTCTTCCTTTATTCTAGAGTTTCTACGTTCAGATTAATGGCTAATAGAATTACAACACTGTACAGTTTAAATCAGCCATTTGAATATTTATGAGTGGTGTAAATTCAAGACCAAAAATCGTGAGGCTCCATGCCCAGCAGTGGGACGTGTGTGGGCTGTAAAATATGTATAGATATATACAGATAGTATAGCTAAATCAAGCGCGTTAAAGGTGGTCGCGACTATTCGATGTCCATTTGAATGATTGTAACAACCGGATTGATTTATTATTTGACTATTTTAATGGCTCTGCGATTGCTGATAAGCCATTGGCATAGATTAACGTTTAGAGTGAGAACAGACTAGTCAATATCATTATTTAAAAGTTTAAGGATACACATACATACATACGTATCATCACGCGTGTTTCCCATAGGGGTAGGGAGAGACCACAGATCTCCATTTGCTATGATCTCAGCACACCATCTTACCCACACTCATCACTCTCGTCATTCAAGCTTGCCCATCAAGGGGAACTCTTGACTTAAAAACTTCGAAATTTGGTCAAAGTATGTTTTCCTTGGTCTTCACCTACCGACCCATTCATCCACATCCATAATGTAAATTTTTATTACCAGTCGCCTTTCATCTTTCCTCCCTATGTGTCCAAACCATTTAAGCATCCCACCCGACGGGGATATGTTCTTTTTAAACATTTAAAACACAGACAAAACACACAGTAATAACATTTTACCGTCAAGCAAGCAAAGTAAATATATATATATCTCAATCCTTCTCAATAAGTAATAGTTTTAAATTTTTCTTCTTCTTGTAAGAGTGCCTTTCCGACTTGCGAAGGTTGGCAGCCAATTCAGCACAACTTTACTGTTCTTCGCGCGGTGCAGCAGTTTTGGACCACTCGCTATCCTGGTCCACTCCCTGATAAAAAATATAATAAATACAATAAAATAAAATAAAATTATAAATCTCTCGCTGAAATTTTTTGTATTTAAATCTCCATTTAAATACAATAGCATAAATATCAAAGGCATTCTGATTTTGAATCATTATATCTGTAATAAATAATAGAAATTTGACTACAAAATTCATCGAAAAATAACCAAAAACCAAATCCTTTATTCACTATAAGAAATTATATTTTAGGCTGTTATCAATTTCGCTGCAACCACACTTTGGTAATGGAGTTTCTTTTGGATGGAGAAGAAACGGCGAAAGGAACTTCGCGGATATCATCTTGTTTATTGTTTTTTCTACTTAAGATAAAATTAATTTATATAATCTCATATGGACTTTTTCTTGCCAACTTACATCAGTGACGTTTTGTTTTTATTTCATTTTTATATTATAATTATCAGATATATTGTTTAATTTTGATTGCGTATATATTGCGATATGAAATAATTGTATGAAATGCGTGTATCGTGACTTTTTAATTTGTCTGAAAAAGTCCATAGGTTTTGGTAAAATAGCAACCATTTTATCAAAATGTTATTCTTTGACAATATTTCAAGCATTTTATCGCCGTGGTGATTATGCTAATTCGATTATGTATCGATTTTACGACGATCTCGATTAACGCATATTATGGCACCGGTCGACGTGATTTTGGTTTATTATGGTCACTCATAACATTAAATTTATTGTATATGTCATTTTAATAGGCTATCAAAGCAACTAGTTTTCTTTTAATGGCGTTGAATTTAATCTCATGTAAATGTTAGAGTGTCTTCGCCCACACGTTCTATGTCTTCAACAGAATTGAGATGTGTATTGTTATTATTGATAATGTAATTTGTTTTATGTACTTACCTACCACCGCATCTTAAGCAAGACTGAGAAGAGAAGATAAAACTACGTAAGATTGAATGATGATATGCGAGGAGCGGCTGATAATAACTTAATCGTGCCGAATGAGATATAATTAAAGTAAAAGAAGTAAGTGAAATCTTTGATCATCATTTAATTTCTTTTAGTCACAGTACGGAGATCGTCACACCATATATTGGGGAGTGTATCCCATACTACATTTGCCAAGACGTAATCTCCAATCTAGCATTCATATTTCGTACTACCTCAGTTTACTTATTCCAAAGGATACGCTAGTTATTTTTATCCTCTAGCGGATTTTTTGTTCCCAATTATATCCATAAGAGAAGCTTCGAGTGCTCTTTCAATAACTCTGTTATCGACTTTCAGCTTATGTAGCATGCGGACTCTCAATGTCCATATTTCGGCACCGTATGAGAGTACAGAGAGGATAAACTGCCTGAAGACTTTCGTCTTTAGGGCCTGACGTATGAAGTGCCAAAAACACTTGGCGTAGCTTTTTTGATGGGATCGATGGGCACACGAGCAAACGTGTCGTTTGATGGTAAGCAATCAAGTTCGCCCATGGATATTGGCGATACCTCAGGAATCATAAGAATGTGCCGGCCTTTAAGTCGCCTGCTCCCTTCTTCTTACCTTGTTATTAATTAATAGTCATATTTATCTTTATAAAATATATCCCATAGCAATGTGAGCGATCACACACGCTTAGAAATCTATAGGAAATTTATTATAATTACAATGTTTAATTAGAACCGACGCAGCGATTAGTTATGATGAAAACATGTATTAATCAGCCGCAAACTGGATTCTAAGGAGAGTTCAGAATGAGGCGCATCTCTGTGCGTGTGTGTGTGTGTGTGGTATATCTGTTAGACCACACACACAAACAATAACTAGCTTATTTTCAACAACTTATTTCACACGGTTTCACCGAGTAAATGAGTGATGTTGCGTCTTCTTTAGTTTTTCAATAAAGCAGAGGAATCTCTAATTTATACAAATGATTAGAAAATAAATGGCTACCAATTGGCTCAGTGGCGAGGCCCTCGGCCCGCGGAGTTCATGGTCGCAGGTTCGATCCCCGCATCGAAATAAATATATGTATGGATTACAAATATTTATTCCGAGGCTGGTAACCCTGACAATCCGTATTTGACAAGCGTGGTGGGTTAACGTCCGTTCCTCCAGAAATGTACAGGTCCGTGCACAGCAGTGGGACATATATAGGCTATATGGACAGCCAAAAACTTACTCTTGTAAACAAGATGGAAAAGTGATAATGTGTGTTTGGTTTTGTGTATAGTGGTTGGTGGGTGGAGAGTTGATGGCCGATTTTCGGTAAGTTTTGTGGTTTAAGTTCCACATAAATCCACTAAACCCAACGGAAAAATACACATTATTAATTTTCTGTTGTTGTTTTGCTTGTCGCGTATCTTAGCTAAGTAAAACTTTTGACTGTCCATATAGTGATGGATTTTCGCAAAGTAACGCCTGACTCCATTAATAATCTTATATAGGCTGTTAAAAAAACATCATATAAAACTAAACAAATTTAAATAAGGAAAATAAACAAAGAATGGATTATATTTACATATTATATTTATATAAACTCCTTTGCAAAAAAAAAACGGGCGCCTCGACCTTAACCCCATTGAATACGTCTGGGACCACCTTAAAAGGCGAGTACGATCTGTTCAACCACCTTCGCAAGACATCAGGGAGCTTAAAGGTGTGATATTGGCTGAGTGGGAGCACATTCCACAGGACACCATCCAAAGCTTGGTGGAAAGCATGCCAAGACAATTATATGTCGTAATTGCTACAAGGGGAGGTACATACTCTTATTAATTTTTATTTTTTTTATATATTTTTTTATTAAAATACCTAAAAATACTGGTAGCCTTAATTTCACTGTATAAAAATGTTTATTCTCCCACGGATTTCTGTTTACATTTACTAAAATACCCATTTTAGGATTTAAGTGTTAAAAAACAAACTCTAAAAAAGAAAAACATAATTCTAGTCATCTAAGCTAATGACATACTAAAAATATTAATATTGGATAATATTAATATTTTTAGAAGACCCAAGATTGTATAGGTGCCTGTATATATATATATATATATATATATATATATATATATATATATATATATATATATATATATATATATATATATATATATATATATATATATATATATATATATGTATGTATGTTAATATTATTTCTTTAACTTGAGAGGAAAATCGAGAGTTTTAATAGTACTAATTGTCGAAACGAGGTCACTGTGATGGTTTCCGGGATAATTAGTATCAATTAGGGACTGTCGCGCATCGAGTAATGATATATAGAGGAAGATATATAGAGAGTCGGCAATTTCAATGATAGTTTATTAAAAACAAGTCATATATACTATAAAAAGAATAAAGTCGCTTTCCTTAAAGGCTGGCAACGCTTCTGCACTGCCTATGGTACTGCGCTTGTCTATGGGCGGCGTTGATTACTTTCAGTCAGGTGACACGCCTGCTCGTTTGCCTTCCTATCCCATAAAAAAGCTAAATAAAATAGTTTAAAAAGATAGGGGTGTTAAACTGTAATATTATTACGGTAGGTACTTGAAGCTATGTGGTAAGGTGTAACTAGTTCATTACATTCCGCGTAACAATGTTGGTAATTATATTCTTTTTATAGCGCTCTTTGTATCACTCGTATTCTTGGAATCATTAATGATATTACAATATTAATTATTTAAATAAAAGTTCATTCATATTTTTTACACAGTTCTCAGAAAATTCCAATTAATAAATTATTTCACCGAGGTGGCGAACTGAAGTGGCAGATCGGGTGGGGTTGGTGCAACTATATCCAGTGGACTGTAGTAGGCTATTGATGATTATAATAATGATTATAGCTATTGATGATGATAATAATGATAACGGCTATTGATGATGATATTATATTGAATAACTCGAGGTTCTCCGACAAGTCAAGCAAAAACGTGAACTTTTGCAGACCGTCAAAGGTAGAAAAGTTGCTAACCTGGGTCATATCATGTGACATGACAGGTACAAGTTGCTGCAACTGATCATGATGGGAAAAATTGCGGGTGAAAAACTAGTTGGTCGAAAAAGAAAGTCTTGACTACGTAATATCAGGGAGTGGACCGGGATAGCGAGTGCTCCAGAACTGCTGCACCTCGCGAAGGAGGAGGAGAGTTGTGCTGAATTAGCCGCCAACCTTTGCAAGTCGAAGAGGTACTCTTAGAAGAAGAAGAAGTAACGACAAATTTACCACTTTCATGGTATTGATCTCCATACCAGGTTAAATATGGCCTACAAAAACTTAATTAAATTTCATCTTAAGTGATTCCCTAAAAACCAAGTTATCTGTAACTTGGTTTCTAATTCCCCTAATAGCCTCTCCTGCAGAATAACTTGTCACAATATCAGCAGCATGTCCCCACAGTAGAATACCATATGACATAATACTATGGAAGTAACTATAGTGAAGTTATCTTGCTGTATCGATATCAGTTAGAATCTATATATTTTTAACAGCGTAAGCTGCAGAACTGAGTCTATTCACCAAATCATACATTCGCCAGAGTCTGAATGCCCTGCTAAACCACTGGAGAATCCAATGGAGAAGCGAGATGGGTAAATATCAATTCCTCTAGAAATGGGAAAGCCCCGAGTCTAATGGGACATATATGAGTTGTTGTAAAAAACATCATATTGAAAGCATCCAACAAATGTTTATAGTCAACTTGAAATATTTCTTAATTCCTCCAAAGGCGGTCTCTCTACATAAGTTAATACGGGTAGAAAAACGTCGGTCCGCTCTAAAACATCAAAGGGCTCTTCACACGTGCAATTAGCGATTGAATTATATCAGAGCGTCGCGTGCTTTGGAACCGATGGGAACGGGTAACCGACTGGCAATGCTGGGCATTCGCGGCCAAACATCACCTGCTTTCGACTCGACTGTCCGCGCGAGACTAGTGTGGATGAGACTTTATCAAGACCATTTACATTTCTCATAATAAAAAGTTCTCGATAAAAATGAAGACTAGTTGTTTTTTCAGTGAAAACTTTTTTAAGCACCGTTGTGATTTGCAACTCTATGAAACGAAAAAGCGACACTAAAAAGAGCCAAATATATACATATATTTAAATGATTTAATTTGTGAGAGTTTAGTTCAGACGTGTTTTTTATATTACTAGAACTGGAATATGTTGTTAGAATTATTTATGAATTTATAAGAATTCATTAATATTTTTAACAATATATTGCAGCTTATTTCAACTTCAGTTGTGTGTAAGTGGAAATGAGCTGGACTGATCTGTTGGAGAAATGAAAATCGTTAGAGTGGACGAGTGTTAGAATTGAGACCGCGTTTTGGCAAACGTATCGAGGGACATAGAGTATATGAGTTGTATAAAAGTTGTAATGTCATTAGTCATCAGAACCATAAGAGCATCAAGATATCGTTAGTCTGCTATGCATTTTTAACATTTTTATTCTGTTAAGTTGCTTTATTTGTTAAGTTACCCCGCCGATCCGCATTGGACAAGCGTGGTGGGTCAACGCCCGTTCCTCTAGAAACGGGGAGGCCCGTGCTCAGCAGTGGGACATATATGGGCTGTTAAAAAAAAAAGTTGCTTTATTTATTTTTATTACTTTCTATTCGGCGCATCCATACTATTATTTACGATGTCTGAATGTCACCACCAATTGCAGTCGCCGCGGTGATGGTCAATCCCTTAATTCGATGACTTCCTCCAACTTTAATTGCCGATTTCGATTCGGTTTAACGGCCGCTCATTGACGACACTTTGACGACTTAAGTACCTTCACATATTTTAAATGTACGTAAAAGGCCAAGGCTCTATATTCTTTTTCTCCCTCGTGCTCTTATATTTCTTTTTTAAATTCTTATTCTAAATCAATGGCTATTAAACAAAAAATAATATGGCAACGATATAAAATAGTTTTTTATACATAAATGCATATAGTCACGCCTGTCTCCCTGTAGGGTAGGAAGAGACCACAGATCTCCATCCACTACGATCCGACACACCTTCCTTGCTTCCTTCACACTCGTCCAACTTTTCATCCATCTTCCCTCTTACATTCATCGGAGCGAAACGGCCCTCCGTTCGTCGCTTCTCGCCCTCGCGAGAATCAGGACGTGACGGGTGGCGAACCACGTCGCGCGTCATTTTTTAACGAATTCGGTGTATTAAGATTCGTCAAAGTGAATCTCACGAGCCGCAAGGTTGGATGGAGGTCAGTCCCAGCAGAGCCCCGCATGCTGAGGTAAGGCACCATAGTACCTGGTGGAGCCCGATCCCGAGACGGTCGGCACGCTTGCGACTAAGCTCGCCCCTAGCTACGCATCATTTGGCTCGGTATAATAGTCTGTTATCTTGCCTTACTAGAAAACTCTTTTAAAATATTTCCAATGTGGACAGTTAGAACTTTTACTAGTTTTCCGTAGAGTCTACTATGGATGATGCCTCGCTTTGAGGCGAAACACGTGTCGTTTGCAAGGTGGAAAAGTGGTAGTGTGTGTTTGGTGTTGTGAATAGTGGTTGTGAGTTGCTGACGGCCGTTTTTCGGTAAGATTTAGTTTAATTTCCCCGTAAATCCACTTCATCCAGTAGAAAAATACACATTATTAATTTTCTGATTTTGTTTGCTTGTCGCGGATCTTAGCTAAGTAAAAGTTCTAACTGTCCACATAGTAATGGATTTCCGCAAAGTAACGCCTGACTCCATAAAATGAGTTGTTATAAAACTTGAATGACTTTTAAATGTAGGAGTGAAGAGTGTCTATGGTTCTATGGTCAGACAGAACGACGTTCAGGGTGGCTGGTTGAAATTGGATGTATAAAACCAAATTTAGGGCTGGTTCATAGTTAGACTATCAAATTAATAATAATATCGCTTAATAATGATTATCAAGCTAAGATTACTTATTACTTCACCAACACAATTATAAGTAATCATGGACGGCCTCCTTATAAGGTGTGTTCCCGTAATCTAGCTATGTGTATAGCAGGTGGTTTGGGGATTACTACTAAAATACATACATATAAATATTCTTCTCTTCTATCTTGTAAACCCAATCGTAATATTTCTTCAACTTGGTAACATCAGGTGCCGCATAATAAATGATTTTTATTTTACTTTATTAGGTAACTCGTCTGAAATATCAGTGGAGTCATCACGTCGTCTTGATCTGCTCATCAAGTTGCTCTATTTGAGTACAATATATTTAATAATACAATTATACTAATATATAATCTAAGTTTACTTCCTTATAACCGAGCTTAATTAAAAAAATCGTAGTAAAGTATAATACTTCTTAAGAGATGCATTAGTTATGGCTTTTGTTATAGTATAGGAAGGCAGTCTATAAGCGTATGAGCTTATAGAAATGGAAGTCGAACCTCTTTGGATATACCTCTGAAGCTAGCTAATTCCACAAATGAACAGTCTTTTATCATATACAGGCCCTTCTACAAAAATATCTTCTGAATAATGCTACTATAATTGTATTTCCTTATACCTTAAGTTCATATGGAAACACGGACAGTAGTATATCTTTCAAATTTTTTGTTTAGCGTCTATTTGTCAAACAAAATTTAATTTCAATTACGATTTAAATTGTTGAGATTACATAAGTTATGAAATTCACGTCATATACAATATTATTCAATAACTATCTCATATATATATATATATATATATATATATATATATATATATATATATATATATATATATATATATATATATATATATATATATATATATATATATATATATATATATATATATATATATATATATATATATATATATATATATATATATATATATATAACCATTAAAATCATTTCACCATCACACATCATATTAAAATAGTTAAAATGGCATAAATAAATAATTAGAATCGTACTTTGTACGTACTAAGTAGAGCATTTTTACATTACAATACATCGTATCAATCGTAATACAGTTGCCACCTACCGACCGCTTGATTGAAATCAATTCGATCTCATCGATGTTTTATCTATTGTCCAAGATATCATTTCTGTCTGTATCAATGCCCACTGAACTGTAGCTAGAAATTGAATTAAAAATTTGCCATTTTGGACTCTATTACTCAATTTATAAGTGCGTTCTGGACTTTGAAGATGACGAAGTATTTTAATAGGCTTCGTGTTATCTATCGATTACTTCTTAAAATTCTAAATCGAATGATATTTAGTTTAATGGCAGTAAAACTAATTTTGTCGATGCATTTTCTATTATATCACGAACATAAAAAGCTCAATGAATCGTAGATTTGGTTTGAGAGGTTCCCATCGATGTTCAGTATTGGAACATTCGTGTTCCTTCAACTGTGAGATGGATTAGATTTTTTTTTTTAAAGCTTGATGGATTTGTAGTAAACTAAACGAGTGCGATGACTTACAATCGAATTGATGTAAAAAGGTTTAATCGATTTCGATTACTCTCGATTGTCGAATATCAGTTACATTAGCACAGATAATAAACATTTTAAATTATTTTTTGTAGTTCACTAACTAAATAGTCAATAAGTAAAACAGTTTATAAAAAAATAATGATATAGTTGGACAGACATACTTTGCTAAGATCCACGAACGCAAATCGGAAAAATGATAGTGTATTATATTTACGTAGAAAGTTTATAGGGAATTACAGTGTAATTCTTACCGTGAAACAGCTGACAACAAATCCTGCTAGAGGACTTGCTGTGTGAAACGGCTTTCACGGTCTAGTCACTTCATATTCTTCACTATAAAAACAAAACGTTTCGCCTTGACACGAGGCATCATCAAGTGTAGTACATCAGGTGACTATGAAAGACAACTATAAAGATGATAAAGTAATCGATGATTGGTCATATATATCATAAAGAAACTTAATGTTTACCCGTAAATAATGTTTCGTTCGTTTTTATTACATATCAGACACAAAATTCCTCATTATATTCATTCATTGAAATCATGCGAGATTAACGACCTAATAAGCTAAGTGGCGAAGCCAAGAGTTGCCAGTTCGATTCCGGTATCATATATAAATACGGAATAAAGTCTAAAGAACTAGATTAAAGAAAGAAGTGAACTAAATTCACTGACACAGCCTTTCGAATTAGCAAACTAAAGTAGCAATGGGCTGGTCACGTTTGTCGGAGATCCGACAATCGTTGGGGCAAACGAGTGCTGGAGTGGAGACCGTGTCTCGGCAAATGTAGTGTGGGACGCCCCCCGGCTAGATGGTGCGACGATCTGCGCAAGGCAGCCGTCACTGGATGCGGGAAGCCGAAGATCGGGCTAGGTGGCGCTTCATGGGGGAGGCCTGTGTCCAGCAGTGGACTGCCGCAGGCTGTTGATTGATTGATTTATATACATACGGAAGTAGGATAAATATATGAATATTTATTTCGAGTGTTTTTGTACCACCTATCCACTTTAGAAAAGTAATGTGGGTTAATGTTGTTCCCATAGAATTAGGCTCTGTGACTAACAGCGGTATATATGTATATGGGCTATTAAAATAATACCTCGTCTTGGAAGTAACAGGATGTATTAAATGCTAGCTCATAATCCACCCTTTCAGATGCATGAAATTATACACCATTACAGACTTGATTTTTGTAATTGAGTTTTTTACCATATTCTTGCATTTTTACTGGACCATCTTTTTCTGTCGTGATGCGTCTTGTATTGTTTTAACAGGGAGTAGCCTTCATAGTCTCGAGGTGTCCCTGTGTTACCTTAAGTGATGAGGTGTGAGTGAGGAGAGAAGAACTCCAGTTCCACTCTGTCACCGTAATCGGGATCCAGTTAGGAACAGCGCCCTCGGAAGTGCGATGTATGTGTGAGTGTATCCTGTAATTTGGACCAATGTGCAACACCGTGGGGTTTTAGTAGATCAAAATACAACATAACCTCTCCAACAGAGATGTCTATGAGATGATGATATCCCAACAAAAACAAGAGACAGCCTTAATAAGGGCTAGATAGACTTTGTTGTACTTGTTCCTTTTTTTGTTTGTTAGCTTTATGGTTACCTATGTAATTTCACAAAAATAAATCTGCAGGGTAAATTTAGTAAACCGTTTTTTTGTCAAAGACACCTGACAGAACGGAATGGTAAGCTATACATTAATTTGACACAGGTGAATGGTAGATAAAAAGGAGTTGCGAAATGTGGAAAGTTTTTTCAAATAATTCAACCCTCGCTTCGTAACGAAGCCTGGAGGAATTAATTAGGGCCGAAGATCGTGATTTATGCTTTCATTTTTAAACCCGATGTCCCCGAGAGTTGGCGCGTACTACGCGCTAACTTCTCACTTTTAACTCACGCAAATTGTTTATTGTTGTTTTAACCCTTCACTACTTCACATCATCATCAACAGTCTACTCGGCGACTCCTGGTCATAACCTTCCAGAGATAAACCCTTCCAGAGATATGCCACCTAGCTAATATCCAGTATCTATCAACTGCTCTGCGTAGATCGTTTTTCCATCTAGCTGGAGGACACTACATTTATTTGACACGGTCTTCAGTACCTCACTCATCTACTGCAATTGTTGTGCTGAAGTGGAAATGGGCTGGTCAATGTTGTCCTTGAACCGGACAACATTGACCAGCCCATTCCACCTTAGTCTGCTAACTCAGAGAGGTGAATCCATCGAAAAAAAAGATCCGGTTCGTAGGACCAAATTTTTGAGTACTTCAGTAAGGGATTTATATGTAAAATAAAATATGAGATGGATATAACACGTATTTCAGAGATCTATTGGAAGCATCAGGTATCTGTTAACCCGCTTCTGCAGTAAGTGATTGTTTGGCAATTGTCACAAGCCAATGAGTGACACGCAGAAGTTCTATTGGTACAAGATGCCTGTCTCTATAGTCATAATCTGCCTATTTCGCGTGACCGTTGTGGATAAATCTGCCCATTCTGGATGAGCCTTCTCATAAAAGGGATGATTTAGGTGATTAGTATTAAATAAATTTCAGATCGAGTCGAGTGCAAATAGTAATTCAGATGGTCCATGATTAAAAGTTTCCCTGTAAAACCTTTTTATGTTCTGAGAGCTAAGGCGTGGAGGAATTCGCTTACTTTGTCATTGACGGTACACGGTTCGTTGGGCTACAGTTTTACAACTCTTGGTAGGTGGTATTATCTTTCATAATTGTTAGCTTTAAGCTTGGTTTGTCCTCGGCAATTAATCTCGATAATGTTAACCAACTTTAATCGAAATTATTAGAAGTTTTTTTAAACTTAAAGCTTTAAAGTGGTAGCTTAGCTAACTTCGAACGGTGAGCGAGTAGTATAGTAGACTCTACGGAAGACAACCGAAAAGACTTTTCGGTTGTCTTCCGTAGAGTCTACTATAAAAGTTTTTGGTTTAAGAACCAAATAGATCCACTTCATTCAGCAGAAAAACACACATTATTAATTTTCTGTTATTGTTTTGCTTGTCGTGGATCTTAGCTAAGTAAAACTTTTGACTGTCTACATAGTGATGGATTTCCGCAAAGCAACGCCTGACTCCATTAATAATACCTACATCCAGTCCCTGCCAGGCGTCTTATACAGATCTTCGCTCCATTTAACAAGAATCCTATAGGTCCTATTAAAACATATATGTAGAGTGAAATGAAATAAATGCGTAATTTGTAACTTTTTAAGTTGACTGCAAAAATCTATAGAAGGTTTTGATAGGACGGCCACCATTTTATCAAGACGTAACGTGATAAGCTGACTGGTATATTTCAAGATACTTGCATTATATTGGGTTGTCTGGAAAGTTCGTGCTGATATTCGGTAGATAGCGCGAGAGACCTGACTGAATATATCACAATTATTGAAAACAAATGTCATGTGTACATATTCTAAAAGAGATAGCTTCAGTCGTGCGATCCGAATCGTAGATCATCAAGATCTCATCGATCGGCTTGATTCTCTAGGGCTGCGGAGAGATGTCTCATCTCTCAGCATTTTTTAGCGTTTCTATCATGGGGAGTGCTCCGAGGAATTGTTTGGAATAATTCCCGCCGCCGAATTCCACAACCGCACAACTCGCCGTAAAGAAAACTTTCATCCCCACCACCTGGATGAGTGGCGATCTACTACGGTGCGTTTCTCTCGTAATTTCTTTCCACGCACCACCAGTTTGTGGAATCAGCTACCCTCGGCGGTCTTTCCGAACCGTTACGACATTGGAAACTTCAAAAAACAAGCCTTTACATACCTAAAAGGCCGGCAACGCTTCCGCGACTCCTGCGGTGTCGCGGTTGCCCGTCGGCAGCGTTCCATCAGGTGACAAGCTTGCTCGTTTGCCCTCCTATACTATAAGAAAAAAGTCAGATTTGGAAAAAAGTTTGGTTACGCTTCGTTAATTTTTATCAGTTTTGTACGCCTTAGAAAAAAAAGCATTAAATGCCTATAATGCACTTTATAATTTTCTTTATCCGAAAGGACAAAAATGCAAGACAAGCGGCAAATAAGATATGTGCTGTTTATGGCAAAGATGCTAAAGCCGAAAAAAATGTGCGAAAGTGGTTTGCACGGTTTAAAGCTGGAAATTTCGCCCTGGAAGATTAAGAACGCCCAGGTAGGCCGTCCATTACAGACGAAGATATGATTAGAACAAAAATCAAGAACAACCCACGCTCGACATTACGTCAATTAGCAGAATGGTACCCATATAATTTAATAAATGTATATCAATATTTAAATGAGCTGCGTTTTAATTGTCCTAAAATATAGGCACGAACTTTCCGGACAACCTATTATTTTATTTGACACTGGCATAATATTTATAACCAAATTGCCATCAAGAAAAGAAAAGTAATAATGCACAGAAGTTTGTTATGTTCTAAAGTATTAAGAACTTCCATAATAACGCATAAAAAAATATTAGATGCTTTTTATTCGCATTGAAACCATCACATACGTTTATTAACCACGCAACAATATACGCATCTAACCGAATAAGTCGGCCCCGCTTGTTATAAAGAACGTTTTTTGCGATCGAATAACTCACTCTATCACCAAGTAAATGAAAGAGATGTAAACGTCTTCAAGTGACTTCTTTCATGTGACCGCTTCGGCCATTGCTTGCATAAGCTGTCCGTTTATCGAAAACTAAGAAAAAAAATGCACCACGATTGCGGTCTGTATTTTTAGTTCTGTAGCCCTTTCGATTTGTATTGAAATTATCGACGACTGTTTTCTTATATAGTCACATCGTCGGCCTAATAGTCAAAATATAAAGTCCATATGAGTATGAGGAAATTTAAAGGTTGTTTAATAAACAACAAAAAACATATTTTCTTACATAGTTTGAGCAATTTCTATAAAACCATCTTACTTTTAGGTTCTAGGTATAAGTAGAGGTATTTTTTTAAGTACTATTGTATACGCTTCATGATCATGCTTCAGAGTGGATCAAAAGTGAGAAGTGAGAAAGAAATGTTTTTTTAGAGGTATAAATTCTTATAATTACGTCGACGAAATGTTATTTTTCTATTTTTTCGAGTTTTTTTTTTATACAAAAATTATTGTATGGTAAAATAGATTTTTTTCACAGCCCATATATATTCTTCTGCTGTACACAAGCCTCTCTGTTTCTGTAGGAACGAACATCAACTCACTAGGCTCAAAGCGGATTGGTGGGATGTCTGTAGTTTGTGCTACTAATATTTATTATGCGAGAATCGAACCCGCGATTTTTGACTCCGTATACAGCAATCCTGCCACTGAGACAATTGGTCTTATAAAAATACATTTATAAAATTCATATTTGACTATTTTCCATAGTCCATATATTTCTCACAGTTGAGTACTGGTTATCTCAATTTCATAAGAAACAGACAATAACCTACCATGCCGTCCCAGGCATTTACTCTGGATTCAGCAGCTCCTAAAAATTTGGGTTTCGGAGGCCCAATAGAGAAGGAACAGCGGCATCTAGGACCGGGCGCGGTCGCCCCTTTGAGGTTCTGCGCGAGCTGTGGGATTCATCCCCGAGGGTCGATCCTACACCTCTATGGGTGTGGATGTCCCCTATCTATTTATACCAATGCGGAAATCAAATCCACGACCAATGATTCGGAAAGCGTTAACTTCACCACTGAAACAATAAGGTTATTTAGTCAATTTATTACAAGAAGTGGGCCTTCTCAGGAAGTATGTGGAGGAATGGGAGAGGTAGCTGCAGTGGGGAAGTTGGAATAGCCGTCGGTTTAGAAAGAGACATCTTCTAAACGAGTTGGTCTAAAGGTGCAGATATTCATTGTCTGTAGGTGACCCAACAAAGCTAAAAACTGAATAACATATAAAGACCTGGGAAGTACCATACTCCAGCAGAAAACCGGCGTCTTAGCTACCGCGCTTCGTCCGGTGAGCTGTTGAGTTCCGTATTCCCTACCCCCCTCCACTCCCCCATAACGATACGTTCTTTAAAGACCGGCAGCGCTTCTGCACTGCCTATAGCACTGCGGATGTTTATGGGCGGTGTTGATTGCTTTCCATCAGGTCACACGTCTGCTCGTTTGCCTTCCTATTCCATAAAAAACAATTTCCCAAGTCGAAGAAATAAAAAGAAAAAATAAGAAGAAGATAGAAAATGTAGAAGAAATAAGAGAAATAAAAAGAAAAGGTTTCTTTTCAATATGACAACATCGTTTGACAAGAAAACCTAAATCGCAACATTACAATAGTGCAATTCTTCAAGAGTAAACAATCGGGGCGTGGCACTCGAACCGTCGGGACGACAACCCAAGGGTCACTGAGTGCACTCCAGCGCTGCAAAGGGTTGTTACAGTCGATCTCGAAAATTTTACAACAGTTGATTTGTAGAATTTTCCAATTGGCACTTCAGTCGTTTCTGTTACGTGTTACAATAGATATTTTCTTGATGGCAATAAAAATTTTGTGGCTATGAAAATATCCCGGCAAACTTTGTACCGCCTCAGAATAAATAAATAGAAAAGCTGAACTTTAGTAAAAAATGTGGTCACAAGTTAACCAAAGAAATGAAAAAATAAAACAAACTTCACTTTTGAATTTAATTTGATTTCTGAATGATTTTTAACTTTAATTGATTTCTGAACGACGGGACGAACATCAAATGTTTGACAGGTAGGAATAGTTTCTAAGGGAAAACGAAATTGTTGCTTTTACTATATTCCTAATATTTTTATCATATTTACTCACCTTTGAAACCTTCCCTCGACTTGTTGAATAATATCTCATCCGTAGTGGTAGAGCCACGTTGCAGAGAAATAATTTGTCTAGAATGGCATATTATTCGTTTGTAACATGAATGGGCTGGCTCGCCCGGGGAAGTGCCACACTCCCGCAGAAAAGCGGCGTCTGAGTGCTAGCTTAGCTACCGCGCTCTGTCCGGTGAGCGGTTGGTTTCCGGAGGCCCAACACCCTTCTCCCTCCATTTAGAATGTTTCGGCATTTGATTTGTCATGACAATTTTGAGAAGGAAAAAAAAGAAGACTAAAATGAAAATTTACAAACCAATTAATAGAAGTAAGGGTGCAGACGTATAGAGAATTGAAGGCGCCAGCCTTGGAACGAAGTAAATAAAATATAATAGACACACGGAACAGAATAGAAAACGTTTATTTGCGTTATTTAACTAAATAAAATTTAACGTAAAAACAAAACAAAAAAACCTAAAACTTAAGAGCCATTTTAAGAAACATTTGTTTTTACTCAGCCAAAACCAGGCGCTCTATTGTAGGATCTGGTGATGGTTTTCAGCAGGACCTATTGTAGCCAGATCACGAAACACAGTGGTTTAAACAGAAGTTGCTGTATCGAAAATTGCTAAATATATACATAAGTTATAGACGATGATTTATGGAGAAAAGTTATATAGATGGATTAAAGCTTTGTAAGTTTCTTGACAACATCGCTATTTAATGAATTCGAGCTATTAACCGTTGCTTCAAATGAAAACATATTTTTTAACATAACCCCAATAGGGCTTGTATGAAAACAGTGATGAGTGTGGATGATTGCTTCATCAGAAAGTGTGCCAAGATCGTATCAAATCAAGATTTGTGATATCTGCCTACAAAGGGAAACAGGTGTGATCATATGTATGTACGATCTTTTGAAAAACTTCGCTCATAAATTACGTCATCACTTAAAAACAAGTAAATAATAAAAATAAACACGCGTTACGTAATTCTTGAACGTAGCCGATCGCCCTGTCAGTTTGTTTCTCACTTGTCATTTTCCAACAGATTGTGCCGGAGGGCACCGACGAGTCAATGGCTCTCGAATCTCTTTGAATACAGCCTATACAATCAATCACTCCGTTTTCTTAATTAATTCATTGAGACATATTCAAAGAACAATGTTCAAGACAAAATAAATTTTTTTTTGAAGATAGTGAGTTAAACACGCAAGCGCATCACCTGGTGGGAAGCAAGCGTATCACCTGATGAAAAGCAAGCTTATCACCCGATGGAAAGCTAGCGTATCACTTGATGGAAAGCTAGCGTATCACCTGATGGAAAGCTAGCGTCTCACCTAATGGAAAGCTAGCGTATCACTTGATGGAAAGCTAGCGTATCACCTGATGGAAAGCAAGCGTATCACCTGATGGGAAACAAGCGTATCACTAATCAACGCTGTCCATAGACATCACAAATGCGTTGCCGGAATTTAAAATATGAGTAGGCTTGTTTTTTGAAGGTTTCAATATCATATTGGTTCGGAAATACCGCCGGAGACAGCTGAATCCATAAAGTGACCGTGCGTGGAATGATGTTTCGGAAAAATAACACCGTATTGAATCGCCACTGATTAAGATCGTATGGATAAAACTTTTCCTTTTAGTGAGTTGTGGGGCAGTGGAATTCAGTAGCAGAAATCATTCCATATAATTCCACGAGCACTCCCTATGATGAAAACGATAACGATGCCGAGAGATGATCAAGGCTTTGGGTTAGATCGTCGATGACCGCATCAAATGAATAAAATTATTATTGGATAATATATACAAGAATAACAGTCCACAGTTAGACATTGACTCCAAAAAGTGTTGCCGTAATCCTCATGCTAAGCGAGTGGACTGAGGATAGCAGGTTGTTGTTTATGGGATAGGCAAACGAGCAGGCGTGTCATCTGATTGAAAAAAATGAACGCCGCCCATAGACATCTGCAGTGCCATAGGCATTGTGGAAGAGTTGCCGGCCTTTGAGTAAATGTGTAAGCTTGTTTTTTTAAGGTTTCTATATCGTATCGATTCGAAAACACCGCTGGAGGAAGCTGATGGGTATTCTGCAGATCAGGCAAACCATCATGCGGGTCACCTGGTGATAAGTAATCACCGCCTTCCACAGACATTTGCAACGCCGGAAGCTTCAGACAGGAGCTACCGGCCTTTTGTGAACACATACGCAAGACTCTTGAATACCCCTATATTTCTTCAGAAACACTGCAGGTTTTTATTGAAAGATAAATCAATTTTTTAGGGAAACGAATGTCTTCTAAGTCGCTTCACTTTTGTTAGAGCGATCGTGGTGGTTATGAAGTAGTGTTACTGGTACAGGCCGATTTTATACGCTTCACGAGATGTTATACGCCTTACGAGATGTTATACGCCGTACGAGATGTTATACGCCTTACGAGATGTTATACGCCTTACGAGATGTTATACGCCTTACGAGATGTTTTACGCCGTACGAGATGTTGTTATACGGCTTACGAAATGTTATACGCCTTACGATGTCTCGCCATCTCACCGTCATCACAAATGTCTAGCAGTGGATTATTACGGCCGTAATAATATGTAGTGATCCAATAGGCTTATTTAAAATATTTTATTGTTTTCTATTTCAATGATTATTTGCAAAATAAAAAAAACTTTGATAAATCAAGATTTATTGAAAATCATATATATATATAAATATGTATATACAATTTTTAATAAATCTTCATATATATAATCGAAAACAAAAATGTTGTTACCGCTTTTATAAAAAAAATGTAATCTTAATGGACTACTCGTGCTAATACTAATTACTTGATAAAAATGTACAGGTTGATATCGGTTCTGATTGTGGTATGGTCATCAGAAAAAAACTAATAAAAATGTATTGACTATTTATTTTTCTCATGGTAACGGTATAGCAATTACGATGTTCAAAATGTAATACACCAATCATGTCTGTGCACTAATACTCCATTTAGATTATTAAAGTGGAAAATTAGGAGTACAAGGTAAAATGTACGTTGTTAAAAATTTATTATGTATAACTCTGCATATGCATTGCTTAATTTAGAATAAGGATGTGAACAATAAAGGAAAGGAAGTAAAGAAAAATTCAAAGGAAGCAGAAGGAAGGAGAAAAAGAGGAAAGAAGTTGAAATAATTCTAATCACTTAACACCGATGTCGAAATTTGTGAGGGTATTTTCTCGTTCGAGCCAATTCAATCATGCCTCACTCTACCATTAAATTTCTTTAATATATTTTAATAAGAACTTAATTTTTTATTCAATTCCTACTATTACTTCACACTATCCCTATATATAGGTACATAATAAATTTGTAGTGGATAAAAGTTGATGTTCATACAGTTTTTTCAAATATTATTTTATTAATTATAATTAATGAATTAATTCATTAATTATAATTAATGAATTAATTTATTAATTATAATTAATGAATTAAATTATTAATTTTAGTGTTATATGGGAGACAACATTTTCCATTATATAAGATATTTAGCAGGATATAAAAGTAGGAGTTGTAATTTTGCTGATGACCGTACTCATTTAGATTAGCTGCTACTTTCCATTTTGTTTTGTCGCAATTTTTCCAAATGCCAAATTCGCCTTGTCTCGAGGGAGGTACCTACTTAACGGGTCCGCTTGAGAACAACAAAGGTAATGCCGAGAAATTTACCCTCCGCTCGGTACCTAAGTCACTTTTACAACTACGTTCACAAATTTAAATGTTACGTTAATGTATTGAATAAATTATGTATTGGATTAATATTGCTTATATCAGGGATGAGCAACACGCGGCCCGTTAAACATGTTTATGCGGCCCGCCAAGCATTTCTAAAATTGAATTTATTTTATCGACTTTCTCCCATCAATATATTGTTATAAAATTAATTATAATAAAATGGTAGCAAATACTAAACCCAAACAAATTATTAATAAGTGTTACTTTATGTGCAGCCCGCCACAAAATTTTAAAATTTAAATTGGCCCGTTGATTAAAAAGGTTGCTCACCCCTGGCTTATATCATTAATTGGCTCAGTGGCAGAGCCCTCCGCCCGCGGAGTCAATGGTTGCGGGTTCGATCCCCGCATTGGAATAAATATATGTATGGATTACAAATATTTTTACGAGTCCGGTAACTCCGCCAATCTATAAGAGCCCCCCGCCAAATTATAATTAATTGTGGTGGTGTATTAAACAATATAGTTCGATTAAGGCGTATAAATGAAGTTATATGAAATATATGCGTGTATCGTGACTTTTTAAGTTGTCTGAAAAAGTCGGTAGAAGATTTTGGTTGAATATCCACCATTTTATCAAGATGTAACGTGATAAATTGACTAGTTACATTTTAAGAGATTTGATGTTATTGTATTTTACTTGACACTGGCATAATAGTCAAAGAATCAAAGAAAGGAAAAAGAGTTTTAGAACCAACTACGCCTCATAATTAAAAAAAAAAGAAACGCATCGCCTATACGTCAAAAAGGCCTTGAAATTTGCAACGACAATTATGTCGACATCCAAGCTAAATGCCCAACCGACAAAATGACGGACGAGAAAAAAATATCGCACAAAATATTCGGCAAGTTAATGATGACGCAGGAAAACAACCATTGAAAAGACTGAAAAATGAACGGAATCGTTTGCTGGAAGAAAGCCTACGGAATAATGGGAAAATATGAAAAGAATGGTCCGAACAAAAGGGCAATTGAAGACGAAAATAATGAAGGACAAACAATTAACACACGACGGACGCAGGGCTCTGTTCGTGTTGACTCTCCAGCCGGGGCTTGTCTTCCTGTTTTTTTCCGCTTTTGTGACAAATAATGAAATAAAATTATGTAACATTTTTACAAAATTGCGGTTAGACTGCCCTAAAAGCTAAAATTCGTTCAAAAAGTTCCTTATGGTTCCCGACATGAAATAGAAACATCCCATTTCATCCTGTGGAAAGTGACTGAACAAATATCAGTGGACTAGCAGTATCGTCTACCTAAGCGGTGAAGTACGTCTACTAACATGGGGAGTGGGTTAGGGAACCCCCATTTGTACCCCAGATTTGTATTGTTTAGGCTTTATTATTGATGCATATTATTACATAATATTTCTTTAAATGTACATTAATTCCTTTAAAAACATTCCTTCCAATTAAACAGTAGTCAACTGGCAACCAGAAGCTAAAACATTCGAAGCAATAAACTCATGGAATTAACAACATAAAACAGACATTACTGCGCGTATTAAGAAAAAAAGAAGTATCGGAATCAAAATGGCGTGTCAACTTTTAATATCACCTTGTAAACGGAAAACTCATCTCGTTCGTGACCAACGATCTTAGAACGTGAGCCATGTTAATTGCAGTTATAATTTGATGAATGATAAACGAATTTGTGTCTAATGTCAATAAATATAAAGACTTTTTAGTTGATAAGCAAGGGTTGAACGACTGCAGTTTTATCGTTGTCCACCGATGTGATATCATCGAGCACGTCAACCAAACAGTTTGATGTTAGATAAAAAAAAAAAATACGTATATAGGATTTTTGGAAACACCGCTCCCTCACCATAATTGGCCTAAAACTTTATCTCTTCAAAGAAGTTATGGTCATTTGTGGCACAATATTTTTGGTAGCTCGCATTCGTTTTCTGGTCATCCCGGTTGAATTATGGACTCGTGACCGTGGAATGAATCTGTGCTTTTTGTTTTAAATCTTAGAAATATGAATTTATACTTTCACGAGATGTTCACAGTGGCATTATATATAAATTATATAATAAACTAACATGGTCCCGTAAACGGAATAGCGCTCGCGATACCAGAGCGTCTAGGTCAGCTGGTTGTTCCTCGCCAATGCTCAGCTGCGTTTCGTGGTAGCTTTAAATACACCGCAACTAAGTGTTGGAACAACTTGCCATCACCTCGTGACTTGCATACAATAAAAATACGCATTTAAAAAAAAAACACAAAAATCTAATTTTAAGTATGCAGTCAGGAAATTGTTCTTTTGGACGCGGTGAATTTAGTTATATGACTCAGTTGTTTTTAATTCTTTTGTTCTGTATGTGTATTTATATTTATGTGTATATGAGTATGATTAGTTATATATATATATGGATGTATGTGTATGTACGAGTGTGTCAGCATGAATGTCGTCACTGTGGTCCGCGATCTGACCGCGTTGGTTCTTGCTAAAAACCAGCGTCGGGTGCTCCTATAGAGCGCCCGGCATATGCTGAGCAAGAACCATTTTATGACATTTATTAGATTAAAATTATATGGACAGTCAAAAGTTTTACTTAGCTAAGATCCGCGACAAGCAAAACAATAACAGAAAATTAATAATGTGTGTTTTTTTGTGCTGGATGACGTGGATTTATTTGGAACTTAAACCAAAAACTTACCGAAAATCGGCCATCGACTCTCCACCCACCAACCACTATACACAACACCAAACACACATTACCACTTTTTCATCTTGTAAACGACACGTGTTTCGCTCCAACAGGAGGCATCTTCAGGTATAGTAGACTCTACGGAAGACAACCGAAAAGTGAGTAGAATTAAAAAAAAAGTTAGTTAAAAAAAAGTTCATAGAATGTTTTGGTAAAATAGTCACCATTCTATCGAGACGTAACTTTGGCAAGCTGACTAGTTACATTTCATAAAAATTTGATATTATTATATTTTACTTGACACTGGCATAATAGTTATAACCAATTGCCATCAAAGAAAAAAAAGTTAATACTTGTGTATTTGCTACAAGGGTCAGTCATATGTTTAGTTGATTTTCAATCGATAATTTTGTACGTAATAAAGTCGTGCCTCAATTTTTGTTTAATGTCGATATTCCTTTACATGCTGCAACAATCGACGGTATACAAAACCCATAAACAACGGTGAAACCCGAGCTAATATAACTCCGATCCAGAAGCCGGCTAAAATAAGACATAAATATAGAAGTTATGGGTTTTGGGAGGGGAAGAGACGTGTTTGTTATAATAACTTATGTGAATTCTCACAATGAGGTTGTAACGATATCTTTAAATGCGATGAATGTATAAATTCTTTTTTTTTATTTTTCTTTGATTGTTACGACCGCTGCGTTTTTCTGCTACCCTAGTATGTAGATGTTCGACTAAAACTCTTTTTTCTTGTCATCTTGTTTCTTCTATATTTCTTCTCATTCTTGGGTCTTTTATAATAACTCTGGTTTATGCTACAATAACTATGAGCTGTGTATATATATATATATCTAGCTGCTTGGCACGAGCCCCCCCCCCACTTTTAGAGGAATTTAATCCGCCACCCTTGTCCAGTGTGGATTGAAGGGTTTACCAGACTCGGAATAAATATCTATGGGCTATTTTTATTTCTTTTTTCTGATGCAGGAGTTAAAATAATTGGATGATAATAAATATTAGATTGGCTTAGTGGCGGGGCTCTCCACCCACGGAGTCGCGGGTTCGATCCCCGCATCGGAATAAATATATGTATGGCCTACAAATATTTATTCAGAGTCTAGTAACCCTGACAATCCACATTCGACAAGCGTGGTGGATTAACGTCCATTCCTCCAGTAATGGGGAGGCCCGTGCTCAGCAGTTGGATGTATATGGGGTGTTAAAAAAATGCCTGGTTACGTACAAAACTTGCAATAGTGTAGCTATTATTTTTACGCCTCTAGCCATTTATATTTCAACTTGTTTATTTAGTGAGTTCTACAATTCAAGACATGAGAGCCACGTAACTTGCACTAACTTGAAGCAGATTCGGAATTTCTTCATTCTTCAGAACCTTAAAACTTTTAATTTCGTATTGTACTTAATGTATTCTCATGTTGGGCGCCAGTCAAAATAATTGGATCGGTAATCCAATTAAAAAATAAAATTATTTTTTAATTGCATTACCACACACATATCGTCACGCCTGTCTACCGTAGGAGTAGGCAGAGAGCACAGAACTCCATCCGCTACGGTCCCGGCACACCATTCTTGCTTCATCTACACTCATCCATCCTTCCTCTCACATTCTTCGTAACGATACATCTCTCTGTTACTCGCTTCTCGCTCTCGTGGGAATCAGAACGTGATGGATGGTGAACCACGTCGCCGTTCTTTTCGTATTTTTTGTTGCATAGGAGGGCAAACACCTCATGGAAAACAATTACCGCCGCCCAAAGACAACCGCGACAGCGCTGGAGTCACGGAAGCGTTGCCGGCCTTTTAGGTACATAGGTATTACCTTGTTATTTGAAGGTGAAATTGGATTACCGTTCCAATTATTTTGATTCGGGTATCAAATTACTTACGCCACTTAGTTGTCAGAAAGATATTGTTACTATCAAATGAAATGAAACTTAGAAATTGACAATATCAAATAAATAATTTTGATAATTTTAAAATAAAATGTTGAAAGAAATATTTTCCTTTGAAAACATTCTAAGATTACAGCGGACGCTTATATTTTACCAAAGTATAGATAACCTCGTTTCTTCCAGTTAGTTTCGTGCAAGGTGTCTGGCAAATAAAATAGATTGTCAGTGCCGATTTATCATTCCTAACCAACCGTATTTATAACTGTATTAATTATTATAATGACTGTTTGTGATGTTTTTCAATTTTGAGATGAAGAGGCTTCTAGAGAATTCTCAAACTAACGAAGTTAAAGACAACCGAATCATTTATTTATTTTTATTTAATACTTTATTGTACACATAAAACACGACATACAAGAATTAAAAGGAAAGAAGATGTACAAAGGCGAGCTTAACTCAAAATTGAGTTATATTCCCGCAAAACCAGGAGTGAAAGAGAAATAAGATAAACTGTGAGGATAGAAATAAGTGTACAACAACAAAATATAATAATAATATACATAGAAATACATACTATATAAAACCATATAAATACTAATAATAAATAATATAATACTATATAAAGAAGATAATATACACATAAATATATACTTATATAAATATTTTATATTGAAAGGAAAATATTCTTTAATTCTTCCCTTAAATATATCCAGTGACAGGCTATCACGTATAGTATGTGGGAGAGCGTTCCACAACACGAATCATCATATTGCTTTTCCATTTAGTATAATGCTTTTCAAAGACTATTTGCCATAATAATGTTTATAAGACTAAACGTCCATTGAAAGGTATAATGACTAATAAAATGAGAAACAAAATAGAATTTATATTTCGCAAGGAGACGGATCGCTTCGTTAGCGTGGAATTTATTGTTCGTGCGGCTGGAGGGAAAATCGTCAAGAATAGCAATAGCCAGTGAGACTGTTTGAAATTCATAACGCTCGGCCGCGAATCAACCGGTCACCTTTCATCTCTGTGATAGGTATCGTGTCTGCCGAGGACGCGGTTTCGCATATGAAGTGTTTGTTCTGCTGATGTCTCGGATTTGTTTCGAAACGAATGAACTTGTTGACGCGTTTGGTATCTGAAACATCTCTTACGGGACTTTTTTTCTATCCGGCAACTGAAATAGTATTTCTTCCCTCTGTCCGAGCCACCATTTTATTTCACGAAAGTGGTCCGACTGACTGCCGAGCGTAATAAATGAAAGAGCCTAATTTACCGCTGGGTGAATGAAGTTTGGTAATCACGATCTTCAGACAAAGGAGAGAGAGAGAGAGAGTGTTTGCGATTTGAAAAATCTCTTACGGGACTTTCTTTCTATGCGGCGATTGAAATAGTGTTTCTTCCCTCTGTCCGAACCACCATTTTATTTCATGGAACTGGTTCGACTGGCTGCCGAGATGTGAATCACTAATTTAAAAAATAGTTTTTTAGGAGGTTGATTAGGTCTACTACGCACTACAGTAAACAGGTCAGTTAATAGTTCTCAGTCAGTTAATGGATCTCAAACAGCCGGAGATTTCTACGGAAGTGTTGCCGGCCTTTGAGATATGAGGTTTGTTTTTCTGGCTTGTCTACTATACCCCTATATGATGAGTCCTCATGTACAGGCGTTACTTTGGGGATATCCATCACTATGTGGACAGTCAAAAGTTTTACTTAGCTAAGATCCGCGACAATCAAAACAATAACAGAAAATTAATAATGTGTGTTTCTTGTCCTGAATGAAGTGGACCTATTTGTAACTTAAACCAAAAACTTACCGAAAAACGCCAGCAACTCTCCACCCAACGACTCTACGGAAGACAATCGAAAAGTAACACTTTTCGTGTTGGGGCGAAACACGTGTCGTTTACAAGGTGGAAAAGTGGTTGGTTTTGTGTATAGTGGTTGGTAGGTGGAGAGTTGCTGGCCGTTTTTCGGTAAGTTTTTGGTTTAAGTTCCAAATAAATCCACTTCATCCAGCAGGAAAACACACATTATTAATTTTCTGTTGCTAAGTAAATCTTTTGACTGTCCACACCGAGTCTCCTGGAAACCGAGCACCGAATAGAGGATATCTCGTTGGAATTGCAGTCCCTCAGAAGTGAAACATCATCCAATATTAATGAGTTCACAATGGCGTCGTTTACCTTAAAGAGACCACGATTTAATAAGCGATGTCAAGATGTATGTAGGTAAAGAGGTTAAGATCGAATTATTAAAGATAACATCATCAAAGTGAAGCGGTATGATCTCCTCGGTAAAAACAAATGCGCACACGCACTCTTGAGCCGAGCGCATTCGGATTCACACAAATCTGTCGCGTTATCTCCAATCGGACGGTCTCGGTGAGGTCGTATTTTGCGAAAATATTAAATGTCCACACACAACGCATGCCTCTTTCATATTCCCTTGCGATGTATAATAAAATTGCTATGGGTTACGATGTTATTATTTACTATGTCATTTTTTATGGGATATGTCAATTTATAAATATTTATTCGGAGTCTGGTAACCCCCCCCCCTCCACATTTTCTTTCCTGCCCTTTTCTTTTCTTCTCAATCCTGCAATCCACGGTCTGCCGTGCCAATGGATGCGTGCTAGGGGCGAGCTTAATCGCAAGCGTGCCGACCGTCCCGAGATCAAGCTCCCTCGGGTACTATGGTGCCTTACCTCAGCATGCGGGGTTCTGTTGGGGCTGACCTTAATCCTCCCTTGCGACTCGTGAGATGCACTAAGACGAATTTTAATAAAGCTTATTTCTTGAAAAAATGACGGCGTCATGGATCGCCACCCGTCACGTCCTGATTCCCACGAGGGCAAGAAGCGACTAATGGAGAGCCGTTTCGCTACGACGAATGTGAAAGGAAGAATGGATGAAAGGATGTATAAGTGTGGAGGAGGAGGGGAGGGTGTGCCGAGATCGTAGAGGATGGAACTTTTTGGTCTCTGATAACCCCTGTATCCCCCACAGGGGTTGGCGTGAATATATAATAACAATAATAAATTATTTTTTATGAGATAGGGAGGCTAGCGAGTAAGCGACCCGATGGAAAGCAATCAACGCCGCCAACAGACATCTGCTACACCATAGGCATCACAAATGCGTTGAGGCCTTTTGAGAATAGAAGTCTTGATTTTTGAAGGTCCAATGTCGTTTCGAAATATTGCTAAACGCAGCTAGTTTTATGGAGTGGTGATGTGTGAAATGAAGTTTCGGGAAAAACGCACCGTGCTGGATCGCCACTCTTCCAAGTGGATTGAGTGGCGATCCACTCAATTTTCAAAGATGTCTAATTTAAAATTAAAAAAACGAATCCTATGTTGGCTAAGTGCGAACTGGTTTATTCTGTCGCAGCCACAGATAATAAATACAATGACTATATTATACGTATATTTATGGTAAGTTTTAGGGATATAATAAATGCATTATTCTAGATGCATGTTAAAAAATACATTTTCTACTTATTGCTGTTTTCTTTTATTTATTTCTAGTTTTAAAATTCCATTAGTCAAATACTTTTAATATAATTTTAAATTATTCGTATCAAATTAAAATAATTTAACTAAGTAAGTGTAAAGGGAAGTTAGCAAAATGAGACTAAGTTCGTTTTACCGCTTTATAAAACTGACTTGGCTGCCAATCTTCACTAGTCGAAAGAGAAAGAAAAAATCGTTCTGATAAGAAGAGGAAGATTTTCTTTTTTCAATATTTGCAGTAAATATTTTATTAATGGAGTCAGGCGTTACTTTGCGGAAATCCATTATTATATGGACAGTCAAAAGTTTTACTTAGCTAAGATCCGCGACAAGCAAAACAATAACAGAAAATTAATAATGTGTGTTTTTCCGAAAATCGGCTATCAATTCGCCACCCACCAACCACTAGACACAACACCAAACACATATTATCACTTTTCCATCTTGTAAACGACACGTGCTTCGCCCCAACACGATATCTATCACGATAGCATCTTCAGGTATAGTAGACTCTACAGTAGACAACCGAAAACTTTTCGTTGGGTGGAGAGTTGATGGCCGATTTTCGGTAAGTTTTTGGTTTAAGTTCCAAATAAATCCACTAAACCCAACGGAAAAACACACATTATTAATTTTCTGTTATTGTTTTGCTTGTCGCGGATCTTAGCTAAGTAAAACTTTTGACTGTCCATATAGTAAATATTTTGTTAATTATTTTTGTTTAAAATTTAATATATTATATAAATATTTTCTTTCAATACATTTTTATCAGTAATTGTAATTTTATAAAATATTTGAATAAAAAATAGAGTTAATAAATATATAACTGGTTATAAAAGAACGGTTGAAACGAAAAACCTAAAGTTTGAATATAACTCACTATATGAGGCACCTTCAAGTGTAGTAGACTGTACTAAAGGCTCTAATCCACTCTAAATTTGACAAACTGAAGCTTTGAAAGTAACAGAATTGTCATAAAGAATAATTTATTATAAAAAAATATAAAACTCTTTTAATGCAATAATATCTTTGTAATTTAGATTTAAGATTGATATTATGATTTCGAGAAATTATTACATTGAAAGTGAGGATATAAAGTTCCTTTAATAGAAAAGTCATCTAGACTGCCGATGAGCGTAAGATATCTTACAAGAACGTGATACTTAATATCGAAATTTCAAATGACTTTAAACTTTGTGGCTCGATTTTTGTGGTGTATTTTTCTACGCTATGCAAATAAGGTGTGTACGAAAGAGAGAGTAGATGATTAGCATTCAAGGAGCAATTGCAACCCGATCCGATGCGGCCCCGAGTTTGTGCTTTATGATTTTAGATTTTTCTGTTAATGTCAAAGTCGCCGCAGCGTGCGATACCATTGTCTTAGAACGTTTAGACACGGCACTCTAATATATATATATATATATATATATATATATATATATATATATATATATATATATATATATATATATATATATATATATATATATTATTAATGGAGTCAGGCATTACTTTCCGGAAATCCATCACTATGTGGACAGTCAAAAGTTTTACTTAGCTAAGATCGGTGACAAGCAAAACAATAACAGAAAACTAATAATGTGTGTTTTTTCCGAAAATCGGCTATCAATTCGCCACCCACCAACCACTATACACAACACCAAACATACACTACCACTTTTCCATCTTGTAAACGACACGTGTTTCGCCCCAACACGAGGCATGGCCGTATGCTCATGGCCACTTGTAAGTGACCCTGTATAGAGTCGCGTAGAAGGGAGCATAGGCTGAATTGAGACGACGTCACGGTTCAGTAGCGATAAGATGTTTCACATCAAAAATATTGTTATGTGGTAGGGGACAAACTGCGTATTAATTATATGTGGTTAATTGTCACTTACATACGTATATACTGTTGTATGTTTTTGTATCTTTAATAATGAGCGTTTAGAAATAAACGTGTGTGAATAAATTGTATTAATTAATTACAGTTATGAAATCGGAATAGCAAAGAAAGCGCGCCGAGATCGTAGCAGGTAGAGGTATGTGGTCTCTATCTACCCCTATGGGAAACAGGCGTAATCATATGTATGTATGTATAAAAGTCGATATAACAAATATCTTCTTCTTCTAAAAGTGCTTCTCCGACTTGGAAATGTTGGCAGCCAATTCAGCACAACTTTCCTCCTTCTTCGCGAGGTGCAGTAGTTCTGGAGCACTCGCTATCTCAGTCCACTCACTGATATTACGTAGCCAAGACTTTCTTTTTCGACCAACTTGTCTTTTGCCCGCGTTTTTTCCCATCATGATCAGTTGCAGCAATTTGTACCTGTCATGTCTCATGATATGACCCAGGCAAGCAACTTTTCTACCTTTGATGGTCTGCAAAAGTATTTGCTTGACTTGTCGCAGAACCTCGTCATTGGCCACCCTTTGAGTCCAGCTGATAGCGAGCATCCGTCTATATGCCCACATTTCGAACGCTTCTATACGTTTTCAGAGGTTTTCTTTAAGCGTCTAAGCCTCACTTCCATTTAGAAGAACGGGCCAGATGTAACAGTGGAGTATTTTAATGTGCATAAATAACAAATATGTCCACTCTAAAATATTCTACAGTCCCGCGCAAACGCTCCCACAATATGGTAGTGTTGTATGTTTCGTTCATTGTTTTTACATTATTTATACTGTCTTGTTGTTCGCTTCGTACAAATTAAGACATGAGATAGGGATACGCCGCGCTGCGAACAGTTCTTTATGTTATATCTCGGCCTCATGTTTATTGTGTGTGCGAAATTACAATTATGTTTATGTGACGTTTTGGATCCGCGGCTTGACTTTGTGACATACACCGACGTTGTTTGGCGAGCAATAGATAGATGGTCTAGAGCAGTGGTACTCAATGGACAGTCAAAAGTTTTACTTAGCTAAGATCCGCGACAAACAAAACAATAATAGAAAATTAATAATGTGTGTTTTTCTGCTGGATAAAGTGGATTATTAATAGAGTCAGGCATTACTTTGCGGAAATTCATCACTATATTATTAAGTTCCAAATAAATCCACTTAACCCAACAAAAAAACACACATTATTTATTTTCTGTTATTGTTTTGCTTGTCGCGGATCTTAGCTAAGTAAATCTTTTGACTGTCCATATATGGATAAAGTGGGTTTATTTGGAACTTAAACCAAAAACTTACCGAAAATCGGCCATAAATTCTCCACCCACCAACCATTATACACAACACCAAACACACACTACCACTTTTCCACCTTGTAAACGACATGTGTTTCGCCCCAACACGAGGCATCTTCAGGTACAGTAGACTCTACGGAAGATAACCGAAAAATTGAAAACTACGACTAAATCAGACGGTGGTGGACGGCCAGTCATCCAGGTGATGGAAATGAAGTGGTGATACAATGAGGAGCGGTGATTCATTCTGTGGAACCAGTTATGCTTCGCGGTATTATCAAACCGATACGATATAAGATCTTTCAAAAAATAGGCCTAAATATTTTTTTTTATGGGATAGGAGAGAAAACCAGCTAGCGTGTTGCCTGATGGAAAGCAATCATCGCCGCCTATAGACAACCGCGACACCGCAGGAGTCGCGGAAGCTTTGCCGGCCTTTTACGTATGTGTAGGCTTGTTTTTTGAAGGTGCCAATGTCTTATCGGTTCGGAAAGACCTTCGAAGGTCTGCCGGTTCCACAGAGTGGTGGTGGGTGGAAAAAAGTTTCATCACTCATCCAGATGGTGGGGATTTATTTATTTTTATTTTATTTTATTACAAAAGGTACAGTTACAGACTACAGATTAAAGAAAATATAAGATAACAAACATGCAAAAGAATTTAAGGTAAATCTGAAGTCCAGTTACAACTATACACAACAATTACAATTACAATTACTGATGATACTGCTCTTTACGGCGAGTTGTGCGGTTGTGGAATTCGACGACGGGAGTTATTCCAAACAATTCCTCGGAGCACTCCCCATGATGAAATCCTCTTCAAATAATTTTTTAACGCCGCTATCTCTTTTACAATGCCTTCGCATCACGCATGATCATATGCTTGCTGTGGTATAGGTTACTATATATATAATAATATAGGCTACTATATATATAAATACTACTAACCAATAAAGATACCTGATCTGTTTATAAAGGTCAATGACCTAAAAACATCATGTGTCACACGTAGGATGTCAGTGAGTTCCATGAATAGTGCAATCTTCGAACTAATGGCGCGAACGCTGTCGTGGTATTCTCACAAATTATGACATCAGGACGCCATTCAAGTGAAATTATGCCCACCGTATCAAGCTTAATTGGCCGCTTAAATATCCATGTAAGGTTTATAATTAGAATTCTCGTAAGGAAGAAAGCGAAAAGCTACAGTACTCAGCGATGTACATTTCGAACATTTTGCTTGCCCGTACTAATGTAACTCGATCCTTTTATCCATTCTTCCTCTCACAGTAATCGCAGCGAAACGGCTCTCCATTAGTCGCTTTCCGCCCTCGTAGGAATCAGGACGTGACGGGTGGCGAACCACGTCGCCGTCATTTTTCAACAAATTAATACAAATCACTTTTTAATTTGATAAAAATAATCAAGAAAATGTCTAACCAGAGAGAAATCAATCAACACCACCCGTAGACATGCATAACATCATAGGTATATCAGAAGCATCACCAGTCTTTCAATCATGTGAACGCTTATGTTTTTAAGGTATTATTTAGTGTAAATAAACAGATTTCAGTATTAAATATTTTTAGTAACAAATAATCTTTGTGATTTACCAGTCAGGAGTACAATTTCTTTTAAAGTGATTTATAATCTTAATCAGATAATTAGTAATGGAGTCAGGCGTTATTCTGCGGAAATCCATCACTATATGGACAGTCAAAAGTTTTACTTAGCTAAGATCCGCAACAAGCAAAAATCAGATTTTAATCAGATAAACAATACGAAAAGAGAATGAATTTAAGGTAAAATGGGTTTATTAACACACTACAATAAAAGCGTGTGACATAAAAGTGAAGAAAAATCTCCAAATCCAAAATATTACATTTCTCGAAAGCTTTATTGAGACTAAATTTGTGTTGTTAAATGCAATTTTCATTGGGCTTATTTGTTTTTAGCGTTTTATGAATAATCAAAAGCGTTTTTTTGTTCAAATCATGCTTTCGTGCTTCGAACGTTCTGCTTGCCTGTACTGTAGTGTATTTCGTATGTAGTTTTTTTTTGTTATTAGATCAAAATTATTTTACATAAATTAAAATCGTTCCGGACCATTTTATTTACTGTATTTGTTTTACCAAAAAAAAAAACAGTAGAACTTCGACAAGTTGAGCTTAGAAAGGTAGTCTGGTAATTTAGAAGTGAGTCTCATATACATGAATATAAACCTATCTTTTCCTAGAAAACGATTAAAGAAACAGAATGTATATAATCATAGTCGAATGTGAGTCGAGATACAGTAGTAATATCTTTACCAAACAATAGTAATTATCGTTCGGCGTTGTCATATTTGTGGTTTACGGCGACAATGGTTAGTTAGATCTTAACCGAGGACATTATGTCCTTGGCGCCTTTTGATCTGATTCTCACACCACCCAAGATGTCACATGGTAGTAATATTTGGGTTTTATGTACAAACGATTGCCAACAATGCCTCGACGGTTGTACTCGCTTAATAATTACTGTGAAAATTATACTGTATAAAAAGCCCGTAAAATTAATAAATAATTAGTTTTATTATTGGTATAAGGAGATGATAATGGCCATCGTATCTTGGCATCTCAGGTAAGAGAATGTTATATCAACTCGTAAGTCAATTATGGTTAAAAGAATTTACAACAAACTAAACACTCACATTTTTGGCACATCATATAGCTTTTCCTTGAACAAGAAATTAATATTGACAAAGTATATATAAAGTATATAATTAATATAAAATGTAAAGTCATTCATTAATAAATTAACGTGATAATAAATTAAAGTGACTTTTCAGTTTTTTCGGTTGTCTTCCGTAGAGTCTACTATACCTGAAGATGCCTCGTGTTGGGGCGAAACACGTGTCGTTTACAAGGTGGAAAAGTGGTAGTGTGTGTTTGGTGTTGTGTATAGTGGTTGGTGGGTGAAGAATTTATGGCCGATTTTCGGTAAGTTTTTGGTTTAAGTTCCAAATAAATCCACTTCATCCAGCAGAAAATACACATTATTAATTTCCTGTTATTGTTTCGCTTGTCGCGGATCTTAGCTAAGTAAAACTTTTGACTGTCCACATATGGATGAGTTTCACTATATCGAAGATAAAAACCCTCTAAACATCCCGTTTGTCACCGTAGGAGTAAGGCTGGCACGCTATGGTACCTAGGACGATGAACAAATAGACTCCACCGAAAAAGAAGAGGAGCAACCGCATAAAAGAGGACATTGTGGCAATGGGAAGAACTAGAGTATGGAGTCATACAGCTAAGGAATAGAGAACTATCTATGGGGAAGAAATGTGGCGGAGGTCAAAACTCATCCTAGTTTGATTTGCCAATGGAAGAATAAGAAGAAAATCGTAGCTAAACAGCTACTACTAATAATATTTGTTGTAACTTTTAGTAAATGTATCTTTGGAATCACAAAAAATTTCTGCTAGATACGATACTTTCATTACAAATGTAATCTGTTTAATTCTAAGGACGAAGACGCATACAGATTGTAACGAATTAATGTATTAATATCTCAAATAATGAAAGAACATCATGACTCATGTCACTGTGACAAGGTTGTTGGAGAAATTCCAACTATTGTCGATCGGCACGGGGCACACTTAGATCTGTGAAATATGTATAGAGACTGGTAATTTTTTTATAGGATAGAAAGGCAAACAAGCAGGCGTGTCACCTGATGGAGAGCAATCAACGCCGCCCATAGATTTCCGCAGCGCCGTAGGCAGTGCGCAAGCGTTGCCGACCTTTAAGGAAAATGCCATTTTGGGATTGGGAATGGGAGGGGGAGGGTAGAGGGAGGGGGAGGGTGTTAGGCCTCCGGAACTCGGCCGCTCACCGTTCAAAGCGCGGTAACTAAGCTACCTACCACTCAGACGCCGGTTTTCTGCGGGAGTGTGGTACTTCCGCGGGCGAGCCGGCCCATTCATACTACAGACAAATATTATGCCATTCTTGACAAAGTATTCGTCTGTAGCGTGGCTCTACCACTAATTTATCTAAAAGATTGTAAAACTTTTATACATTTGGAATGATTTAAGCAGGCTCTAATAAGTTATGGAAGCTTGGAGCTTGAAATCCTGGTATTTTTTTTCCCTCCCCTCGTTTAATTATGCTACATATTTTCCAACGGCAAAAATGGAGTTATACATAAAATAAATAACATATTCTTTTGTTATGTGCTTTCTACCGCATAACATCTTTCCTTATTTCATGGGAAGCAAATGTCCAGAAGTGGGCTATTATGGCTGTATATGGCTGTATAATATATATGTAGGTATTGTGTTAAAACTATGCAGATTCACTTTATGTTATGTTTACACTGTTTTATATGTTGATGTCGATCGATAACTGAAATAAAATTAATAAAATAATTTATTTAAACATTTATTAACAAAAATTATTATATTTTTTTATGGCATAGGAGGGCAAACGAGCAAGCGTGTCACCTGATGGAGAGCAATCAACGCCGCTCATAGACAACCGAGACAACGCAGGAGTCACGAAAGCTCTTAGGTATGTGTAAGCTTGTTTTTTGAAGGTGCCAATGTCGTATTAGTTTCGAAAGACCGCCGAAGGTATCTGGTTCCACAGAGTGGTGGTGCGTCGAAAGTAGTTTCGTGAGAAGCGCACCGTAGTAGATCACTACTCATCCAGATGGTGGGGATGAAACCTTTCTTTACGGCGAGTTGTTCGATTGTGGAATTAGGTGGCGGGAATTATTCCCAACAGATCCTCGGAGCATTTTATATTTCTTTATTACAAGTGGACTCAGTGTGTCACTGCCTTTAATACGTTCTCATTGCTTTATTGCAATTGCGAATAAATTGTTTTCATCTCATTGTAGGTCAGTAACGTTTAAATTAATTAACCTAAGTATGCACTATACACTATCGATTAGGACTTACAATGTTAAAGCTATAAATTATGTATTTCAACGTACTTCTACATACGTCGGGGTTTATATTTAATATTCGGTGATGTCTCTGCGTGCAGTGGTTAGAATATTTAATTTCTGAGTAAAGTGAGTCGCTTCAAATCCCGGAGCAAAACAAAATTTGTTTTGAACAGAAGTTTTCGGGTCTATGGGCGGCGTTGATTGCTTGCCGACCGGCAACATGCTTGCTCGTTTGCCCTCCTATCCCATAAAAATCATCGTTTAGAAGTCTAAAGTTTCGTCTCCACCATCTAGATGATTGGCGATCCAGTACGGTGTTTTTCTAAAATCCTCCAGTGGTATTTCAAAACCGATACGACATTAGAACCTACAACAACAAGTTTACACATTTGTTAAAGGCTTGTAACGCTTCTGTCAGATGTCTATGGACGGCTTTGACTGCGTTCCATCAGGTGAAACGCCTACTCGTTTGCCTTCCTATCCCATAAAAAATATATGTATAAAGTTTGTTTGTTAGATAAGGGTGATTTGTATGCACATAAATACCAGATGCATTCTCTCCATATATACATACGTATCGTCGTAACAACGACGGTGGATCTGCGCAACTTGGCTGAATGCGTGTAGCCAAAGGTTGGGCTAAATGGCGCGAATTGACTGACGCTAAACAAAACTACAGATAGCTTCGAACTATTATTCATAGCTATCATCTCTGTCGTATTAAATAAAGGTTTTTTAAACTCTTTTTTTTAACACCCCATATATGTCCCACTGCTAAGCACGGGCCTCTACATTTCTGGAGGAACGGACGTTAACCCACCACGCTTGTCCAATGCGGACTGGCGGGGTTACTAGATTCGGAATAAATATTTGAAATCCATACATATATTTATTTTGATGCGGGGATCGAACCAGCGACCATTGATTCCGCGGGCGGAGGGCCCCACCACTGAATAATTGTCTCTTTTTTAGGATCAGTCAATTCGCGCCAACTACACGCATTCAGTTTCTTTCAACCAAGTTGAGCAGATCCATCGTCGTTTTTGGGTCGATATGTATGTATATTTATAGAGGGAAAAATGCATTTAGTATTTATGTGTATGTTGAAGTGTATAATTGAATACAGCACGAATCGAGAACCATCGACATCAACGCCCACGCAGGTTTAAATCGATGTCATAGTAAGCTTTCGTCGAAAACATCCAAGTGGCTCAAGAGTAATTTTGAATATTCTTTGCTGAAATTAATTTACATACATACATACATATAGGCACGCCTGTCTCCCTATAGAGTTAGACAAAGACCAAAGACCTCCATTTACAATCATCCATCTTTTCATCCATCCTTCCTCTCACATTCATCGTCGGCTCTCCGTTCGTCGCTTATCGCCCTCGTGGGAATCAGGACATGGGTGGCGAACCACGTCGCCGTCATTTTTCAACAAATTAGGTATATTAATTCGTCTTAGTGAATCCCATGTGCCGCAAGGGAGGATGGAGGTCAGCCCCAGCAGAGCCCTGCATGCTGAGGTAAGGCACCATAGTACCCGGGAGAAATGGCTCAAAAGTAATTTTTAATATTCTTTGCTGAAATAATTCGACGTTTCATATTTGGTATATTCAATCCCAAAGTATCCCAAGATACCAGCAATGCTATTTCAAACCGATAAGACATTGGAAGCTTCGAAAAGCAAGACTACACATTATGCAAAGGCCGGCGATTATTCTACAATGCGTCTAACGTTGCTGATATGCTTGAGCTATTTTAATGATAGATTTCAAAATTTAAATTATAGAAAATTTATTTTTTTCCAAAAATATTTTCCTGATTCTCACGAGGGCGAAAAGCGACCAATGACGAGCCGTTTCGCTGCGATGAATGGCAGCGGATGGAGCTCGTGGTCTCTGCCAACCCCTGCGGAGGATAGGCGTGAATATATATATAAAAAAAAAAAATTGAAGTATTTCGTTTTGAATATTTTCTTTAACTTATTCAAGCTTAAGGTTTGCTTATAAGGAAGATTTCAAAAGATTTTTAAGTATCAAAAACTCACCGGAAACAGAATCGATTAAAACATATAAATAACCAACAAAGGATTTCTCGACGCGCCAGTACTCACCTCCACGATGTGTTGAGAAGCCATAAATCATAATTAGGAGCGATCTAACATTTCAACGGCTGCCGATCGTCGGACGTAATCCTTCGAAGGTAAGGCAGGGCGGCCCATTCAGGGACCTCGCGGCCTCTAACTCTGCAACGCATAAATTATCGATTCTGACAATATGTTTTGTGAATGGGAGGCTAAAATGCTGCTGTAGATGACCGGAAATTAATTTTTATATTCAATAACAAAACTAAAAATAAAAATGTATATTCATATTTACATTTTTTTTTTGTTATTGAATGCCTTTTAATTTTATTTCTACATTGGTAACATTTAAATGCAAGGGCTATCTTTTGTCTTGCAACAAAAAATTTTAAACTTTTATATGGTAAATTCTATAAGTTAGGAAAAGCAGCAGTCGACATTCCTTAAGGCATTCCTTTTCGAATCTAATTGATTCAAACAGGAAAATACTTTATTATCAAAATTTAAAATTAATATAAAAATTAACTGTCAATATTTTATTATATTTAGCTTACTATTATGAAGCTCAGTCAAAAAGGTATTTACACGTTTAAAATTCTAAATTAAATATTATGACCTGGTCAAGAGTATCCTTAACCGACGGGCTTGCATGAGGAGAGTAATGAGTGTGGAGGAAGCAAGCCTACCCCTACGGAAAACAGGCGTGACGATATGTATGTATGTATGTATTAAATATTATAAAAACCATATTGTAATGCAAAATAAAAGAAGCGCAATTTTAGCGCTGCGCTCAATCAAAGGCAGTTATTTTAATTTTATTTATTGTTGGTTAACGCTTTCGCGTTCGACTTCACGTGGGCGGGAGCTGTATTGTGACAAGCTTTTATTAATAACAAAAATAACTGAATTTGATTTAACATTCATATAATATCCGGTAGGTGGTCGAAGTGATGCTTCGCTACGATTTAAGACATAACTTTAAAATGAAGCAATTTAAAGGATGGTCACCTTCCGGATGGGTGACCGTTTGATACAAAAGCTTTTGCGGCGCCTTTATTTTTTTTAAATTATCTTTTAGTCTAAACCTACCTAACTGAAATCCTAGTATGAATGTTGTCAGTCATCACAGGTTATATAATAAAAAATAAAATGTATTAATTTGCGTTTAATTGAGATTAATTAAATGTTTATACTATTATATAATTATTTTATCCACGAAAAAAAAACCGGTGACGTCGTATTTTTATTTCATTTTCATAATCTTATGTTATTTGTTGTATTATCTGTTATATTGTTTTTATTCTACAATATAATTAAATTTAGGCGTATAAATAGAGTGTATAAGTAGAGATTATAAGTAAAGAGAGACATCGTGCGACTATCTAGAAAAAAATCGAAAAAATATAATACTTTCGTAATGAAATGGTGGCGTATCGAATTATGCTATGGGCTTTTGGAATAATCCAAAAATCTAATACGTATATTTATTATATTTTATTTAATATCAACGTTCATTTAGATTTTTTGTTAGGTTTTCTGGAAGAAATCTCTAATAGTAATAAACTTTCCGTTTTGTAAACAAAAAAAGTATTTATTTTGAACAACAAGTATTCAACATGGAGTGCAATCGACGCCACCCATAGATATTCCGCAGTGCCATAAGCATTGCAGAAGCGTTGCCGGCCTTTAAGAAAAGTGTAGGCTAGTTTTTTCAAAGCTTCCATTGTCGTATCGATTCGGAAACACTTTTGGAAGTAGCTGGTTCCACAGGATATACCACAACTTCACAGAACCATAGCGTTAAGATGTAGTAGAATTTTTCTGTTATCACGTTTCGTAAGGAGAGTGCATGGACCTGGAGACACAAGTCCTTTCTGCTTTCGTTACATTCTTCTTCTTCCCATCCTTACCCAAAGGTAGGCAATATGTCTGCAGTGCCTTGAATATTGCAGATGTTCATGGTCAGTGGCGATTTTCATTAGGCGATTCTCTTGCTTGGTTCAATATTAATATCAGCCCGCGGCATTCCAATGCTGAACATAGGCCTTACTCAAGGCACGCCACCTAGCTCGATCTTCGGCTACATGCACCCAGTCTCTACCAGCCGCCTTGCGCAGATCGTCGCCCTATCTTGCAGGAGGGCGTCCCATACTACGTTTGCCGAGTCGCGGTCTCCACTCCAGCACTCGTCTACTCCAACGATTGTCGGTTCTCCAACAAACGTGTCCAGCCCATTGCCACTTCAGTCTGCTAATTTGAAGAGCTTTTGCAAGAATTTTTTCATTTCGAATTCTATCCACCAGAGAAACTCCGAGCATAGCCTTCTCCAAAGCCCTATGAGCGTCTTTGAGCTTGTCAAAGAGACGGACCTCGTCCATCTTGCTAGTTTACCGACTTATTTTATTAAAAAAAATATTTCTTTTAATCATTATACCATATTACATTAATAAAACTATTTTTTTATTAAATATTCTTGCATTTAATTAGATGATTAATACGATCGTGGAATGTTATACAAGAAGATAAATTATCTAACAATATTTTTAAATAAACATAACGTAGCCAAGATTCTATTTGCATGTATAATAAATTAAAATACACAAATTCTCGATTATCGACAAATGGCGTCGTGTCCCAATTGGATTTATGCTGTGTAGCCGATATAGCATTCGATTATTTTAAGCGATTTAACGTTATTTTGACAGAAATGACTAATTGAGTGCGTCCCTGGGCGGATGTCGGAGATTCATGGCGCGACATGAAAGAGGGCCGGATTCCGTCTCCGTATAAATAATATTATGCGCGTTCCTATACAGGAAGCGCATAAGTCAATATTTCATAATTTAACAATTTGGTCTTATAACTTAATAAAATAATAAATAAGAGCATTTATAGTGACAAACAAATCTACATCATTAAGAGCCTTCGACTGTCCACTGCAGGACATATGACTTCCCTGTCTTAGGGGAGTCATATGTCCAGCACTATGTATTAGCTTTACCTAGCGCAATCTTGTACTTTACGCCTTCATTTTCTGTCAGTTTCCCGTACATCGTCACTTCGTTTAATAGTGACGATATACGGGGATCAAAGCATGATTTTCACTTCAGAATTCGTCCAACCGTAATAAGCTATTGCCACTTCAGAATAAATAAACATTATATTCTGTTTTTATCGGTAGACTATCTAATTATCACAACGACGAAGTTCACCACATCACCTGGCCCGGTGAACTGTGTTCGGTGAACGCAAGCGTTTCGGGCTTCTGCCAAGTTTCAGGGAAATCGGCCGACAGTTGACGATTTTATGTTCATATGGCGATCATTTTCCGCAATTTTGGATTTTTTTCTCCTCCCACCCATGTGTTCACACTTGTCACCATTTTTTGTTCGAAGGCGACCCCGGTAGGTATTACGGTTTAGCCGGGCCTTCGAACAACTTTTTATCAGATTCAGATTTTCAAGGTTTGGATATAATTCCTATCCGAACGTTTCTCTAGAAACAAATTTACCCTCCATCTCTTACAGCTTCCCAAATAACATGTCAGTCAGTGAATGTTAATATGAAAAATGGCAATTCAAATAACAGGGCACGGTGGCGGTAGATCTGTTCGGAGGCCAGGATCCATTTTGAGTCGCTACGCCAACAAATTTAGTTAGTTTTTTTAAAATCAAATAAAGTGCATTTACTAAGTCTACTCGAAAATTTTTCTTTGATTTCTTTACTTATACCAGTTTTCTTCGAACAGGGTTAAATATTTAACGATAATAAATAAGAGTGTAGGATTGTAAATCAATTGATGGACGATCTGTCGCAATAATTACGTCGGATTGGATCTGGTTAGAATTTGAACAACAAGCTTCGATGTTTTTGATACCTCTTCTGGCGGGACAGCGATATATAGCGATACATTGACAAAATAAATGCTCGATTGTGAGGTAATCCGTAATGTGATGATACTATCATCGAAATCCGCGGGTTCGCCCACATATATATGGATATTAATCGCTTATGATCTTTGATAATTTTTTTTTAAAGAAAGCTAGTAATACTTTACATAGTATTCTTGTTGCCCATTCCAACTAAGCTTTTAATGCGAGGATGTGAACCATCACATCACTAGTATTGGACTAGTGATGTGATAGTTTACATCCTAGCAGTAGGATACGAACTCATGACATGCAGATTATAAACCTGAGTCTTTTTTTTTTAATTTATTTACGGACAATCAACAGGAGATACAATTAATTAATTTACCAAGATCTCACCGAACGGCTAGATGCTTTGGAGCTGTGGAGGGATATCTCATCTCTTAGCATATTTTATCATTTTTACCATGGGGTGTGCTCGAAGAAATTGTTTGGGATAATTTTAGCCGCTGAATTCCACTACCGCATAACTCGCCACAAGAAAAAGTTTCATCCCCACTATTTGGATGAGTGACGATCTAGTACGGTACGTTTTTCCAGAAACTTCTTTCCACACACCACTGCCATGTGGTATCAGCTACCTCCAGCGGTGGTTTCCAACCATACGACCCTGAAACCTTCAAGAAATAAGCCTATAATTTTCTTAAAGGCCGGCAACGTTTTACTCTGCCTATGGCACTGCGGATGTCTATGGGCGGCGTTGATTGCTTTCCATCAGGTGACACGCCTGCTCGTTTGTCTTCTATAATCTATTCTTCTATAAATAAAGTAGTGTGGCGTGCCAGCCGTTCTTCTCACGGCGACACCCGGGATCTTTAGGGGGTTTTTATCTTCTAATAAACACTTCTTGAAATGAATATTAATTTATTTTTCTTGTTATATTTTACATATGAATTATGTTCACACACTTTATAAAAATTATTGTGCTATGAAAGGCGATATGTTGTATTCGAGACGTCCGTCGATTGAATACCTTTTGTTTTTTATATCAAAATTTATATCTTTTTTATTTTAAAATTAGGAATGTAAGAAAAGCAAATAATAATATTTAAAGGTTTTATGCATAAGTGACACATTTAATAATGTATCACTACAGTAGCTAGGATCAAAGTTAACAATGTTAATCTTGGATGAAGATGAAAGTTGAGGGAATTTTTTGAAGAAGGTTTTGGAGAGGGGATAGCCAGAGGTTGGTATTATAATTTGAGTACTGCATCGTTTAGTAGTCAATGAATACAATACAAAATATTTTAAATGTAAATTTTTCCACAAGGTTCAAATCGAGACGTCTCAAATTATAGTAAGCCGCCAAAAACATACTTGAATGATATCATCACTTCACATATGTCTATAAGTGTAAATAAATACATTTTTTATCAACGAAGACGAATAACTTATGATCCTTTGAAAATCGCAATAAGCTTCTAAAGCAGTAAGATTTACTTTAAGCGAATAAATATATTTGTAATAATACATAATACAATTCAAAATTATCGCTGTTATACACCAAAAACAATTCTAACTCATTGTAATACGATCTGAATTACGAGTTCAAATATATTTGTCAATTTAAAGAATTTGATTAATAGTTTTGCTTGCCAGTAGCATCGTTTTTTTTTTTAATATTTTTTTCTCGGAACGTCCGGTGAATGGCCAGACCTCGTACTCGATTCATTTATCAATGTGTCTCATTATGATTCGATCGGATCGAAACTTTAATATCGATTTGATTACGGCCGCTTTAACGTCACTAGATTTTATCATTATAATAAAAAATTGAGGCTTAGCACATGAATATCTTTATGTGCATGTTGGTATTGTATTATATTGGTTGGTATATTTTATATCTTAATATATAATAATCTCAATTTCCTATGTCGTATGTATTGAAAGATGACATGTACTTATATCAAAAGACGTCAGTCGAACTAACCTTTTTGTTTTTATAGAAAACAATTTATTTCTTTTAAATTTTAAAACTAGCAAAAACTGGATACGAATAGCTGAAATTCACATCGACTTTCCTCTTATGGTGCGATGGAGCAGCATTCGTCGCCGTGGCATCATCGTTATCACTGACATAAGAAATGTAGACCATACTGTTTTTGGATTCGGGGATCGAATTCCCAAAAATCTTGGCGTTTGGTTCCTACTGCACCATAGGTGTCATCCATCTAACATATTGATTACATTACAGATATATTATAATTGTGAATACCTGCCTTTTTCAAAGTTCGTTAAAGCTTTAAATAATTTCTACATACAAACAAATCATCACATCTGTTTCCCGTAGAGATAGGCAGAGACCACAGATCTTCATCTGCTCCCGGCATACTTTTTTTGCTTCACTCAAACTCATCACTTCCTTCATAGAAACTCGTTGGTCAAGGGTACTTTTGATCTGGCCTTCCTTGAGAACATCAGCGATTTGGTCAAGTTATGTTCTCTTCCGTATGTCACTGTCAACTCTTCCATCCACATCTGCAACGTAAATTTATTTTATCAGTTCTTCATCCATCCTCTCTATGTGTCTAAACCATCTAAGCATCGCTTTTTCAACTTTTGACACGCATCTTCGTTTATTCCTTATATTAAATAGTTTCTCTTGATGGAAAAACGACCAATTACCGAAAACGTGGACGCGATGAGACAAATATCGGATGCCGATGTTGATCCATCAGTGTTGTACTTCCGAGACTGGGCGGAGAGATAAAAATGATTAGTCTCGCCTCCACGATCAAGATAGCAACAATATTAGAGATATGGCTTGAGATGAGAGTTGATCGGTTTGACTTAGGATGTAAAGGGTGTTCATAAACTTGATATTTTTCAGTCTAGATATAATTTTACTCACCCCTACATATACATACATATCGTCACGCCTGTCTCCCGTAGGGTTAGGCAGAGAGTACAGATCTCCATCTGCTACGATCTCGGCATATTTCTCTTGCTTCCTCCACACTCATTATTCTCCTCATGCAAGCCCGCCGCTAAAGGGTAGCTTAAGAAAGGCTAGATCAAGAGTACCCTTTACTCACCCCTTCATTCGGTTAATGAATAAATATCGTAATTATCATCCTTCAACTCCTGGTAATCTTTCTCTCGATTCTTTTTATTTTTCCGATGCAGAGCCCCCTCTTGTCAAGCATTAAAACTGACATGGCGCATAAGGCATACCAGCTTATAATCTAGAAATGTTGTTGAATACGGCGAGAAAGATAAGAGAGCGTATTAGGGTCAACCAATTGGTTGACATTCAGTAGCTCACTTCAGGTTAAAATGGATCTGCACGGGCTTGAAGTTAGCCACTGACGAAAAACTACATACGATAATTTACAGTGGTGAGTTGGAGTATCAAAAGTATACACTTGCCAATTTTTTTTAACAGCCCATAAATGTCCCATTGCTGAGCACGGGCCTCTCCATTTCTAGAGGAACGGACGTTAACCCACCATGCTTGCCCCATACGGATTGGCGAGGTTACTAGACTCGGAATAAATATTTGTAATCCATACATATTCATTCATTAATTCCAATGCGGTGATCGAACCCGCGACCGTTGACTCCGCGGGTGGAGGGCCCCGCCACTGAGCCAATATTAAACAAATAACAGAGTCAATAAGTATCATTTGAAATGCCTGATTTATAATTTGAGAACACGCTGTATAGTTGTCTCATCGCTCAGTAGATCTCGATGTCCCGATACTGTCGCTTTGATAGATAATCTTTGGAATCGAACAGCGTTCGACGCGCTCGGCCCTCCGGCTAATACGGCATTCATTAATGTGGTAGCCCATACACTTTAGTGGCTTGTGTCAAACAACTATAGTGCTTTGTATTGAGGATAGTACGACAGCGTTTGGAGATGTGACAATAAATAAACTCTCATTTTAGCACCTACACTAGAGATTGTAGATGGTTGATATATCATCACACTTATTTCGCGTAGGGGTAGGCAGAGACCAAAGATCTCTATCTGGTACTACTCACTTATCACTCTCTTTATACAAACACGCCGGTTAAGGGTACTTTTGATCTGGCCCTCCTTAAGAACTTTGGCAATTTTGACAAAGTATGTATACTTTATCTTACCCTACCGACCCTTATATCCATATCCGCAACGTAAAATTCTTTTATCGGTCGTCTTTCATCCATCCTCTCTATGTACCCGAACCATCTCAGCCAAGTAACGTAGAACGGGCATCCTAGTTCTTCTAAGAACTATAGCATCCTTTTTAACTTGACTACAGCATCCACGAGGGACTCTGGTGCGCCCAGGTTTCTGGCCCGATAGTTGCCTACGCTCCTGCACTGAAGCATGATGTGAGCAGCCGTTTCCTATTCCTCCATGCAGGCCTTGCACAGTGGACTATCTGTAATCTGTAAATAAATAGGTACTAGGTAAATGGACCATGTCCAGTTGTTACGACGGTTACTATTCGTATTTGAACTTTCCACCCTCACACTATCACCTGGGTTTCCGAGTGGATGGGGGGGGATTCATCATTGCAAATCAATGCAAGAACAGCATACATTGCCGCAGACCTGATAAGAAAGTCTAGGGGAGATGATAGCGGGCCGCCTTGGTAGTTTTTCCACCTCATGAGAATGAGAATCCCAAAGCAGGCTTCACTGCTAAGCTTAAGACCTTCCAGCAAACGTCTGCGCTGACTTATCTGCTCATCAGCAATTTTCTCTTAGTCATGTTTGAAACGCGACCATGTCACACAGCGCAGTCCTTGAACCGGGGACCACTCCAACATAAAAATCAAGCACACGTACGTCTTTTCTGTAAGTAGAAAATAATGGATTTTGCTATTATATATTGTTTGAATCGGAAAAAAACTTTTGAAAAAGGAAAGAAGAAAACTTTTAAAAAGAAGAAGCTAGAAGCTTTTAAAAACGATCGAAACCGTTCAAAGCAGTTCTTATTCAAATGATGTATAAAACAAAAAAAGTCTTTTTCTACTTACAGTAAATACGTTTTCTGTCGTCGGTATGCCTAGAAAGGACGCTTGAAGAACTTATTTTATATTTTTTGTATTAGTCAGTAACTTATTGTGTATAGAATGTCTATATAGAACATGTTGATATTATGCAAGATTAAGCGACTAATCCACCTCTCAGCTATCTGTCCCGGTATCGAACCCACGGCCTATTGTTTCGTCAATGACAGATCTCTCAATGCAATGCTTTATTGGAACCAATCAGTATTGTCGGCTTATGCTCCATCTGGATCTTTGAATCGAATTTAAATGGGGTGAACGTTCCAGTTACGTACCATAGATACACATTAACATCGAATTATTATATAACAGCAAAGCAAAGTATTAACAATTTTTTTTTAACTTAAAATATATTCGTTTTTATAAATAATAGCTTCTTAAAACGAATATTTATATATAATATAAATATTTATTGAAGAAAAATCCATAGAATATACATATAACTTCTGGTTTAAACACATTTTTGACAGCCAATATTCTTTAAATTATAATTTATTTATATATTTTTCTTTATATTATCAATACACATCATTAATATAACCATACAAATCTAATGCATTGGTTTTGTTCAGCTTGATGGGTTTTTTTTTTACAACTTTACATAATCCAGGCAATTGAAAATAGTAACTGCCTACTTGGTTAAATCGATTTTTCGCGCGGGTTATAAATAAAATAATTAATTTGACTATTAATAATTACAATACTTTTAAAAAAATCGCTTGAAAGGAATTATAATTATGCTTTAACTTGGTTAAAGTTTTTATATTTTGATATAAAAATCTTTTTAATCTTTGTATGAGTAAAGAGTAATTTTATTATATTAATATGTAATAAAGTGTATGACATATATGTATGTGTATAAAGATAATAGAAGTAGGTATGTAGATTAATTTTTATCCTAGTCCACCTACTACACCGTTCACCCTAATTTTTTTTTCAAAATCAACTCCTACTTATAGTCAGCATCACAACACAATAGGCACCGCGATATTTTATTGTCAATGTTAAATAAAGTCATTATTTTGATTGAAGGCTTCGCTTCGAGGTTTTTCTTATTGTCAGTCACTTCGAAGTCGACGTTCGAAACAAATCGATTGTGATGGCCACACTTTATTAAGTATTGCCTTTGACGGAATACGGCGAACGGCGGGCGAACTTTTATCCTTACTTTTACTAAGGTTAATAAAGCTCAAAATTGCGTGAAAATAACGCCAAAATTACAGCTATGCATATAAGACTTAATTTCGTATAACAAATAAATATATCTCAAAGCTAATATTGAAAAATTGCCGTTCAAATTGCAAAGAATCGAGGTTCTAGTAACAAATGAGTTATATTGTCATTCTGTTGCAGACCAAGGTTTTTTTGTTGTAAAATATGCAAAGATATTTACGAACAACAATAGATTTTTTAGTTATATATATGAAGTTCGTGATTTTCGCTCTAAAGATGGGAATGACACCGTTCCGATTTGTATGTTAAAAACTTATTTATATATTATATACGCTTTTCAATTTTTTTTAAAGCGATAACTGTTTAAGGATTAGAATGAAACGGCATTATGTTTAGGAACATAAAGTTCTCAATAATATTATATTAGAATTGCTCTAAATAATATTAGAATTCTCATATGGACAGTCAAAAGTTTTACTTAGCTAAGATCCGCGATAAGCAAAACAATAACAGAAAATTAATAATGTGTGTTTTTCCGTTGGGTTTAGTGGATTTATTTGGAACATAAACCAAAAACTTACCGAAAAACGGCCATCAACTCTCCACCCACCAACCACTATACACAACGCCAAACACACACTATCACTTTTCCATCTTGTACACGACACGTGTTTCGCCCCAACACGGCACGGAAAAAAGTGACTTTTCGGTTGTCTTCCGTAGAGTCTACTATACCTGAAGATGCCTCGTGTTGGGGCGAAACACGTGTCGTGTACAAGATGGAAAAGTGATAGTGTGTGTTTGGCGTTGTGTATAGTGGTTGGTGGGTGGAGAGTTGATGGCCGTTTTTCGGTAAGTTTTTGGTTTATGTTCCAAATAAATCCACTAAACCCAACGGAAAAACACACATTATTAATTTTCTGTTATTGTTTTGCTTATCGCGGATCTTAGCTAAGTAAAACTTTTGACTGTCCATATGGTGATGGATTTCCGCAAAGTAGCGCCTGACTCCATTAATAATTAGAATTCTCGTTAACCACTCAAGTGAACTAAAGACGCAAAAAAGTGAAAACGCATTAAATGACACATTTGTTAATTTTTTTATCGCATATTCGAATTATAGTAGTCCAATACAAACAAAAAGAAATTTACGTTGCGAATGTAGATGGAAGGGTCGATAGGAGGAGACCACGGAAAACATACCTTGACCAAACTGCTGAAGTTTTTAAGAAAGGTCCCTTAAGCAGCGGGCTTGCATGAGGAGAGTAATGAGTGTGGAGGAAGCAAGGAAAGGATGCCTAAATCGTAGCAGATGGAGATCTGTGGTCTCTACCTAACCGTACGGGAAACAGGCGTGACGATATGTATGTATATATATTCGAATCAAGCTCTCCTACAACCCCCATATACGAGGTTCGAGCGGCGGAAAAGGGGGAGCCTCGCCGACCGACATCTGAACTTTAAGGTGGTGCACAAGTGGCACAGAGAGGCTTATAAAAACAGGTAATACCCTTGCTCTATTGCTGAGAGGAATACGGCAAGCTGAAAACTGCTACAGAACTAAAAGCAAGGCTAAGTTAGATGAAATTCTTCAGAGGCAGATCAAAGGGAATTATGGTATGAGTCTAAGAAAGTAAAAGTTAAAAAAAATAATGATAAAAATTTTAACCAAGAAGACGACCTACATTAAAAATTCATGGAACCCTAGAGACAGTCTATAATACTCCAGCTGGAAAAGATACTCGATATGCTCAAAACAAAAACAAAACAATAACAGAAAAAAAGCAATATCTCTCCCCGAGGAACACCGCTCGCTACTATGAAAACAATCGGCAAATGATTCGAGCTCAGCTAATGCGGCCAAATGACGATTGGTCAATGAATATGTTAGTAACAGAAGGGACAAGTCGTTAAAGTTCTGATTTGAATTGCGGAATGAACAAGTCTGTATATGAGGACATATCATCCGTCATCAATCCGTTACATTCTGGTGTAGGCATTTAATTATTTGTAAAATTCTCCAACATGTAATTAAATAGTAAAGATACGACATTTTTCACGCAAAACCAGGCTCTATTTAAATTAATTTGATTTTATTTTAAACTTTATTTTTACCAACCGTAATCTTACCTTAGGAGGAAGAAGGATGTTTTGGGAGGGAAAGAAGGAAGTAACGGGACGCAAAGAAAGAAGTAGAGGGGAAGGAAAGGTATAAGTCCTGTGCATTCCTACATTAAACCTAAGAAACGTGGTAACACAGAAAAATGGTAACACCGATAAACAATTTGCATATGTAAGGTATTTCTTCGTTAAGGCGGTCTAATTGTCTGCCATTATTGCTGGGCATCCACTTTTCTTACAGGTAAGGGGTGTTGTTGTAATCAAATGAAGGATGCAACAAGTTTAAACCTGTTATTAGAAGACATTGGATTCAAAAAACAAGCCTATATATACCTAAAAGGCCGGCAACGCTTCCGCGACTCCTGCGGTGTCGCGGTTGTCCATGGGCGGTGTTGATTGCTTTCCATCAGGCGACACGCTTGCTCGTTTGCCCTCCTATCCCATAAAAAAAACATTAAATTTCTCCTTCTCAGTTTTATATTCCTGGTGGAGTAGTCGTGATCTCAAATCATTTAATGATCCATGTTTTTCATATTTATCAAATATAAAATCCCTTAAATTTAGAAGTTCCTGTTCCCAAAATGAGAATGATTTTCAGACAGCCAATATCCATTCTTTTTCGATTACAGAATTAGAATGCACTTTATAAAATCTATTTGAATGAGGACATTTCAACTTCATTTGAATGATTGTTTACTACATCTGTTTAAAACGTCTCTACTCTATGGCAATACTGCGACGATGCAAGGGGTAGCCTTCCATTAATGTAAGTGACGCCCCGTTCGATGTACGCGCGGTTTTTGTCTGTCTACGTGATTGATAAAGAAATGGTATGGATACGACACTTCTTCACGCAAAACCAATATGTATTTGTATCCGTTTTATTGTAATTTGAACTTACGCAAGTTGCAATAAGGATCACAGGTTGATTTCCAATTTTACAAATGGTTGATGGAAACCGGCATACAGCCTTTTCTAAAAAGGTATTTTTATTTGCGTCTGCGGAATCAGTGCTGATGGTAAAATCACCTTTAATCCCCGCTGACAGGATTGTCAATCGCTTTGTTTGAATATTGTTTGTTGAACGGATGATTTGTATGTATGAATCAATCTGTGTGTTTGCGGCGAATTGGTTTGAAAGAGACGCTTTGTGCCGTTTTAAAAAATTGTTCAACACTGAATGGATTTCGCGTGCAAAAAGAAAAGTGTATTTTAATTCTATGTCTATTATTGATACATCATATTTGTTTACTTCAACGATTGCCGGATTTCCGACTAACGATCGATCGAACGATCTATCCATTGCAACTTTAAATTGTTGCCTAGAAAGACTATGGTTGTGTTTCTTTGGATGATTTCTTCAGTCTATATCTACTAGAAAAACTCCTGGAATAGTCTTCGAAAGTATTTTATATAGTCCATATATGTCTCACTGTTGGACAGGAGCATCTATTTTTCTAAATGAACCGATGTTAACCCAGACTCGATATAACCCGTAAATATAATTATTCAGATGTGAGAATCTAAACCACAGGCAGGACCTCCGGTGTTGAGTTAATTGGTCTAATATATATATCAATATCAATCAATCAGCCCGCGGCAGTCATAGGAGTCATATTGCAGGACATAGGCCTCACTCAAGGCGCGCCACCTAGCTCAATCTTCCGCTACACGCATTCAGTCTCTGCCAGCCGCCTTGGGCAGATCGTCGCACCATCTAGCCGGGGGGCGTTCCACAGTACGTTTGCCGAGTCGCGGTCTCCACTCCAGCACTTGTCTACTCTAACGATTGTCGGTTTTCCAACAAATGTGTCCAGCCCATTGCCACTTCAGTATAAATTTGAAGCACTATGTCGGTGACTCGGGTTCTCCGGCGAATTTCTTCATTTCGAATTCTATTCACCTGATAAACTCCGAGTCCTCTGAGTGACATTGAGCTTCTCAAGGAGACTGACCACTAGTTTCCACTTTTCGGCACCGTAAGAGAGTATAGCCAGGACGCACTGGTTGAAGATTTTTATCTTCAGACTTTGTGGTATGGGCGACGAGAAGACTTGACGAATATGGCGTAATTTCTATGATTGTCTTCGATGTCGTATTGTAGATGTTTTTTTCTAATTTTCACATTGTGCGTGTGAGTTGTACCGAAAAATCGTTCGATACACTACAAAAGATCACAGATATCAATATCTGTTATTTACGACTCCCACGATAGTGTTGTACCTTTTTCCGCGCCGAAATCGATGTCAACTTTTAACTCGCGCACGATAAAAACCGTCTATTGTCCACATCCCTTTGTGTTTTCTGTATTTTGAGTTAAGAGGATTATAATCAAATCCGTAGATATTGAAACGCAGTCGAGGATACCGTTGTCTGATGCAATAAAAAATTGATAGAGCTAAAGAATGGGCTTTGAATATTTGCTTACCTGAATTGTAATGGCTTATTGGTATTCGTATCGCTTTGTCGCATTTTATCGATTTTGATATTTCTGATTTGATTTGATTAGATGAGGTAAGCAAATAACTAAGGAAACCTTACAACCACTGTTCTTTGATCACACGACGGAAGGCACTGTAGATTCTTCACCTGCTTTAGATGTGAATATTGGAAGAGAATACCCCATTCTCTTATTCATTAAATAAAAATATATCAAAAAATACTTATAATAAGTTGAGTATTATATATAGGTACTACATTTATATATAATACTTACTCTATAAACATATTAAGAAAGGCCAGGTCTAAAGTACCCTTAACCGGCGAGTTTTTGTGAAGAGAGTGATGAGTGTGGATGATACAAAGAAAGTGTACCGAGGTAGGAGGTAGGAGGTAGATGGAGATCTGTGGTCTCTGCCTACACTTATATAAACACATTTATGTATATATATCGAAGATAGCAAGCATACATATGGTGATAAATTTTAATTTTCCACGCTCCGCTGGTTTTACTTCTTAAAGCAATTACTTACAGTCTAACAGACGTGTAGACATTTATGCTATTGGAAAAGAACATTTAATAAAAACATGTTTGTGGTGTTCCTTCTAGTGAAGCTTCCTAATGTGAAGCTATACACGCATACAAACAATAGCTAGTGTCAGAATATGTGATCATTGTAAAACTATAGTTAATTACAGGCTAAGACTTAGCACAGCGACAGCGGCTAGTATAAATACCACATTTAATAAATTAAAAAAAAAGTGATCCATGTATTATTTTTTTAAATAAAAATTTTATTCTTTAAACCAGTTTTTTTCATATATTACTCCTTGTATCATTAGCCTAATCATCAGACTTCGTAACTCCAATGAAAAAATTTTTCTTAATTCACAGTTTTGATACTCTGATATTCTGATCACTCTTATAGCTCTGATGACTCTTATAGCTTGTCTAATGGAAATCTTCGTATTTATGTAAATAAATATCTCTTTTTATATCTAAAGTAAGATTGAATAAGATGTTTTACAAAAAACTTCTCAAACTATGATTTATAGAGTCAGAACTTTTTTTATGGAATAGGAAGGCAAACGAGCAAGCGTGTCACCTGATAGAAAGCAATCAACGCCGGTCATAGATATCCACAGTGCTATAGGCTGTGCGGAAGCGTTGCTGGCCTTTAAGGAAAGCGTCATTATGGAAGGAGGAGGGGGGAAGGATAAGAGGGGGTGGGCGTTCGGAACTCAATCGCTAACCGGACAAAGCGCGGTAAACTAAGCTACCACACAGACGTCGATTTTCCGCGGGTGTGCTGTACTTCCCCGGGCGAGCCGGCCCATTCATGCTACAGCAAATACTATGCCATTCTTGACAATGTATTCGTTTGCAGCGTGGCTCTACCACTTATAAAATAAATGTTTACCACAGTCATACTATCTACTACACCAGAGAATGGCTCAAAATTGCGAAAGGTGAAACGCATTGTTTTTGAAAACTACAATCTTCAGTCATTCCATCGCTTCTTGGGTCTGTCGCCGGATGGTGCTCTGAAGACCTTATTCTACATTGATAAACATCCACTAAGTATCCATCAGAAATCACCAAAGCGCGATCGTAAATTGTGAAATGGTACGATCTCGGTTTCCCGGTAACACGTCCGAAGGTGATAATTTATTATATTACACGCGTGCGCGCATTGTATAAATCTCCCCGCTGCCCGCAATAAATCGCCGGGTGAAAAAGTCTCCAGTTCTTCTTAAGTACCGGACTCATTACACCGATATGAACGTTTGTTAATACATTGATAGTAACAATGTATTCAATGTCAGTTTTAAAAGTTTGTTCAAAATTATTTCATAGTTTCAATCCCCACGCGAAACGGTGGAAAGACGAGATCAGGGAGGCTTTGAGCGAGCAGGTGAAAGCCTCCTCCATATATAAAATTTAGTGTAAAATTGTTTAAAAGCAACAAATAAAAAAAGGCTTTTTATTTTATTCATTTTTATTATGGGTGGTGATGATCACCTTTGACCTTTGTGAGAAAAATTTTAAGGCGTATCTTTGGTCCTGTGTTGGAAAATGAGCGATGCCGTACACTTTACAACCACTAGCTTTATGAGCTGTAAAATGAGCCGAACATCATTAAAACCATTAAAATTGGACGCTTCCGCTGGGCTGGGCACGTAATACGGATGGACGAGTCTAGAATACCCTAACGCCTACTCGACGGCAAACCAGATGGTTGTAGAACTCGCGGAAGGTCTGAGCTCAGATGACTAGATGGAGTCGAGGATGACTATATTAAGATAATCGGTGTGAGGGGCTGGAGAAAAAAAGCCAAACTAAGATCCGACTGGAAACATTTACTGAACCAGGCTAAGGCCCACCCACGGCTGTAATGCCTTAATGATGATGGTAATGATCACATACCACCATGTTACCCATATGCTCGCTTGCCCGCTTTTCTATGAAAAATAAATAAATAAAGATATGTAATAATGTGGATGGAAGGGTCGGTAGAGGAAGACCACGAAAAACATACCTTGACCAAACTGCTGAACTTTTTAAGAAAGGCCAGGTCATGAGTCCCTAAACCGGCGGACTTGCACGAGGAGAATAACGAGTGTGGAGGAAGCAAGGGAAGTATGCCGAGATCGATCGTCGAGAGCAGATGGAGATCTGTGGTCTCTGCCTACCCCTACGGGAGACAGCCGTGACGATATGTATGTATGTATATATAAAGATATATATATTACGCCTGGAAAGACGATTGAGAACAGAAAATTAATGGTAAATTACGAGATATGACCCCGAGTATGAGATGCGTGCGCCAGCGCTCTCTAATTTGTAAATCGAACCGCTGCGCTAGCGCTGTCTACCTATTAGTATCATTGACCAATTACCCACCAGCTACCGTGCTGGGAAGGTTAGCAACACTATTCGCCTTCTAATGAACTCTGATCACAAACATTTGAACCAGCCATTTGGTTCACTATAACCAAATTGTGACGCAAAGGTTTAGAAATAGAAAAACTTTATTTATGACACCTTTTGCACAATAATTAATTTTTGCTTAAAATATTAATAATATTATATTATAATATACAAAAAAAAAATATTTTAATCTAACAAGCGTCATACTTTTTTTAGTTTAAATCCTGAAAACAAATGAAGAAGTAATTTAAGCGTCTTTATATCATTTGAGATATAAAAGCATTTGGCACCGTGACTTCGTTCTTCCAAATTTTCTTTCTTACGACTTAATCTAAAAACTATTTACTTCAAATATAAATATATAACATACTAGGTGGCCGGTGAACTTCGTTTCACCTACAGTTTATGTGATTATAACTTTTGATCATCGATTATCAATCATAATCAATCTTCCCATTTCAATTCATCGAGATAAATGTGCTATCTAGATTCACTTTAATCGAGACTTTTCTTAAAATGAATCTTTCTTTAAAAAAAGAACAATTTAAAATGCAATAAACGTTTCAAAATCGCACAAAATAAATGACAGTTTTGTATACACGTCAGTTAGACGATAAATTGTCAATTTTGAATTTATTTGTTTTCCCGCTGTTCTTTCAGGTTTTGTTTATATTTTGTATTCATAAACCTTCTCTGTATTATAGCGTACAAAATAACAAAAATATTCAAATCAGTCGAGTCAAACATAATTGTTTAAAATAAAGTACAATTTTTATTGTAAAACGTTTTATTTTGTTATTCCAAGACAAAGTACTTCTATCAAGTTATTTGGTGTAAAGAAACATTTTGTATCTACCCGAAAAGAAAAATCGAAACGACACAAAGCGATACGATATCGACAATCGAACACGACAACCCTAGTAGTGTAAACAAAAACACCAGATTCGTTTTGGTGAACCCTAAAACACACACAGTCATATTAAAATATTCATATTAAAATAAAAAAATGAGCTATAGCCGTCAGAGTCATTGGTCACAGATTCTATTCTACAGGAATTTATGCCAAGTGTTCACTCATATTTTGAATACATATGTACTTGATCAACCCGCCTGAGACAAGGGTGGTGGTTCATGTCCATTTTTCTAAAAATAATGCCCAGTAAGCTTTACATACATATATGTGTATGGGCTGTAGAAAAAATAAGAAAAAGCAGTCAACAGTTTTCTATTCAAATACATATAAAACTCATCGCATCCTAATAAGCGATAGTGACACAAAACGATGAATCGAATAAAATAAAATCGAATGGACAGCATAATTATAGGTGAATCGAGATGGTAGCCGAAACCGGCATCGATTCGTTCGGCGCCTTTGATCACGAAAATAATCAGAATTAAGTTTAAAATAAGGATTGGTACATACCACGCGCAAATTATTATTGAAATTTTCTTAATATTGCCTTACTTGGCGCAGTGGAGAAGGTATCGTTTATGGAGACAGTGATCGTGCATTCAATTCATATCAGGGTAGATATATTTATGAGCTATAGGTATTTATTCTGAATATATATTATCCCTGACGACCTATAGGCATATATCGTCTCATGGTATATCCACTGCAAGAAATAGATTACTACATTTCGAAGACAAGTCCAAAGTCTCAAGTCTTCTTTTGAAGGAGTTCTTGGTTCCTATAGGGAGACGGGAAACGATAAATTTGTTTTTTTTTTTATGGAATCGGAGGGCAAACGAGCAAGCGTATCACATGATGCAAAGGAACCACTGTCGGACACCCACACCCACAGTATCATAGACATTGCCAAGCTTTAAGATTTTCGATTCGGAAACAATGCTGGAGGTAGATAATTCCACAGGGTAGTGGTCCGTGGAACGTAGTTTCTGGGGTAATCCACCGTACTGGATCGCCATTCATCCAGACGATGGGGATGAAACTTTTAAAATACATTACGCGGTAATTTCTTTATAGGCGAATGGCCAAAATAGAATTACATAAACAATAAGTTTTCGTCATTGAAATCCTATATTTTATTATTTTCATTGGCATGAATTAGAAACTTGGATGTGAAACTACCTTTATTAGACTTAATGCAAACCACCATCACCCGTATTCCAAAGCAAACAAATACATCACACTCCAAAATGCACCTTAACGTTTAGGTATTAAATATGATTTCCTTTAACATCGCAAAGTTACATACGGTGTTATCAGAAATTATATAAAATAAAAATTACCAATTGGAAAGAGACGAGTAAATACTGAAACGTATGAAGAGTGAAAGTGATAGCCGATGCAATTCGTTTCATCGGTCTGTAAGACCGGTAGCAGATCCGCAATTACTGTGATTTCGTTCTCAAGGTAATTTCGTTCGACGTTTTCCACTCTATCCCCGGGCTTTAATTAGGTAGTTTTAGTAATCGAATCGTGCTGGGGTCCGTCTTTTGGTCATTATTTTGATTATACCCGCGAAATGTGTTCGCTAATCGAGATAAAGCTGTGATATAGTATATTTAATAAAGACCTGCAATATCAGAGGCATGAAACTTACTTCCTAAAGGTACAAATTTTGTATCTGACCACCAATTGTAGCAGCCTTGCCACAGACCCAGTGGTTAAGAAATAAATTAAAAATATATTCTTTGTTAGTTGTATGTAGAGTAATTAAATTAGATTTAATCCTTTATTAGTAGGCGGATTATATTCTAAAGAAAGTGGATTTTTTTGAAGCGAGTTTCAAAAGCGTTGTCGACCTTTAAAAATGTGTATCTAGTTCCACAAGAATTACAGAAGCGTTGCCGGCCTTTACGAAACGTGTAGCTGGTTCCACAAGAATTGCAGAAGCGTTGTCGGCCTTTAAGAAATATATATCTGGTTCCACAAGAATTGCGGAAGCGTTGCTGGCCTTTAAGAAGTGTGTAGCTGGTTCCACAAGCATTGGGGAAGCGTTGCCGGCCTTCAAGAAATATGTAGCTCGTTCCCCAAGCATTGCGGAAGCGTTGCTAGCCTTCAACACATGTGTAGCTGGTTCCACGAGCATTGCAGAAGCGTTGCCGGCCTTTAAGAAATATGTAGCTGGTTCCACAAGCATTGCGGAAGCGTTGCCAGCCTTCAAAACATGTGTAGCTGGTTCCACGAGCATTACAAAAGTGATGCCGACCTTCAAGAAATGTGTAGCTGGTTCCACAAGCATTGCAGAAGCGTTGCCGGCCTTCAAGAAATGTGTAGCTGGTTCCACAAGCGTTGCCGGCCTTTAAAAATTAATTAAATATCATTTTCATTTTAACGTTAGATTCGACGAGTGCCTTCATGCTAGATTGCAACATTTGGAGCGAAAATTCCGAGACGTACGTCATGTCAACGACCCACCTGTCACACTCGCGTTCTCTTTCACTCAATAACATCTCAAAATTTTATGTCTCGCCGCATCACGAAATCTTAACATCTAAAAGTCGCGTTGAAACAATACGGCACGAACTGCACTTTAGATCACACCGGCCCGATAATAACGTTATGGTATATTTTATTAAAATTTATGTCTTATTCCAACTTCTGGGAATTTATTAATCGGCTAATATGAATTCTGTGTGTGTTTTAGGGTTCACCAAAACGAATCTGGTGTTTTTGTTTACACTACTAGGGTTGTCGTGTTCGATTGTCGATATCGTATCGCTTTGTATCGTTTCGATTTTTCTTTTCGGCCAGATACAAAATGTTTCTTTACAACAAAGAACTTGATAGAAGTACTTTGTCTTGGAATAACAAAATAAAACGTTTTACAATAAAAAATTGTGCTTTATTTACTTTTTATAATTTATGTTTTTCTCCAAGATTGTACGATGTATTTTAACGTACCATGTACTGGATATATATATATATATATATATATATATATATATATATATATATATATATATATATATATATATATATATATATATATATATATATATATATATATATATATATATATATATATATATATATATATTAGGTATAGATATTATATCTATATAGATATAGATATTACAAACTATGTATTGTTTGTAATATCTAAATACATTTTTAATTATAATCATAGGTAATTAATATTTATTATTTGTTTGCTAGTAAACAATAGGCACGTTCACTTTTAAACATATAAAAAAAAACTAGATTTCTTGTTAACCATTCCAACTAATATTGCTTGTCTCAGAAAAAAATAACTCACAGGTATAATCGAACGCAAAATCTATATCACTTAAGCTTGTGTTCCACCTTAAATTAAAATTTAAGATGGAACAAAAGATAAAATATTTCAAGGATTTCAATAAAAATACTTCTCTTTTAAACAGCTTTAATTATAATTGGAAAACAAGATAAAGTTCCTTAATTTAATTAATTATTATATATTAAACATGTTTTCTAATCGAGCACACGGCGATACAGTACTGGTCCTGCAAGCCCCACGGGCTCAGAAAAGCCGCCACCATAAAGGCAGTGTTCGCTCATTTGTCAAGCCGTGTGGATATTTATTTATTACGGACCCTCCGCGCGTAAGAAATACCTGAACAGTCTGACAAAAACCAATTTACAATTTACACTTCATTATCACGCATCCGATTCCTTCTGTGTATAAACACAAGCATCAAAATCTACCAGTACTATTACTTATCGCGAGCAAACGTAAAAAATATATTTGTTAATGTTCTTAGGTTTCACAAACGTTTATATGCATATGGCAACATCGTATTTCAAAAGGCAAAAGGTTCAAAATTCAATGAAAGGGATACGCATGTTTTTAATACCTGTTCGTTAAATAGAAATAAATTTAAAATCTATACGCCGGTTGTACCTATCGACCGAGGCCACCGTTTTTAAGTGTTAATAGATTATACTGCCTTTTGGTTGTTATTTTTTTTTTAATTTTTATGGCCTTCCTTTTATTTAATTGATCATTAGTTTGTGTGTATTTATGTCACTATTTGTTCTTTAAAATGCTTCGACATGATCTTTTTGGTAACAATTAATATAAATATAATACCTACTACAAATTGTATAGAAAGAATAATGCTATGCAGTGGTTCAGAACTTTTACAAAGCTAAGATCCAAGATAAGCCGACAAAAACAGAAAAATAATAATGTGTTTTCTACTGGAAGAAGTAGATTTACGGGGAACTTAAACTAAATCTTACCGAGAAAATGGCTGTCAGCAAATCTCCACTTCCATCCCACTATCAAGAAGACCATACATACACCACCACTTTTCCACCTTTTTCTATAGGAGTAGGCAGAGGCCTCCATGCTATGATCCCGGCACACTTTCTTCACTTCATCCTCACTCATCATCTGGCCTGAATAACAAGGCGTTTAATCGAGTCACTCCCGCGCCTAGAAACGTGCCCAAAGAATGTGATTGTCTCTAGTTTTTAATTGTGAAGACCATGCAGCGGTAAATTTTAGAGGGGAATTCTTTAAGACAAGCTGTATTGGACAATAGAAATAAAGAAAGCATTAGAAAGAAAGAAAAACTTTATTCATCCATCTACAAAACAGTACAGAAACAGTAGACAAAGAACATATATGTACATAAAATAAATATAAAAATTATGAGACCTGACACAAAAATGTAAGACTAAAATTATAACAAACACAAATAATAAAAAATTAAAACAAAAATACAATTATAATAATTGTATATTATACTTCCTATACTACAGTATGGAATATGTAATGGTCCACACTAAGAAAAATGTTGTGGCAAGTAACAACGGTGATTTTCAGGGTGGCCTATTTTTTTTCAAGCCGGATATAAGGTTTTATGTATTATAAATATATAACGCATCTATGTAATATTAATATTTCGGCGAGAGAAGAATGACGGCGACGTAGTTCGCCAGCCGTCACGTCCTGATACCCACGAGGGCGAGAAGCGACTAACGGAGAGCCGTTTCGCTGCGATGAATGTGAGAAGAAGAATGGATGAAAGGATGGATGAGTGTGGAGATTTGCCGGGAGCGTAGCGGGATGGAGCTCTGTGGTCTCTGCCAACCCCTGCGTGAATATATGTATATAAAAATATTAATATAGTACGATAAGGACGATAAGGATATATATAGGACATTACAGATTTAAGTAGAGGATTCAATTTATAGGTGAAGATAGATCAGCCACGTGACATGTTATTATTTACCCCGTTACGCTCCTTATTCTAAGAACAAACACCCACGCTTTGAGCTCAGATAGAGAAAGGTTACACATTAATATTATGAACTGGAAGTGACTGGAAACTTTACAACAATTGTTAAAGGAAAATTGCAATAGCTAAACCGCTTGGTTGCATGGTTCTTCATGAATGGATCGGCTCGATTGAAGAACCACATCCTCGTAGAATATCGGCATCAAGGGGTAAGATACTTTTCGTATAATCAGTACCGAGATTCTTTCCCCACCCTTTCCACCCACTCCCCTCTCCCATAATGACATTTGCCTTAAAGGCCGGCATCGCTTCTGCACTGGCTATGGTACTGCTGATCTTTATGGGTGTCTTTGATTGCTTTCCATCAGTGACAGGCCTGTTCGTTTGCCTTCCTATTCTATAAAAAAAATAATTTTAAAATATCTTCAGTGACAATCACGGCGTTCGAACGTCAAAACACAAAAAACAATTAAATAATATGTGACATACTTTATTTACAAATGTATGATAAAACTTGTAGAACTCTCTCTCACATACTATACGTGATAGCCTCTCACTGAATGTATTTAAGAGAAGAATTAAAGAACATTTCCTTTCAGTATAAAATATTTATATATGTATATGTTATATATATATGTATCCTCTTATTTATATATTATAGTATTATATTCTATTAGTATTTATATGTTTATATATGTATGGTTTTATATATTGTAGTATGTATTATTATGCATATTATTATTATATTTTGTTGTTGTACACTTATTTCTATCCTCACAACTTATCTTATGTCTCTTTCACTCCTGGGTTTGCTGGAAGAATACTCAACTTTGAGTTAAACTCGCCCTTATACATCTTCTTTCCTTTTAATTCTTGTATTTCCTGTTTTGTGTACAATAAAGTATTAAATAAATGAATTAAATAAAATAAAAATAAACATTTAAAATGGGCTTCTTCCAGTATCCATAGATCTTCGTTCCGTACGCTGTGGTCCCTTCGTGTGGTGACCACCGGCTATTTATTCTTTGTCTATCCTTTATTATGCACTATTATATCGTTTAGCTTTCATACAGAATCGTGAATTGATCATTACCGTTTGTGAATGCGGTCGTTTGCTTAAAGAAACATGGCGACAATAAATATAGGTACACAATGAAACATTTTTATATTTCATTTAATTATCATCATCAACAGTATCTAGCAGTTACCTGTTGGACGTATGCTTTCCCCAAGATTAGTGCCTGATGATCACCCCAGACTGAGTAAATATATCAAAAACAAACCTATTCATGTGTATACGCATCTACAACAATATACTTCATGAATTAGAACAATTGAACCCAAAATTATTTAATAAAAGACTATATGAATGGCTAATAGATGGTAATATTTATAATACTAAGAAAGTGTTTGCTTTAAAACTTGGATCGAATGTATGTAATAGATAAATCAATTATAATTTTAATGACAATATAATTTTATTATCAATATAATGCTTTGTAACTATAAGCGACTTATGTATTTAGATCTCTGTGTATAATAATTAATGAAATTTGTACGCCATAAGTAGCAATGTGATGGAGTTTTATACATTTTATGAACCACATTTTATGAACCACATTTGTGCTACTCTTATCGATACCGCATTAGGTCCGTAAACCGCACAAATTTTATTCGCGGCGTTCGTCGCATTTTTACCTTTTTTGTAATAATACTTTAAAATGTATCGAATTTCTTCCTCACATACGTTCATTTTTCTTGCTTGAAAAACAATTGAAAAATGGCGGGAACTAGTTTTTTTTTATTTATTGCATCTTCAGAATGTCACATTTAAATGGTATTAACACCAGCCAGTTACATTCAGTACAGTCAAAGAGGTTTGATTACTAATAATACATTCAAAATACGAAAATACTTTTGCCCCGACCTATTATGTTATTATTAAGAGGCTTTTTTAGCGATCTTCGGCTTTACAATTTTTTATCCAAACAAATCCAATTTTTGCCTGCCGCACTACCTTTGCCAAGGCGTAGTCTCCTCTTCAACTCTTGTCTACTTCATTGCTACTTCAATTGTCTACCTCCAAAGCTCATGTCAGTAATTTTGGTGAATTTCTTCATTCTAAATTACAACCACCAGAGAAACTTCTAACCGTCCTCTAATCTATAGAGGACTTTTTGTCACAATTAATTACAATATTGGTCCAAGCAGAAGTCACGACGTCACTTGAGTGGCTTTGAGGTCGCTTCTAGCCTCTCCCTTGCTGTTATCGTGCATTAATTCTTCAAAAATTTTTGATGAGTAGCAAACTTCCTTACCAAGATATCGTCTTCAACGAACTTCTCCCCAGTTCGCAACTAGCTGACCTTCTGCTTGCAAGTCCTTATAATACAATTGTAAAGAATCTAGATTCTAAAACGCCATTCAACATGGAAATATGTCAATAGTTTACATAATTCCTTATGATTAACGGTATAGAATAGAAATCACTACTTCTTGTGGTTGACATTGCCTTGAGGCGAAAGAAAGGAAAGAATGGATGATATCGGAGCTGTCAAAACCTCCAAATGGAGCAATAGAAGAGATCAGAAAACAGATCAAGGAATCAAACAAATGGAGTCCGCAATAGCAGAGATCAGTAGGCAGACCAAGGAATAAGTGGAAATGCCGTATAGAAGAAATTCTTCGATGTATAAGAAAGCTAAAATCTCGGCAGAAGTAGTCAAGGAATTGAGTGAGATGGAAGAGAATCGCGTAGGAGGCAAAGACCTTACACCTCCTAAAAAGAGTGAAGATTACGGCAGCATTTCTTATTTGTGTGGGATTCCAATATCCAACTGTGGGCTTTGGCTGTATTAATAATGATAATACCTCTTTAGAACAATTGAGAAGATATATAAACATTATTCGCCATGTCCGCACCATCTATGACCTTTTATAGCACTACTCGATGACAACAACGCCATGAAATTTCCTACACCGCTTCGCTCAGTACGTGAGGGTCTTATCGAGATAGGAGATACATACCATTATCACAGCCAAGCATCGGGGTGGACAGAGTTCATTCGCTTCTCAGAAGGCTGACCTTTACTGGGAAATACATTGTAATGTTATGAGATTTTTGAATTAAGGAGTTGGTAATTAAATTTTATGGTGTTCGGAGAATCAACTCTCTTCACTTGAAGCATACGAAACTCTTGGTGTCGTAACGGTAAGGATATATAATATAGAAGAAATAAGAATATATATCTACCTTACTTTACATAATATGTTGAGAGGATAGACGAAAGACGACTGGCAAAGAAATTTACGTTGCGAATGTGGATGGAAGGGTCAGTAAGGGAAGACCACGGAAAACATAACTTGACCAAATTGCTGAAGTTTCAAAGAGAGGCCAGGTCAAGGTCACTAACCTAAACTGGCGGACTTGCATGAGGAGAGTAATGAGTGTGGAGGAAGCAAGGAAAGTATGCTGAAATCGTAGCAGATGGAGATTTGTGGTCTCTGCCTACTCCTACAGGAGACAGGCGTGACGATATGTATGCATGTACTTTCCATAATAAATACGGGGGAATAAAAGGTCAGCGTGTAGTAAAAAATCGTTTTTCCACGGCCCATATACATACGTGCACATATTAGAGGAATGGATCAATTTCGCTTGTCCAAGGTAGATTGGCGTGACATCCAGACACGCGAGAACTGTGCCAATTGGTCGTCCAAATTATTACATATTAATTCACAGTACATACAAATGGAAATAAGTGATGGCTCAGTCAAAACCTCCACTCATTGAGCAGAGCAACTGATTTTCTGAAATCACTCGACCCTCACGGAGATGCAGCACAACGGAACTTGAGAGATATTTGTGATCGACCCCACATACAAACCTACAATCTATAATCAAGCATTATATACATAACAGTAAAAACATTACGCGCCAATAACAATATTGCTGCAATCTTATTGTTTATAACTTGTTAAGTGTTTTGTTATTAAGTAAAATAGTCTTATGCTTTTTTAATGTTAAGCCATTTTTTAGATACCTTAGCCACCTTCTTTATGGTTCTATGTCCCCGTGGTGAGGCAGAGGACGTCCACAGTGCTTCTTTATTGCGATAGTTCTTAAGCGACGAGCTTCACTTCAGGCCACGTCAACTCTGATTTCATCTCGGCCGCTGCGAAGCGCTTCCAGGTGTGTTTGGGTCGGCCTCGTTTCCTTTTCCTTTGAGGAGTCCAATCCAGCGCCTGTCTGGGTTTGTGATCGAGGTTCTTACGGATAATATAAGGTACCTTAGTGCTCCTCCACTAAGGTACCGTATATTGTTCCATCATTTTGTTGACTAGCATTGGAAACTCACCTCTTGATTTACCTATTTCTTTTATAAAATAGATGACTGATAGGAGAATATTATTGTTCTTTATTTCATATAAAAATAAAAGAATGGCGATCAAATACTGTGAGTTTTTCCAGAAATTTCTTTTTACGCATCACTACTCTGTGGAACCAGATACACCCAGGGGTGTTTCCAAATCAATACGACATTGGAAGCTTCAACAAACAAGCTTACATATATCTTAGACAATGCTCCTGTAATGTCTGTAATAGATAGTGATAGAACCACGCTGCAGACGAATACTTTGTCAAGAATGGCATAATATTTGTCTGTAGCATGAATGGGCCGGCTCGCCCGGGGAAGTACCACACTCCCGCAGAAAATCGGCGTCTGAGTGGTAGCTTAGCTACCGCGCTTCGTACGGTAAGCGGCTGAGTTCTGGAGACCCAACACCTTCCCCGAACTCCCACTCTCACTCACATAATGACACTTTCCTTAAAGGTTGGCAACGCTTCCGTACTGCCTATGGCGCTGCGGATGTCTATGGGCGGCGTTGATTGATTTTCATCAGGTGACACGCCAGCTCGTTTGCCTTCCTATCCCATAAGAAAATGTATTTCAATATAAAAAAATCAGCAACGAAGGCGGGGTACGTTGCCAGTGCATTCTATATATATTAGTCATTCAGTCAGGCAAGTTATCAACTTATTTATCGGATCTGTCTGGGCCAAGTATACATTGTCACTTCATATGGGTGTTATGTCTTATTAAGACAAGTCCAAATATATTTGTTCGCCACGTTGTTGCATCGGAATTCAATTTTTACGATCTCATCTTTTCAATCGGCCGCACATCGCTACCGGACCTAAATCGAATCAAGGTGAACATGTCATAAGCCAACGCCATTTTATTGCCGTTAAATTTATGCAATGCAAGCGAAAATAATTTCTACCGTTGACTATTTAAGGACTATTCTATATTTATACAATGTTTTCGAAAATTTTGTCAAGTGTGAATTTTATTTTTAATCTTTACACTTACTAAACTGCTATTTTTACGAATTTAAATCGTATTCCAAGGAAACAAGGGCCTTTTTATTTTTTTCAAACTACTTTTGATTTGTCGATACTTTATTTCGATTATAATATTCGATTTTAACACGAACGCTCGTGCTCATTCGTCCGTGATTGGAGCGCGTCAATCGAATTCGAATTTTAAATTTATACGTGTCAATTTACGGCAGCTTTTTCTCTACTTTGTTTTTTTTTTATATCATCCAGTTCTTTTGAGCCTTCAGGCTTAGTATAAAAATAAATAAGTAATTATCTCGACTTTTTATTTAGTATTTGGCATCAAGATAGCGAAACGTGTTAGTTGCTCACTGTAATTATTGGCGTGAATTAAAACTTTAATGTTATTAATGACCTAAATCTAAGTCAAGCGTCCTGGATTCCATTCCAATATATGAGTAAATATTTATAGAGTGTATAGCTATTTATTCTTAGTTTGGGAGTTTGTCTGTGTAATATTGTGTGTTTATAAAACGATCCACGATACAGGGAATCTTAGTATAGGCCTAATTCTATCAGTAGCGAAGCTACCGTTTTCGGAGTCAGTGGTCGCAGATTCGATTATATGTCAGAAGGTACTTTTTGAAACTGGGTTTCCCGCCAATACAAAGCATGGTCGGTTAGTTTCCATTTCCAGAAATAGGCTTTTTTTACTTTTTCGCAGTATTATTATCACTATTTTGTCTTTAATTAATACACAAAAAAGTATTGATGTTCTTGGTAAGAGACGGTGTATACGAACCCTAAACTGCAAAGTGAATTTGGCCAGTAGTAGCCACAAATTAACCTAGAGCAAATATTACTCAGGTAGTCAAACATTTGTGACCGTACCAAGGATGTAAGGGTATGACCATTGTAGTGTAGAAAAGGCGTATTTTAATTTTATTGACACAAAGAACGAATTACAGTCGTAGAAACTAAATATATAGTATAACTCGCCAAAACTATAATTCTGTACAGAATGATTATTATATTATAATATCAAGTTCAATGATTTACTTTTTTTAAAAAAAAAATTTTTACAAGATAAAAGTTATTTATGATTTGCGAACTGCCAATTTAAAAAATATCTGCCGCATGCACAAACTAATGTTGTGTACAATTTAAAATATTTCTATATCATATACAATGTTCAGGTATATTATATGTGACGTATAGTGCGATTAGGTGGCGGACAATGGAGGATACTTCAAAAAATGAAACTATAGACAGTTAAGTTGGGCAGTATTCATGAAGCCGATTCCTAATGCAGGTGTCAGCATTTCTATTGCTTGCAACAGGAACGATGGGCTCTTCAGCATCGGTATGCAACCCATTTAGGAGAAGGAATCTCTGGAATCAAACCAGGAAAGCAGTCTCCGTTAGGAGTGAGTGAGGTCCAAGCAAAATATCCGGAAGATTTCTTCAGGCGACCTAGTTCTATATGTATTGATCCGCCTCTCGTGTGGAATTTGCTAGCTAGACGGTGAGAGTAATTCAGGTCCTGGGTAAACCTACGTTTTCCTTAACCCGTCTGTGGAAAGGTAACACCATGCATGGTAGATCTTTGGGTAATTATTTGAAAGTCTATTTCAAATAATAACCCAAAGATCTGCCATGCATAGTATTACCATTCCACAGACGGGTCGTATACGTATTGTATAGGCAAAAGAAAGAGAAGATTTATCTCACATCCTGTGGGGTACTTTACTTTCTTCATACATACTCACGTACAAGCATTTATTTGCGTGAATCATTAGCTGAGTGATTTCGATGAAGTGGGTATTTATCGACTTTGTCATATGGCTAGCCAATGTAAAGGACCGCGTGCGCAACAGCCTGGCGTTGTCAAAACCCCTATGACGCGGACGCACGATTTTATCATTTTCTATTTCTTATTGTGAGCAATTTATTATTATTATACATTTTATTCGTCAGACTAAGTATTTATTTCTCTAACCTACAAACAATAAATATCCACATACAAACCACAAGCATATTTATCCCCTCCACACATTAAACTGGCAACCCCGATCTGATGTGAGCACGCAGCCATCCAATGCTTAAAGACGTAACTTTTGTACAAGTTCCTCGCCTCCAGTAGAACTTTTTGGTTGTCTTCCGTAGAGTCTACTATACCTGAAGATGCCTCGTGTTGGGGCGAAACACTTGTCGTTTACAAGATGGAAAAGTGGTAGTGTGTTTGGTGTTGGGTATGGTGGTTGGTGGGTGGAGAATTGATGGCCGATTTTCGGTGGGTTTTTGGTTTAAGTTCCAAATAAATCCACTTAACCCAACGGAAAAACACACATTATTAATTTTCTGTTATTGTTTTGCTTGTCGCGGATCTTAGCTAAGTAAAACTTTTGACTGTCCATATAGTGATGGATTTCCGCAAAGTAGCGCCTGACTCCATTAATAAGAAGGTTTCAATATTTTTCTCGTTTCGCTTATTACTATGGTAACGGTGCATGGTGTTGTCACCCTTTTAAATACATGTTTTTTCGATTCCGCAGCAGGTCGTCGCGTTCGTACCTCGATTGGACAAGCAAAAAATGGGGACACCCAGAGTTTTAACTGAAGAAGACATACATTTAAGTGGTCATTATTATAATTCACGCAGGACATTATTTCACGAGCCTGACGTAGGTGAACAGTGCTAAGCGATGATGTTTTTTTTTGGTCATGTAAAAAAATTAACTACTAGCAAATAGATCACCTGTTTAATGAGTACCTCCATCTTTGAAACTCCAGATATTAAAGGTAGGATTTAAGGGGATGGGTTACCAGAATAGAAACGGTACACCTTCCTTGCTTCCTCCACACTCATCCATCTTTTGATCCATCCTTCCGCTCACATTAATCGTAGAGAAACGGCTCTCCGTTAGTCGCTTCTCGCCGTCGTGGGAATCAGGACATGACGGGTGGCGAACCCGTCATATATAAGCACGCCATTGCATAAAATATACAAATATACTATGATAATCATAAAATACAATATATGGCAGATAGTCTTTGCAGATGCGTCGCCTACTATAGACAAGGATATAAAATAAGAAGTAAGAAGAAGTAGTCGGTTAAGGTATTTGCTCTTCAGCGTAACCCTTACATGAAACATAATAAGTTATATTAAAAATATTTAGTAGCATCACTTGCTGGCACTTATGTTTATTTTATTATGTGTATTTATGTATGTGTGTATGGTATATATAATGTGTAAGTATGTGTGTATATATGTGTTATGTATTATTTGTGTATATTTAAATATATTATTCCAAATTTGAATAATGACCGAATCGGAAGGTCTCACCACATGCCTGCTTAGTGAGACCTACTATGCTCCGTCCAACTTAACCTGAAAAAAAAATTAAAGTCAATTCCTACTTTTATATTCTGTTAAATATCTTGTACAAGAGAATTTATTTTCTCCCATATAAACCTAAAACTATTCAATTAATGAATTATTATTCGAAAAACAAAACTGTATTAACACCAAGTGTCATCCGCTACAAGTTACTACTGTTACATACTCCAGGGACAAATCGCGGGCAATAAACAATTTGGTCAAATAAGAAAATCTTGGCTACGTAATATCAGGGAGTGGACCGGGATAGCGAGTGGTCCAGAAGTGCTGCACTTCGCGAAGGAGGAAGGAGGAGGATGAATAAAAAAACTACTTTTATTAAGGATTTAAAATTTGAACAATATATGTATATAAATACATAAATATATCTCTGTATATAGGGAGATTGTGAACTAGTAGTAGGATTTCAAAAAGGGCATCGCGGACTATCCTTAATACTCTCATTACTTGTACCATACCCTAAAATGCCATTAAAGTAACGAACATAACGATTATAGCCGCGATGCAATACCGATTCTGTGTTCGATAATTTGTTTCTTACATTGTGTGTTACTCTTGACCGAATTAAAAAAAAGTATGCCGTTTGCATTGTTCACTCGAACGACATCCAATATCGATAAATTTTATACCCTCGCTTACAAGAAATTTATTTTAAAGTAAACATAAAAAAAAAGTGCTGGACTTTTCCCGCCAACTTACATCAGTAACGCTGTGTTTTTATCTAATTTTCATCATATTATATTATTATCAGTTATATTGTTTAATTATGGTGGTGTATTTTACAATATTTTATTTCGTTACTCTACTGTTACATTTGGCCCGTTCTTCTGTACAGATGTAAGGTTTGGATGCTTAAAGAAGACCTCAGAAAACATATAGAAGCATTCGAAATGTGTGCATATATATATAGACGGATTCTCGCTATTAGCTGGAATCAAAAAGTGGCGAATGACGAGGTTCCTCGACATGTCAAGCAAAAACGTGAACTTTTGCAGACCGTCAAAGCTCGAAAAGTTGCTCACCTGGATCATATCATGAGACATGACAGGTACAAGTAGCTGCAACTTATCATGATGGGAACAGTTGCGAGCAAAAGACAAGTTGGAAGACGGAGAAGGAAGTCTTGGCTACGTATCAGGGAGTGTGCCGGAATAGCGAGTGCTTCAGAACCGCCGCACCTCGCGAAGGAGGATTGAGCACAACTCTCCTTGTGCTGAATTGCCTGCCAACCTTCGCAAGTCGGCGAGGCACTCTTAGAAAAAGATTATACAATATATGGTCGTGTTCGATTAAGAGGTATAAGTGAAGTAATAAGAAATAAATGCGTGTTTCGTGACTTTTTAAGTTGACTGAAAAAGTCCATAGAAGGTTTTGGTAGAATAGCCACCATTTTATCCAAACCTAAGGTGATAAGTTGACTAGTTACATTTCAAGAGATTTAATGTTATCGTATTTTACTTGACGCTGGCATATATACATATATATATATATATATATATATATATATATATATATATATATATATATATATATATATATATATATATATATATATATATATATATATATATATATATATATATATATATATATATATATATATATATATATATACATATATATATACATATATACATAGTAGTTGTGGAGACGGTGCTCAAGGAAATTGTATTGTAGTTTATCGAATGCGATCGACCTAAGTTTGATGCTTCATGCTGATCGGCGGTTTAGGCAGCGTATGACAAGATAGCTCTCAGAGGCCAGATTTTTTTCCGACTTAATTGACACGTATCGGTATATTACGACCAAAATTACATAAAATCATTACAAATTGTAGCCTATACGTTATTTCGATGTATAACCTGTATTACTGTAAAATTTCATGCAAATCCGTCAAGTAGTTATTTCGTGAAAGAGTAACAAACATACATCCATATTTACAAACTTTCGCATTTATAATATTAGTAATATTAGTAGGATAGGATTAAAGTAATGCTTATCGTTCCCACTCTTATTTGTCTCCGGTATTGTTTATGAGTTGTTTTGCTCCGAACCTTCAGGACACAATCAAAGTTTCAGCGGCGGTTCCATCAAACTTTTTAAATGCTCCCCTTCGAGCCCCCGAACATCGCGATTTTTTTTTCCGCCAGCAATAATTTCGTTTACACGATATCGCCTCTTCGCTTTGTAATATAATACTTTTATTGGACGCCTGATAATGGCGTCTTTTGATGAGAGCTTGTTACGAAGTTTTTTATCGTATTAATACGCTCGATGTTTTGCTATTTGCGAAGAACTCCAAAGCGACGAGGACTATTTTTTTATGGGATAGGAAGGCAAATGAGCAGGCGTGTTACCTGATGGAAAGCAATCAACGCCACCCAAAGACTTCCGCAGCGCCATAGGCAGTGCGGAAGTGTTGCCGACCTTTAAGGAAAGTGTCATTATGGGAGTTTGTATGGTAGGGGGAGTTAGAGAGGGAGGGTGTTGGGCCTCCGGAACTCGGCCACTCACCGTACGAAGCGCTGTAGGTAAGCTAACTTATCAATACCTTGTCAAGGCCACCCATAGACATCCGCATTGTAATAGACATCGCAGAAGTGTCGTCGGCTTTTAAAAAATATGTAGGCTTGTTTTTTGAAGGTTCCAATGTCATATCAGTTCGAAAACACAGCTGGAGATAGCTGGTTTCACAGGTGCGTGGAAAGTAGCTTCTGGAAAAACGCACCGTATTGAATCGCCATTCAGATGGTGGGGATGAAACTTAACCGATCACCCGATTCGCCCTGTCGTACAATATTTCCGTCTTATTTATATATCCGTCTGCTTCATAAGCTCAGAGTCGCTCAGAGAGCTATGGAGAGAGCTATGCTCGGAGTTTCTCTGGTAGATATGATTCGGAATGAACAAAACCGCCAGAGAACTAAAGTCACAGACATAGCCTTTCGAATTGGCAAACTAAAGTGGCAATGGGCTGGTCACGTTGGTCGTAGACCCAACAATCGTTGGAGCAGACGAGTGCTGGAGTGGAGACCGCGTCTCGGTAAACGTAGTGTGGGACGATCCCCGGCTAGATGGTGCGACGATCTGCGCAGGGCGGCTGGCAGAAACTGGATGCGTGTAGCCGAAGGTCGAGCTAGTTGGCGGTCCATGGGGGGGCTATGTCCAGCAGTAGACTGCCGTAGGCTGTTGATTGATTGATTGTACAATATTCACTTACCACGCTGGTACAACGACGTTCGTGTATCTTGGCCTCCGATACGAGAACTCGCCACTGGTCACAATGTTGAGCTGCTTTTGCCAATAGACTGCAAGAAGCTTTCGTATGTGGAAAGTTAGAACTTTTACTTAGCTATGATCCGCGACAAGCAAACAAAAACAGAAAAATAATAATGTGTGTTTTCTACTGGAAGAAGTGGATTTAGGAGGAGCCCAAACTAAATCTTACCAGCCGTCAGCAGAAGTCTTCCGTAGAGTCTACTATACCTGATGATGCCTCGTGTTAAGGCGAAACACGTCGTGTGCAAGATGAAAATGTGGTGGTGTGTGTTTGGTGTTGTTGATAGTGGTTGGGAGGTGGAGAGTTGCTGACGGCTGTTTTGTTCAGTAAGATTTAGTTTGGGTTCCACGTAAACCCACTTCGTTCAGTAGAAAACACGGCGGATCTTAGCTAAGTATAAGTTCTGACTGTCCACATAGTAATGGATTTCCGCAAAATAACGCCTGACTCCATTAATCATCAGAAGCTTTCGTACCAATATTAAAAGAAAAATTTATCATTTTTAATGGGATAAGGATGCAAATAAGTAGGTTTGTCACCTGATGCAAATCAATCAAAGCTGCCCATACACATCCGCAATACCATGCAGTCAAATTTATTAAGAAATATTTGCCCGTGACGATAAGTCTATCTGCATGAACCGCAGTCATTTTATCCAAAATAAGCTAATTATAAAGGGACACACTCAGACGTCATAATTTTAATCTATGATCATGAAAATTCGCTTCAGGCTTGCAGGAGCCATTAAATTATTCTTTACGCTTCTCAGATCGAGTTGAACTAAGAATATTTCATTAAAAACTTAAAACAAGTTGTATCTGCATTGTGTCGTTGATATTTGTTGTAAACAAGTCTTTTCGTGAAAAGTCTATTTATTTCGAACGTTTTATTTTTATTATTACCTTTTTATTGGAAAGATAACGGTTCGAAATAAAATTCTTCATTTCATCATCCACGATATAAACATACTAATAACAGGCCGCTGATAGACATTGGCTTCCCTCGAATTTGAGGGCAGTTGCCGTAATTCCCTCGCATGGTAGGCAGAGTTTGAGATCGCAGATTCATTTTTATTACTCATCAAACGCTACTTTTACTGCTGTTTTTTACTCCCACTGTTACCTCGTATGATACATGATTAATGGAGTCAGGAGTTGCTTTGAGGAAATCCATTACTATGCAGCATGCTGACGGTCGTTTTTCGGTAAGATAGTTTAAGTTCCCCATAAATCCACTTCTTCCTACTGGAAAACACACATTATTATTTTTCTGTTTTTGTTTACTTATCGCGGATCTTAGCTAAGTAAAATTTCTGACTGTTCACATAGTATGATACACATGAAAAGAATGGAAGTGACCTACTTTATGCCAGAATTTACGCAAAATTTCTTTCTACCGCTGAATTATTTGCATTTACCATATTGTGCCTGTCGAAATCATAATAAGTTAAGTGCAATCAATAAAAATCTTAGTAATAGTAAATGATTGCTAGTTTTCTTTGAAAAAATAAAGAGAACTGTTAATGCGGACATAATATTCACATATTCTAAATGGTTATGTTTTAATTAATACCCAAAATTATATTTGTTTGTTTCAAATTTTACGACGGTTTTTTTCAACTACTTCTACTAAATCGATTCTTATGAAACTTTACAGTGAGTTCCTGTGAATATATAGTATGTGATAATTTTCATTTTATAGCGAGGAGGAGGAATCTATCACAAGGTCAACAGTGGAACTTTTGTACGCACCATTACACCTGCACTACTGCGGTTTTTCCGAACCGATACGACATTGGAACCTTCAAAAAATAAGCCTACACTTTCCTTAAAGCCCAGCAACGCTTCTGCAGTGCCCATGGCATTGCAAATGTCCATGGGCGGCATTGATTGCTTTCCATCGGGTGACAAGCCTGCTCGTTTGCCTTCCTATCCCATCAAAGAACGGTTATTAGTAACGTCCTCGAGTTTGAGCTTATATGATTGATTTTGACATGTCCTATACATTAGACTTGGTGAAAAAACAAACTAAGAAATAAAAATAAATTAAAAGACTTTTTTTAAGACACTACAATTTATATAAGGACTATATAATTAATGGAGATTCTTATGCGCCTCACATTTTTATTTTAGTGTTAATAAAGCCAGTATAAATCAAAAGGCTTTTTTTAAACTATTATTATTAATTGCTATTAATGAAGTTCAAGAAGAACTCCAGAAGCTATTTCTAATTTCCGACTAGTTGTTTACGAAATTGTCAATTTCAACGAACTGCACGCAACAGTTGTAAATTCCATAAATGTGTTGGTACGTTGCGACAAAGTTAGATTGGCTGACATCGACTGATGGCCGTCAGACGAATGCATCGTAAAACTACGAATACAAAACCGTATCGGAACTACGATGGCGAATAGACTAGTGGATTGCCCCTTGCTTACGGTTCCGTCAGGTTCTTGGAAAAGCAATTTGCTTATTGGATTCATTCGCCACTTGTTCAACCAACAATTTAATCAAAGCACGAATATCTTACGTCCGCATTATCAAAATGAAATTCACTGGAAATTAAATGAAAGAAAGATGGAAGGCAATACCACATTTATGTTTTTTAATAATTCGTTTTCTTGCCTTGAAATTTTTGTAATCGAATTTAAATTATCTTCTCAATGCGATAGAGACGTGGAACTTTACAAATTGTTTAGAAATATCAATATCAGCCCGCGGCAGTCCACTGCTGGACATAGGCCTCACCCAAGGCGCGCCACCTAGCCCGATCTTCGGCTATACGCATCCAGTCTACCAGCCGCCTTGCGTAGATCGTCGCACCATCTAGCCGGGGGGCGTCCCACACTACGTTTGTCGAGTCGCGGTCTCCACTTCAGCACTCGTCTACTCCAACGATTGTCGTTAGATTGATTATTATTATATTATTGATTCACACGATATCGTCTATATCGTTAATGAGGAATTTATTCACGATATAGCCAAACGAGCCTAATCTTGATTTTTTGATGGATAGCCGCCCATTTTTTTTGTCTGTCAGCCGACCAGTTGATGGGGATGAAGCCTATTTTTCTTCCACCCCTTCAACTTAATTCTTCCTTCATTATGAAATCCTTACCCGAATGCAATGCATCTGCAGTGCTATTAATATTGCAAATGTCTATATATGACGGTACTAACTTACTATCAGGCTTGTCGTTTGTTGTTCTAAAAAAATATATGATATATTTAACGCTGTATTAATATTTTAAATGTATAGATGTCAAACAAAGATGGAGTCAAAGAAGGCGTTGAAGATACGACATCATTTATAAAATTAACAATCAAAGACAAAATTAATACGTCCTTTCTCATATCCATTCACCGCAGTTTGAAAGTTTAATTAATAGAGCTTGTATGAAATAATGTAATAAATCAGGACTTGTGTCGCTCTCAACAATGGCAGTCAAACCTCAATCTGTTTGTGGTGCAACAAAAACCACTTCGGGCTTCAATACAATAGTAGGCGTATCTCGAAGAGACAAAAATTAACACCCTTACTATTTGTTCTCGAAATTTTCTCTTGCGTTCATCATTTTTTGGTACTTTTGTTTAATTTGGTTTGTCTTGTCATTTTTGGTTGTGTCTTTGTCTACTTATATAATACTAGTTTAAATAAAATATAAATTTTATATTTTATATATTTATTTATAATAATTTTCCCCCGATCTGCATTTCCTTTCCTGCCCCTTCCTTTCTTCTCTATTCTTTCCCTTTCTCTCCGCCAATCCACGGTCTGCCGTGCCAATGGATGCGTAGCTAGGGGTGAGCCTAGTCGAAAGCGTGCCGATCGTTCATGGTGCCTTACCTCAGCATACAGGGCTCTGCTGGGGTTGATCTCCATCCTCCCTTGCGGCTCGTGGGATTCACTAAGACGAATTTAATATACCTAATTCGTTGAAAAATGGCGACGACGTGGTTCGCCACCCGTCACGTCCTGATTCTCCCGAGGGCGAAAAGCGACTAATGAAGAGCCGTTTCGCCGCGATGAATGGTAGCGGATAGAGCTCTGTGGCCTCTGCCAACCCCTGCGGGGGATAGGCGTGAATATGTATAAAAAAAATTATAATAATTGTCATATCTTAACTCTTCCTGGGATACCGCCTGATCTATGAATTAATAGGAATACCTGAAGTGGTGCATTCTGTTAATTCACAGACCAGACTCTAATGATTAACTGATAGTGTTATAACCATTATAAAATCAAAGGTGGCCACAAAATTCCCAAAGGCCAGTGTCGGAAGAAGCCCTATCTGGTCTAAAATACATATCTCTACGAATGCCTATTCTGCCTAGTGTATTATTGCATATTAGTGTATATAGCCTAGTGTATAAAGCACCCAACTCGGGAGGTGCCTTCAAGAATGAACTGATTCAGGTTTTTGATAGATAATAATGATATTAATGTCGTCACCGCGATCTGACCACGTCAGTTCTTGCTGAAAACCAGCGCCAGGTGCTCGAATAAAACGCCTGGCATATGTTGAGCAAGAACCATTTTATGACACTTGTTTTTATTTTGTTTTTATATATATATATATATATATATATATATATATATATATATATATATATATATATATATATATATATATATATATATATATATACCCAAAATGAATCTCAACATATACATATATGTCTATATGTCTAAATTAAATATTGTATATAGTGAATCAATGAGAAAATTAATTAGATCGCATTCTTTAGATCGCAAATAATACTTACCTAGAAGGAGCCGTTATTAACAACGTATAAATTGCCATAAATTGTTAATAATGATGACACTGAAGTTTCACTAAGTTATTAAAATTAACACAAATCGACAAAATTACAGGTAAAAAAATTGTTCGAGTTTATTCTAGAACACTTGCTGATGACTAAATAAGTTATCAGCGAGTGTTAATCGTGTTATTTTTAAATCGAGAACCTATAGTAGGCACTATGGTGGTTCAAGTATTTTTTATTATTTAAACAATAAACAACATAAGTCATATCTGTCAAAATTTCACACCCGATTGTCGCCTTTGAGCGCACACAATACTATCTATAATGCTTTGCACACGAACATTAACAAAGGAGCTGAGAACAAAATGAAAAATGCGAGTATTAATTCAAGTAAGAAATTGAATCAAAGTCAAGCACAATTGAAATTAGTAAATACAACGTGTGTGTGAGCTTGTTCGTATTGTGGTGTTATTTATGATTACGTTATGAATGGGTAGGTAGTCGTTGAGACTTTTAGTACTATCGATTACTTGAAACAATTCTTCAAGGGACTGTGAACAAAAAAAAAATATGATAATGTTATCTGTCATATTTGCTTGAGTGAATATTCTAACATCATACATTGTTTGAGAGAATTAATTAAATTGAAAGAGATTATCAGAGTGAAAGAAGGAAGTATTTGAAAGAGAGAAGGAGCACAGGGGGAGGAAGAATGCTGAGGACGAATTCTACTACGGTGCGTTTCTCTCGTAACTTCTTTCCACGCACCACTAGTTTGTAGAACCAGCTACTCTCGGCGGTCTTTCCGAACCGATACGACATTGGAATCTTCAAAAAACAGCTTATACATACCTAAAAGGCCGGCAACGCTTCCGCGACTCTTGTGGTGTCGCGGTTGTCTATGGGCGGCGTTGATTGCTGGTTTGCCCTCGTATCCCATAAAAAAAAATTGCGCCTCTAAATCCCTGCGTTCACCGTTAAAAACCCACCGTATCGTAACAGATAAGTATCACCACTGACGCTGAAATTCTGTGTGAGAGTGGTACTTCCCCGGTTGAGGCCTATTACATGCCCAATAATAGTAGATAAACAATATTATTATTATTTATTATATATTCACGCCTATCCCCCGCAGGGGTTGGCAGAGACCACAGAGCTCCATCCGCTACTATTCATCGCAGCGCAACGGCTCGTCATTGGTCGCTTTTCGCCCTCGTGAGAATCAGGACGTGACGGGTGGCGAACCACGTCGCCGTCTTTTTCGACAAATTAGGTATATTAAATTCGTCTTTAGTGAATCCCACGAGCCGCAAGGGAGGATGGAGGTCAGCCCCAGCAGAGCCCTGCATGCTGAGGTAAGGCACCATAGTCTCCGGGGGAGCCTGACCCCGGGACGATCGACACGCTTAAGACTAGGCTCGCCCCTAGCCACGCATCCATTGGCACGGCAGACCGTGGATTGGCGGAGAGGAAGGGAAAGGATAGAGAAGAAAGGAAGGGGCAGGAAAGGAAATGTGGATTGGGGGGTTACCAGACTCGGAATAAACATTTAAAAATCCATATAAATATTTATTCCGATGCGGGAATCGAACCCGCGACCATTGACTCCGCGGGCGGAGGGCCTCGCCACTGAGCCAATCGGTCGATCGGTATATAAGGATAAACAATATACTTATATATAATATTAAATAGAAATAAAATTGAAATGTATACACGTGACACGCTTTTTTTACAGAAACTTAGTGATAAAATTAAAATCTTAATAGATATTATATTTAACATTAAAAAAATTATGGACACGGATCATTGGACACGCAATTGCCTATTATTCTGTGAATAAAATAATGAATTATCATGTTTTTTGTTTCTTTCTTTTATTAAAAATGGAAAATTAGCTCTGTTTTGTTATTACTTGAATATTTTTTACTGTTTTAAGTCGATAATGCTTGTGCAAGAAAAATACATGGTTACATCAATCATTAGTCCGCGATCTAAGACCATTCTTGCTCCAACATGGACATTGATCCACAGTCTTAATATCCTAAGAGGACAAGCTTATTTTGTCCTCTTAGGATTCTTTCGGTGCTGAGGCGTACATGGGTCATAAGTGACGTATATTTATCTCCCAGTTCTTAAGGAATACAGGGAGGTATAAAGAGCCCTCCCTGTTCACGAAGCAATAGCATGGCCCGAGTCAAGGTTTCGCCTACGCACCTTTCCTGCCCCAGGATTGTCGCTTAGTTGTTTGGTTAATAAATTATAAGGATTTACTTATCATCGCCGTGGACTATCCTCGGTGACACCAGTATGCTAGTTGTGGATTAAGTGATAACTTTTTTTATATAAACGCAATACATGTTATAATATATGCTTACTGGTCGATCCTTCATGTTTGAAAATCGCGATAACCAGACTTCACCCAGCGGTTCATTAGGCAAGCATGACAAGCTTGCTATTTTCTTCATGATGTTTTCCATGGTGATTTTCTTGGGAATTTAGTATCATATATTCAGAATATATATATGCTATGATACTTTTTATCGGATAGGTAGCCAAACGATCAAGCATGTCACCTGATGGAAAGCAATCAACGCCACCCATAGACAGATACAACATAATAGTCATCACAAATGCGTTGTCGACCTTTCACATATAAGTAGGCTTGTTTTCTGAAGATTCCAATGTCCTATCGTTTCGAAAATATGGCTGTTAGGCAGCTGGTTCTGTAAAGTATTCGTGTGTGGAGTGAATTTATTTGGTGTGGTGATTTCCGGTTGAGCCAACCTAAAACACTACAGCTCTACCATTATTAAAACTTATTTTATTTAAAAATAGATAAGTTTTTATTTATAACTTAAACAATTTTTTTTTTCTAATGAAAAATATGGCCATATAAGATAATAAGTTATAAAATAAGATCGTTCTTTCTTTATACTCCTTACGTTTACAAGGCATACGTAAATGAAGAAGATGAATGAAAAAAGAGAAGTAAAGATGAAATATCTAATTGCATGGAATTGGCTCAGTGGCGGGGCCCTCCGCCCGCGGAGTCAATGGTCGCGGGTTCGATTCCCGCATCGGAATAAATATTTATATGGATTTATAAATGTTTATTCCGAGTCTGGTAACCCCCCCAATCCGTATTTCCTTTCCTGCCCCTTCCTTTCTTCTCTATCCTTTCCCTTCCTTTCCGCCAATCCACGGTCTGCCGTGCCAATGGATGCGTGGCTAGGGGCGAGCCTAGTCGAAAGCGTGCCGATCGTCTATGGTGCCTTACCTCAGCATGCAGGGCTCTGCTGGGGCTGACCTCCATCCTCCCTTGCGGCTCGTGGGATTCACTAAAGACGAATTTAATATACCTAATTTGTCGAAAATGACGGCGACGTGGTTCGCCACCCGTCACGTCCTGATTCTCACGAGGGCGAAAAGCGACCAATGACGAGCCGTTTCGCTGCGATAAAATGGCAGCGGATGGAGCTCTGTGGTCTCTACCAACCCCTGCGGGGGATAGGCGTGAATATATATGGAATATATTACTATACTATTGTACTATATTGCTCGTTTGCCTTCCTATCATATAAAACAAAATTATATACCTTAGATTTTAGTAGATAAATAAATAGTACACTTCAATACAAAACACAGAAGTATTCCCAGCCCTGAAGTACAAAATGCGGCTTTACATCATGCATGTTGGCTTTGCAATATTTTTAACTCTCCACTATGCGCTTTGATTCAGAACACCATTGTACTGCCGTTGACAATACTTGCCCTCCTAATGCATTCACTACTTTGTATGAATTTCTTATCTCGTAACTTCGAGACATCTTAAGAAAATGACACTAGTTCTTTTTATATAAAATGGCGTACCTAATAAAACCATTATTTTTCCAGCGTTCCTTCTTGTTTTGATTTTAAGGAAATTTGGATCATCAATACTGTAGCGATACATTGATAAATGTATCACTAATGTAATAAAGTTTTTACTTGAATATATTAAAACCTTTTATATTATATTACTTCTTTATATCCTAATTTTAAAATTAAAGATAAGAAAATAAAGAAAGAAATTATTTTTTTTATAAAAACAAAAATATTAGTTCGACTGATATCTTTCGATATATATGTCACTTTTCCGGCATTAGAAATTGAGATTATATATATTGAGATAAAATATAAATTGATAAAGGGTGAATAAAAAAATAAATCAATTTTATTTGGAAGAATTTCAATTACATCGAAGATAAAACCCCTCAAGATCGCGTTTGTCGCCGTAAGCAGTTCGGCTGGCACGCTATAATATCAAGGAATTACTTGCTGGCCTTTTATAGTGGTGGAAAATATAAGGGATAGAGAGCTGAACTTCCTAATTTCTTTAAAATTATGAATTAAAAACACAACATTAATTTAAATTAAATTATTCTCAAAGCGAATAGAGCTTTTATATCATTCATATGTATTGATACATTATGTATTGGACCGCCACTATACCAGATGAAATTCACTGTTTATCTTTCCCAAGTTAAGGTGTGATTTCATATCTTGTCGTATATTTTTTTAAGTTTTTTTTTTTAATATGTGGATAGTCAAAAGTTTTACTTAGCTAAGATCCGCGACAAGCAAACAATAACAGAAAATTAATAATCTGTGACAAACAACCGAAAAGTCTTTTCGGTTATCTTCCGCAGAGTCTACTATACCTGAAAATGCCTTGTGTTAGGGCGAAACACGTGTCGTTTACAAGGTGTAAAAGTGGTAGTGTGTGTTTGGTGTTCTGTATAGTGGTTGGTGGGTGGAGAAGGTGGGTTTAAGTTCCAAATAAATGCACTGCATTCAGCAGGAAAACACACATTATTAATTTTCTGTTATTGTTTGCTTGTCGCGGATCTCAGCTAAGTAAAACTTTTGACTAACCACATAGTAATAATGGATTTCCGCAAAGTAACGCCTGACTCCATTAATCAATGTTTTTTTTTAATACTTAATTACTACATTACTAATATGTAACTAGTGTATCCATAGCTTTGTGGATCGCGATTCGATGACTTAGCAGGTCCATTCACTCAGTTCACAGTACAAATAAAGCAAGGAGCACATTATGTGGCTCTATCGCACACGCATACGCTTTATTCGCATGGAAATCATAAATCAATGGATGCTTAAGTCGAGCCTTTATTGTGGAAACTGATTCTGTCACCGCTTCTAATCCTTTAAGAGTTTTCTTATAACTCTCTTTTGGTAGTACACGCAAATAACTCAGAAGAAATAACTGAATTATAAAAGTACAATAACGTTTCATGTAACGACAACCCTAATGGCGCAGTAAGTAAATGTCTGTTCAATGTGTCAAGGGTTTGATTTAATTAAGATAACTATTATTATGGCCTATAGATAGCTAATCTGATATTTATGGAATAAGAAGGCAAATGAGCAGGCGTGTCACCTGATGGAAAGCAATCAAAGTCATCCGTAGACATCTGTAGATGTGTAGGCTTGTTTTTTGAAGGTTTCAATGTCGTATTGGTTCAGAAACACAACAGTGATGCACAGAAAGAAGTTTCTGGAAAAACGCACCGTACTGGATCGCCATTCATCGAGATGGTGGAGATGAAGCTTTTCCTTGTGGCGATGTTTGCGGCAGTGAATCTAGGTATTTCTCCTTTGACATTCATATTTTTACAATGCTAACCATGACCGAATGTGAGTGTAGATCTTTTATTGGCGTTTGTTAAGTAAACCACTGCTGGATGGTTTGCCTCAAGGTTTGCCACCGAGCCAGATCATCAGCTAACGCATCCAGTTTCTGCCGGCTGCCTAGGACAGATCACCACTCGTCTACCAAGGCACTATCCAGCATTCGTCTATGCCAACACTTATCGATTCTCCGCTAAAAGTCATCAAACCACTGCAACCTAAATTTCCTAACTTGAATAGTAAAATTAATATCCTTTTTTAAGCGACAGAGAGGCAAACGAGTACGCGTGTAGACCAATACAAAGTAATATCACCACCTATATATTGCAAATGCGTTGTTTTTACCTTTGAGATAAGATAGGTTTGCCTTTTGAAAGCTCCAATGTCGTGTCGATTCGGGCATATATAATAGCTGATTCCATAGATAGAGCTGAGTAGTCTTGTTTTTTTTTAAAGGTTCCAATGTAGGCAGAAAACACTGCTGATAGTAGCTGATTCCATACAGCGGTGTTGCATGGACTGATGTTTCGAGAAAAACGCATCGCACTGGATTGTCATCCAAAATAAAATGTAATTCGTGAACTAAATTTTGAAATTCGTAAATTGTATTTCGTGTGCAGCATCTTATGTTTTACGTTATACTACATCATTCGTTAGTTATACTGGTGTGTTTACATTTGAATTGAAAGTAACAATAATTCGTCACCATCACAGATTCTCAATACGAATCTTCGCCGTCTTTGTGATGAGGTTTTTGTGTTTTTTTTTTAAATTCTATTCGTCATAAGTGAGACGGAATAGAAGGTAGATGACAAATTGTCCACAAAGTGTGTTATAATTTCATGATTTATATGCTAATAGTCTCTTATGCTTGCCATATATAAAGATTAGTAATGACTCTTCCGTTAAAGTGGTATTTATTTATTTATTTATTCTTATTGTACGAAATTTGTACATACATCGACTTTGCCTAATAGAGAACTACTTTGAGACTTTGCCTAATAGAAATAAATATAAAAAAAAATTTATTCATGACACCTTTTTTTGAATAGCTAAAATTAAAATCTTAATAATATTATAATATATAAATAAACAAAACAAAAAGAAAACAATGGCTCTGGCTCAGCATATACCAGGCGTTCTATTGGAGCACCTGGCGCTGGTTTTCAGTAAGAACCAACGTGGTTTTCAGCAAGAACCAACGTGGTTTTTACAAATCAACCTTTGGGGCAATGGGAAAAATACTTTATACATAGTTACAAAACCCGAAAAAAATAATTAATTAAATTAAATACAATACATAAAAATAGGTGTTTATTGTATAGAAATAATCAATCAGTGAAAAAAGTGGCAATGGGCTGGACACGTTTGTTGGAGTAGACGAGTGCTGGAGTGGAGACCGCGACTCGGCAAACGTAATGTGGGACGCCCCCCGGCTAGATGGAGCGACGATCTGCGCAAGGCGGCTGGCAGAGACTGGATACGTGTAGCCGAAGATCGGGCTAGGTGGCGCACCTTGGGTGAGGCCTATGTCCAGCAGTGGACTGCCGCGGGCTGATATTGATATTGAATCAATCAACTTTTTCGAATATTATAAACAGTCTATAGCTTCACTGATCTTTAGTTCAACTGATGGATCACAAGCGTCCATGACCATCTGGATCTCCAAGTATACAGTAAATACGATATAAACTTTATATTAATTTGCTACAACCACTTTATTGCCTTAAATCAACATATAGTTTTAAAATAAAATATAAGATTTTACTCTTAACTACATACATACATATCGTCACGTCTGTCTCCCGTAGGGGCAGGCAGAGACCACAGATCTCCATCCGCTACGATCTCGGCATACTTTACTTGCTTCCTCCACACTCATTACTCTCCTCATGCAAGCCCGCCGGTTAAGGGTACTCTTGACCTGGCCTTTCTTAAAAATTGTTTTTAATTATTAATTTATATTATCATAATTTTTATTTCTTTTTTTCTTCGTAGCAGCAATGGGGTTTTTTATTTTTGTACACTGTTTATTATGTAATATATATTTCCTTATCGTAATATATGAATATTACAAAGATACATAATATATTTATAATACATATAGACTATAAAATTATATCCGTGCACTATTGGCTTGGGACTAAAATAGGCTATACTGAAAATCAGCGCTTTTACTAACCACGGCTTTTTGCTGGGTGTGGATCATTTCATAATCCATACTGCAGTATAGGAATATATAAATATAATATATATGAATATAGGAATAAATACATAGGAATATAGGATACAATCATATTAATATACTATTAATATGATTGTATTTTTGTTTTTATATTTTATAATTGTGGTCTTTCATTTCTGTGTCAAAATAATTTTTATATTTATTTGATATTTATATTCTTTGTCTACTATTTCTTTACTGTTTTTGAATTTAAGAAAAAAGTTTTACTTTCTTTATAATGGATTAGTGTACACTCGAAGCTTATAGAAATCTACAATACTTAAATTCCAAGGAGTAAGAGAGTGTGAATGTGAGAGAAAAAAACCAATTATTGAAAGGAGAAGACGGAAGTAATAAATACGAAGGGAAAAGAAAAGTAGAAGAAGAATGTCCTTGGGCTTCCAGTTCCCTACACTCATTGTGAAAAACGTGGTGACAGTGTGAAAATGTGACTTACAGCCTTATACTCCATGAGGGTGTATTATTTCTCCTGTCAAATGAGTCCATAAGTAAATACTCTTAAAAATTAATGTAACAATTGGGACGGTAGTTTGTGTAATATAATTTAATATTTTCTGTGGTTGAATATTCCAAGTAATTGTCAATCTTAACATTGTTGTCTTAAAGTACCAAATTCAATGACTTTCACAATTAATTGGAGTAACAAGATCATAAACAAATTATAACGCTGGCATAAAATAAATTCTGAATATCCTAATTCGAGAAAAAGCCAATAACTGTACAGACGGTTTAAAAATGCTGATGATTGACTTCCTCCAGCGTGGGCCGGTGGATCGGATTAAATTAACAAGATTAGATTGGGCTTAATGGCTGTGAGACGGGCAAGGCGTCGAACGCAGTAATTACTGACTCACTCGGCTATCGGGTCACGAGGATGTTTAGATTGCTTAGTGTTTGACACGATTGTATCGTCTGCCAATCGAGTGACAGAAAAAATCGATATTTCTTATATCATCAATAAATAATCGTCTACGGGTGGACACTAGTCTTCCACATAAAAGAAATATAAAATCTTCGCTTGTATTCAAAATATTGATTTATTGACAAGGATTTTTTCTCTGCTGCCAGCCGCCTTGCCCAGATTATCGCTCCATCTAACAGGGAGGGCGTCCCACATTACGTTTGATGAGTCTACTCCAACGATTGTCGGTTCTCCGACAAACGTGTCCAGCCTGTTGCCACTTCAGTCTGCTAACTTGAAGAGCTATGTCGGTGACTCTCGTTTTCCTGCGAATTTCTTCTATCCTTCTACCAGAGAAACTCCAAAGTGTTTAGCTACGAATTTTGTTTTGAATATATAAACAAGTAATATAAAAAAAAATAAAGTCAACTCCTAATTATATCAGCAAAGAAAACTTTTACTTAAGTTACTTTTCATTAAATAATTACAATTAATATAAATATGTATAGATAATTTTCTTTCTCCCATATAAAACTAGAATTAATTAATTAAATTGAATTAATATTTGGAAAAAATGTATTAACTTCAAGTGTCATCCACTACAAGTTTAAAAAAATTGTATTTGAACTTGAGTGAATGAATAAAGACTATTTTATTAACGACTAAAAAATTTGAACAAGATGTACTTATAAATATTAAAAGTAGAGTGTGAACTAATTGAATAAAAATAAATATCAATAAAAGTAAAATCTATACAAGTGGGAGCTCAAGAAAAAAAAACTGCTTATCGTCGCTTTATATAGCCAGGGTTTACTATAGCACTCGTCTATACCAACTGTTTTCGATTCTTTTTTTTTATGGCATAGGAAGGCAAACGAGCAGGCGTGACACCCGATGGAAAGCAACCAACGCTGCCCATAGACATCTGCAACGCTACAGGCAGTGCGGAAGCGTTGCCGACCTTAAAGGAAAATTAAATTATGGGAGTGGGAGGGGGAGTGGGAAGGGGAGGGTGTTGGGCCTCCGGAACTTAGACCGCTCACCAAACGAAGCGCGGTAGCTAAGCTACCACTCAGACGCCGGTTTGTGCGGTTCTGCGGGAGTGTGGTACTTCCCCGGGCGAGCCGGCCCATTCATGCTACAGACAAATAATATGCCATTCTTGACAAAGTATTCGTCTGCGACGTGGCTCTACCGCAATAATTCTCCGACGAAGATGATCAGTTTGAAGAATGCGATGCATATTTTGAAGAGCATTACATTGGAACTTCGTATAAGCCGTCAACTAGACGTTGTAAATCCTCAAATGAGCGATGACTACGCCGAACCGTAAACTGTATCACAAATAGAACAATTAACTCTAATACAGGAAAGGAGACTTCCCAATTTCCTCTCTCATTCAGCACCTTTGTGACATTAAATGCCTCATATTTACCATACAATGCACCAACAAATTGATCTGATCGTCGACCCACGTGTGTTCGGGCAGCCATGCACCCATTTGCATACATTGACGATGGTAAATCACGGGGTGTGAGTGGCATTGTCTCCGCTTCGAGTAATGATCTAGCGTCATCTGTTTGTGATCCGATTATCGATTCTCCGATAACGAATTGAGGATGATCCGGTATTATTCTTGTAATCGATGTACATTGATTTGTCGGTCAAATATTATTAATGGAGTCAGGTGTTACTTTGCGGAAATCCATCACTATGTGGACAATAAATCCACTTCATCCAGCAGAAAAACACACATTATTAATTTTCTGTTATTGTTTTGCTTGTCGCGGATCTTAGCTAAGTAAAACTTTTCACTGTCCACATATTGGTCAAATATATTTATTTCTTTCTTAAAGAAGACTTGCGTTTGATATTACTACAATTCTTTTGAAACATTACAACTAAAATAATAGTGCTAATACTAGAAAAGTATCATACATAATACATCAACAGTCAACGGAAAAATAGTTCTCATAACTTTAGTTCGTAATTGCAACCCTTATAATCAAGAATTGTTATTGTAATTTTTAGCATAGAAGTATCATAGAATTTTTAGTGTTTTTAGTAACTAGTTATACGTTTTCCGGCAAATTACATCAGTGACGTTATGTTTTTATTTCATTTCGGAGTGAATGATCGCACTTTCGATTCCTGTATCGGAATAAATATGTATATAATATGTACCTATGGGGTGCACAGTGACTGAAATTAACAGTCAAGAGGACGAAATCGACATCCGCATACAAAGCAACTTGCGGTGCAGCGCAGCTCTTCACATGGTGTTGGTGTCCAAGCTTCTCAGTATAAAGACGAAACTCCGAATCTATAATACGATTATTCGGCCTATTCTAACGTATGGCTGTGAGGCTTGGACACTAACGATAAAGGAAGAGAAGAAACATCTAGTTGCAGAACGAAAAGTCTTCCGAAAAATCCTGGGCCCAACCAAAAGTGATGACGGCAGGCAGGCAGTTGGTGAAATCGAAAAAATGCCGAAATCGAGCATCTGGTGGCCAAACCCAATGTAATAAGAGTGACTAAGGCTAATCAACTTCGTTGGCTGGGCCACATTGAGAGGATGAGGGAGGATCGCGCAGTCAAGAGAGCGTATGTGAGTCGCCCAATTGGACGATGTGTTGTGGGGCGCCAGGTACCGCTGGAGGGACATGATCGAGGATTACGGTACGGGTGGGTGATTCCGCGCTTTACATGCGTTACGTTTAAGTCGATTAAAATCGTCAAAAATGAAAGATATCAATACAAATGAAACTATTTTAATTTTTTGTAATAGTACCGTACTTTCGTTCATACAATAAGACTTGATCACACAGTGACACCCAAAGCAGGCGTTGATGCGACGCGGCTACCGAAAGCAAAATTAATCTCTCATCATATTTTTTTTACACGGTGGCTGTGACGAAGCTGGTGTTTGGTTGGGAATATTTTATTAATGGAGTCAGGCGTTACTTTGCGGAAATCCATCACTATATGGACAGTCAAAAGTTTTACTTAGCTAAGATCCGCGACAAGCAAAACAATAACAGAAAATTAATAATGTGTGTTTTTCCGTTGGGTTTAGTGGATTTATTTGGAACTTAAACCAAAAACTTACCGAAAATCGGCCATCAATTCTCCACCCACCAACCACTATACACAACGCCAAACACACACTTTCCCATCTTGTACTTGTAGTAGACTCTACGGAAGACAACCGAAAAGAAGACTTTTACAAGATGGAAAAGTGATAGTGTGTGTTTGGCGTTGTGTATAGTGGTTGGTGGGTGGAGAATTGATGGCCGATTTTCGGTAACTTTTTGGGTTAAGTTCCAAATAAATCCACTAAACCCAACGGAAAAACACACATTATTAATTTTCTGTTATTGTTTTGCTTGTCGCGGATCTTAGCTAAGTAAAACTTTTGACTGTCCATATGGGAATATTTTTGTCGTTACTGAGAAGATGACTTTATTTTTCGCCCTAGATTTCTAAATATTAATCCTACCTTCCTATGGTATTTAATATTAATTATATAAAAAAATGTATGACAATCAATTGGATCAGTGGCGCGGCTCCTCGCCTACAGAGGCAATGATCGCGGGTTTGATATCCGCATTTTTTATGGGACAGAAGAACAAACGAGCAAGCATATTACCTGATTGCTTTAATCAACGCCACCCATAGACATCCGCGACACCATAGATATTACGGAAGCTTTATCGGCCTTTAAAATCTTCTCTGAATATTCTCTTTCTGAACGATACGCCACTGTAGTGGTTTTCGCGGATGTCTTCTTTCTGATCGACAGGCCAGTACAGTGGCTTTAGCGGATGTCATTTTCATGAAAGATGCGTCACAATAGTGATGGTCTCTAGTATCACAATTGTTAACTGTTTAAATTGAATTATAATTTTCGCATATTGTTTCATACTTGTTTTGCCTTCAGATCTGCCGTAAAAAGTCCTGTGCAAAATTCAGCCATGCGTGCTAGGTTAAGGTATGTGTAGACTTGTTTTTTGAAGGTGCCGTATCGGATTATATGGCGTATGGTCTACATATATTTATTCCGAGTCTGAAAACTCAGCCTAGTCACACCACCCCCCATCTCGGCATCTTCATTTCGTTGGTATTGTACTTTTTGTTTATGCGTCTTTTTCATCGTCCAGCTCTCGGAGCCATATAATAGCATCGTTTATAATATTTGCTTCTCTTTTTTTATTTTAGCAGTAAGATAAGCGTTCCTTAATGTGTACTAAATATCTTGAACCTGGCTGTAAGCATTAAATTCCTGCCAGTCGTCCAGCGCAAATCGTCGCTCCATTTATTCGCAGGACGTAATATGAACAGTGCGTTTACCAAGACTTGGTCACCACCACAACACTCGTCTACCCCATCAGTTGTCGGTTTTCCTCTAAGCGTGACCACCATACTGAAGTGGGTGTGGCTAACCTGGAGAGCTCGTTCGTTTATAAGCATATTAGTTGCAATGATGTTGGATATCAAAAACCAGGAGGAATAAATTCAAAGAAACGTGGTAATCAAAGCCGACTTCGAACCGGAGACCGTATTATCGAACACACGCAATCATTCGTCATAAAAGTAATTGCATGCTATCCACTGAACTCGATATTTCAAAGCCTTGCTTCCATTAAAATCGAATTATTGACGACCATTTTATGTAGAGATGCCAATCCCGCTTAAATCATAAAATTATTCTCTTACTCTTTCAACTCAGTAGCTACATTCACGGGTCTTACTAATTTGGGAAATTTCGAACGTTTTTTCGTAAGATCGCAGTGTGAAGTTGCGCAGGAGTCGATAAGTTGTTACTTATACAACTAACGCCATCTGTCGGGGAGTAGAAGATAATTGATATTATATTAGTAACCAAAGAAACTATGTATAAATCGGATAGTGTCACTAAAAAATATTTTTATATTTAAATATCAGTATAAATATAATACGAAAAATAATATTTTTTATATATAATAGATAGCTACAGCAGGAGATATAATAATAGGAAATAGAATATGTATATTAAAATGTAATTCATCTTCTATAGTATAGTATCAATACAGTTAAGTATACTAAAAATAAAATAAAATATAATGCTTGTTGTTGTTTTAATAATGGTAGATACAAACGTTACCTTGTGGAAATCCTTTATTAAAATTACTGTGCCAAGATCCGCGACAAAAACTCGGAAAAAAAATAATGTTATGTGTTTGCAAAAGAAGTATGAAATACAGAATTACTAGTTTAATTATAACCGAAATAACGGCCGCCAGAAAACCTCTACCTCTTCACTGGTGGAATAATGATTAATAGATAGACAGACGTTACCTTGCCGAAATCAATTATTGAAATTATTTACTTTGCTAAGATCCGCGACAACAAATCAGGAAAGAAAAAACAATATTGTGTGTTTGCGAAAGAAGTACGAGTTATAGAATTACTAGCGTGACTCTAACCGAAATAGCGGCCGCCAGAAAACCTCTACCTCTTCACTGGTGGAATAATGATTATTAGAAACAGACGTTACCCCGTGGAAATCCATAATTAAAATTACTTTCTCTGCATAGATCCGAAATCAAAATCGGGAAAAAATCAATGTTGTGTGTTTGCAAGAGAAGTATCAAATACAGAATTATTAGTGTAATTCTAACCGAAATAAAGGCCGCCAGAAAATCTCCACCTCTTTACTGGCCGAGGATATTGCTTTTGGCAATAATATTACTTTTATAAACACATAATATTACTTTTCTGATTCATTTTTCGCAGATCTTAGCAAAATAAATGAAATCCGTCCATCTGTTTAAATAATACTCATAATTGAGGTATATTTTTTTAACATTATGTCCACCCTACGGTTGTCTGGAAGAAATTGCTATTAGCGATAAGTCCGCCATTTATTAATAAATATTACAATAAATAATTGTATAACTTTGTTTTTTATGTACAATAAAGAATAAATGTATATCTATCTATCTATATATGTACTCTCTCTCTCTGAGTCCTAAGTCCCTCTGTTGGGGCATAGGGCAGACACGACGTTTCTCCATCTCGACCTGTCGGAGGCCATACGCTTCACTTCGCTCCAGTATAGGCCCATATTCTGCTTTTCGGCCGTCACAGTACACCGCCAAGTTTATTTTAGGCACCCACAATTTGTTTTCCCCTGCGGATTCCATTCGAGGTCTTGTTTGGGGATATGACTGGCGTGGCGCCGGAGAGTATGCCCTATCCATCTCCATTTTTGTCCACGTATATATAGGTACCAGTACGAATAAAGATGTAGTACAGTAGGAATGAACTAGCTCAGCGTGATACTGCAGTAAAATCACAGCCCTGATTTTCAGGAAGACTGCCAGCCACGTCACACGCATTTCTCTAATACAAATTCTCTGCTTAGCGTTTGCAATCTGTCCACTTTTCAGCGAGCCTCTCCCGGTTGTGATCATCTATGCCAACCGTCTGCGACAGGCTACTACTGGACAATAGATAAAATAAACAAGTGTGTCATCTGATGAAAAGCGATCAACACTGCCCATAGACTGATCCGGCGTTAATTATCCAGGCGCCCCGGACAAGTTTAGTGTCACACTTTATTGTGTAATAATACATACGATTCTTCTTCGGTCTTCCTTTACCGACCCTTCTATCCACATCAGCAACATAAATTTATTTTATCAGTCATCTTTCATCCAGTCCCTCTATGTGCCCAAACCACTTAATCATGCCTTTCTCAACTCTTGACACTATACTTTCTTTTACTGCACTATATTTTAATAGTGATAGAGCCACGCTGCAGACGTATATACTTTGTCAAGAATGGCATAATATTTGTCTATAGTATGAATGGGCCGCGGGGAAGTACCACTCTCCCCCGCAGAAAACCGGCGTCTGTGTGGTAGCTTACCTACCACGCTTCGTACGGTAAGTGGCCGAGCTCCGGAGGCCCAACACCTTCTTTCTTCCCTCTACCCTTCCCCCTCCCATTTCCACTCCCATAATGACACTTTCCTTAAAGGTCAGCAACGTTTCCGCACTGCCTATGGCGCTGCGGAAGTCTATGGACGGCGTTGACTGCTTTCCATCAGGTGACACGCCCGCTCGTTTGCCTTCCTATCCCATAAAAAAAATACATAGATATACAAATCCTAAGAGTCAATGACATTACCTAAAAACGGAAGACGAGTCACGTAGACGTCGAATCGTGCTGTAATTATGAGTCATTTTGTAATAACATTTAAAAAAATTACCTCCCTCGCTCCCACGTACGAAGCACTAAAGATAATTTTAATACAGCTGGCACCGCACGCGTTCGCAAAACCAACGTACCAGTCATGACGAGATAAGCATCTAATGCGCCCGCGCAGACCGGTTCCTCACCCATTATCAGATCGATCGAGTGGGCGGAGCCCGATTCACAACCAACTCGCTCCGGTACACGCCACGCTTGACCGGCCCGAAAGAGATGGCACGCTTTCACACACGATTGATTCAATCGACGTAGATCTCTTCCTATGTATGGATGGATCTATGTTTTCCTTGGAAGTACGCAGCGGTATGCCCGCGGGTGGAGGAATGCTGAATTGGTCAGTGTATGTGTTGAGAGCTTGTAAAATGATCGCGAATATTCCAAGCGGCTTACTGTTTGCATGTCGGCACGTTTGTCGGCGTTGTAATTGCTTGTTAATGTGGACGCGGGTTTACTATTTGCGCAAGTAATGCGCCTTGCGGGTATTTTAAATATATTCATTTGTGCTCACGTGTTATGAGGATAGAGCCGTGTATATGTTGTGCCGTGTTGATAGTGGTAGAGCCACGCTGCAGACGAATACTTTTTCAAGAATGGCATAATATTTGTCTGTAGCATGAATGGGCCGGCTCGCCCGGGGTAGTACCACACTCCCGCCGAAAATTCGGCGTCTGAGTGGTAGCTTAGCTACCGCGCTTCGTACGGTGAGCGGCCGAGTTCCGGAGGCCCAACACCCTCCCTCTACCACCTACCCCTCACATTTCCACTCCCATAATGACACTTTCCTTAAAGTCAGCAACGCTTCCGCACTGCCTATGGCGCTGCGGAAGTCTATGGGCGGCGTTGATTGCTTTCCATCAGGTGACACGCCTGATCATTTGCCTTCGTATCCCATAAATAAGTATAATAAGCCTAAGAAATATCATGTTGAGGACTTGTACCGGGAGACACAAGCAGTAATGACTGTTCACGCGCGTTCTCTCTACCGTTTTGGTCATGTAGTATCATATAGGTAAATGGATAAAATTATTTAGTAAGAACCAAATCCACATGTTTTTTTTTAGGGTATCACTTGCTGGCACTTATGTTATTTTATTACATAAATTTCTTTTATCAGTCGTCCGTCACCCAGTCCCTCTATGTGTTCAAATCATTTAATTAAAATCCTTTTTCAAATTTGTCACTATACTTTCTTTTACTACACTATATTTTAATAGTGGTAGAGCCACGCTGCAGACGAATACTTTGTCAAGAATGGCATAATATTTGTCTATAGTATGAATGGGCCGCGGGGAAGTACCACTCTCCCGCAGAAAACCGGCGTCTGAGTGGTAGCTTACCGCGCTTCGTACGGTAAGCGGCCGAATTCCGGAGGACCCACGCCCTCCCCCCTCCCTCCCTCCTCCTCCCTCTACCCTTCCCTCTGTGTGTAGCAAGGGCAAGCAAGAAACAGGAGTGACGAAGTTGATTAGTTACTTTTTAAAATATATATAGACATGTATATCTTTTAAAAAGTAACTAATTAATTTTTGTTGTTTACAACGTTTTCATCATTTTTGCATCGATATGTATAATTATTTTTTATTTGCTGGAAAAAATTCGGCTAATGCATTCAAAAATATATAAAACTTTGAGTAGAGTATGACCAATTTGTAAGTCACGGATGATATATAAAATGCGTGATCCCGAAATCAACGTGTCGATCTTCACCAGCCGCAGCGCGTTCCGGGGTACGCGCCACGCTCCGGCGGTGATGCGAGCGTAATTTTTATCGTCCCGCACACATCTGAAACTCGTGGATTAATGATCCGACACGTCTAGTCATACGGTTCCGCCGAATGCCGTAAAAACGCCGAGCGCAATTCTGTTTCGCGACGCTGATGTACGAACACGTTGGATGTGGTGTTTTTCAACGGACAAAACTTTTTTTACAGCTCATTTATATCACACTAGCTTTTGCCCGCGGCTTCGCTCGCGTGGAACTTTCGTGACAGATCATCTTAAATAAATATATATATTTTTTTTACTTAATAGTAAGATTATATTATGACCAAAATTACATAAAATCATTACAAATCGTAGCCTATATGTTATTCCGATTTATAACCTATATTACTGTAAAGTTTCATCCAAATCCGTCCAATAGTTTTTTCGTGAAAGAGTAACAAACATACATCCATACTCACAAACTTTCACGTTTATAATATTAGTAGGACTAGTAGGATATTTTCATAGCCACAAAATTGTTATTGCCATCAAGAAAATATCTATTGTGACACGTAACAGAAACGACTGAAGTGGAAATTGGAAAATTCTACAAATCAACTGTTGTAAAATTTTCGAGTAGTAAAGAAAACAGAGTAATAAACATACATCCATACTCACGAACTTTCGCATTTATAATATTAATATAGTAGGACTTCACGAACATAGACTCTCCCGATGTATAATTTTTTTTTAACAGCCCATATATGTCCCACTGCTGAGCACGAACCTCTCCATTCTGGAGGAACGGACGTTAACCCACCACGCTTGTCCAATACGGATTAGCGGAGTAACTAGACTCGGAATAAATATTTGTAATCCATACATATATTTATTCCGATCCGGGGATCGAACTCGCGACCATTGACTCCGCGGGCGGAGGGCCCCGCCACTGAGCCAATTGATCGTCTTTCTAAAATAGCTTACCGTCAATTTCTTCAAATTAGCTCATCATATTTTTTTTAAATTCTAACTATTATTAATGGAGTCAGGCGTTACTTTGCGGAAATCCATCACTATGTGGACAGTCAGAAGTTTTACTTAGCTAAGATACGCGACAAGCAAAACAATAACAGAAAAAAACGTTTTCGGTTGTGTTCCATAGAGTCTACTATACCTGAAGATGCCTCGTGCTGGGGCGAAACACGTGTCGTTTACAAAATGGAAAAGTGGTAATGTGTGTTTGGTGTTGTGTGTGGTGGTTGGTGGGTGGAGAATTGATGGCCGACTTTCGGTAAATTTTTGGTTTAATTTCCAAATAAATCCACTTCATCCAGCGGAAAAACACACATTATTAATTTTCTGTTATTGTTATGCTTATCGCGGATCTTAGCTAAGTTAAACTTTTGACTGTCCACATTCCAACTATTAGTTCATACTCCCTATATGTATATAAATTTATTTGTCCGCTTTCACTTCATGTTAATATTGTGTCCGTCAATAATTAAGATTACATTTAAGTAGGCTTTTAGAACTATTTAGAATAATGTATAATGAATCTAACTCCTGTTGATGGTCCATAAATAAATAAATATTACTTGTGTATATTTTCAATCGGTAATAAAATACTTTTTATTCATCCACTCAAGTTCAAATACATTTTTTAAACATATAGTGGATGACACTCGATGTTAATACAGTTTTTTTAAAAAATAAAAAATAATTAAAATAAAAAAAAAATTAAAAATATTTTTTTCTTTGTTGACCTAAGTAGGAATTGGACTTAAATCTTTTTTGATATAACTTGGTTATATGTAAAACACCCTCCCTATTAAAGTGATCGGTATACAATTTCCTCAGGTACATCACTTTATTGCTTTGGTTCGCTACAACGTGTTATGTTAGCGGATATCTTATTATAAAATGTGCTTAAAATAATTAGGTTATGAGCATTTGCAACGCTACGGTACTGCAAAAGTCTATGGGCGGCGTTGATTGCTTTCCTTCAGGCGACACGCTTCCTCGTTTGCCTCCCATTTTTTTATGGGATAGAAAGGCAAACGAGCTGGCGTATCACCTGATGGAAAGAAATCAACGGCGCCCATAGACTTCCGCAGCGCAGCGGGAGCGTTGCCGATCTTTAAGGAAAGCGTCATTATGAGAGTTAGAATAGGAGGGGGAGAGGAAGAGGGAGGGGGAGGGTAGGCTGGGCCTCCGGAACTCAGCCGCTCACCGTACGAAGCACGGTAGGTAAGCTACCACTCAGACGCCGGTTTTCTGTGGGAGTGTGGTACTTCCCCAGCATGGCAGTCATAAAGAAATCATTGCCGCATCCAATGGAAAAGTGTCACCGCTTCTCCCACATCACAGTGTCCCGACCTTTAATTGCTCTCATCTTGATACGGCTGGTATATCGAGCGGCAAAATGGGTTTTTCGCTGCGGTAACGGGCGCAACTTTGTACACCGACATTATCGGATTTGCCGGTTTCCGTGTACACTCGCGAGTAATGCGAGCTGATAAAACTTTAGCTGACGTACGATTCAGTTGCATATGCATGCGAAAGGTCATTAGAAATTATGACTGAAATTGTAGCGGAATATATGGAGAATAATGGTAAAGCTTTCGCTTTAGAGACATTCTCTGAATTCGCCGCAGAAGCCGTCGCCGTAATTAATGTTAGCTGCCATACCTTCCAGCATCCATACATACGCTTCCGCAATGCCTGTAGCACTGTGGATATCTATAGGCGGCGTTCTTTGCTTTCCATTAGGTGACACGTTTGCTCGTTTGCCGTCCTATCTCATAAAAGAACACTGGCTATATAGTTTTTCGTCATTATTAATACAACAAAACAATAACTTCTACTGTTTACTCAATTAATATAAAACTGGATAATGAAAAAAATAAATATGAATAAAAGTGTGACATTTTTATTAGTTGTGGAGCCAAGCTGCAGACGAATATATTGTCAAGAATGGCATAATATTTGTGTGTAGCATGAATGGGCCGGCTCGCCCGGGGAAGTACCACACTCCCGCAGAAAACCGGCGTCCGAGTGGTAGATTAGCTACCGCGCTACGTCCGGTGAGCGGTTGAGTTCCGGAGACCCCCCCCCCCTCCTACATCCTCATCCCAGAATGACACTTTCCTTAAAGGCTGGCAACGCATCTGCATTGCCTATGGCACAACGGATCAATTAGGAAATGGGAATATTGCAGTGAGACGAACAACACCTAAGGCAATAGCACCTTCGATATACATAACACAATCGGGTAGACCGGTGCGTCCTCCTCAATGTTATGGTTAGGTCTCCTATGTATGTATCTCCTGTGCTGATTATATAATAGTGGTACTTAAGTATATACATGATGTAAATGTATTGCGTGTTTCTTTAGCGTATTAATTTAAAATATATATCTGTTGGTAGATGATGTTATAGGTAGATTAACAAATATTTCTACCTACCTATCTAAGCTTCATATATCACATATATAATAAAGCAGTTAATACTCAACCGTCATAGAAATATGTGTTTCATTTAACCAACTTACAAACACAACGTCTATGAGCGGCGTTGATTGCTTCCCATCAGGTGACACGCTTGCTCGTTTGCCTTCCTATCCCATTAAAAAATAAAATCGCAAATGACGGTAATAAAGTAACATTCAGTCTTTTGTAATTGTATATCAGGTTTACGTCGGTATTTATAAATGGGTGGCCTCCTATACGTCGCGAATAGTTTTGTAACAAACGTGACTTGTCCTCTGTAGCGTGGTTCTATTTTTGGACTTCAGAAGTACGATCATGTATCGGAATTTCGGGTCCGGTTGAAGTGGTTTATTCTATTCGACGGCGTCGAGATACTCACATCTTTTCTTTACTTTACTCTGTGCTACATAATCCCAGTTCTCCAGCATATCTTCAGGAGCGTTTTCAGTTGCTTGTCCCGAGGGATCAGCCCTGTTGCACGTCCTCCTCCCTTCTCCTTCGTATACCTCCGCATTCTTCCAGCCGTTACTGTGGCTCATTCACTACATGCAGTGCGCTTGTGAAATTCTCTCCCACATACTATACGTGATAGCCTGTCACTGGATGTATTTAAGAGAAATTATAGAAGAATTAAAGAACATTTCCTTTCAATATAAAATATTTATATATGTATATATTTATGTGTTATGTTATATTATATATTATTAGTGTTTATATGTTTATATATCTATGGTTTTAAATAGTATGTATATTATTATTATATTTTGTTGTTGTACACTTATTTCTATCCTCACAGCTTATCTTATCTCTCTTTCACTCCTGGGTTTGCTGGAAGAAAACTCAATTTTGAGTTAAGCTCGTCTTTGTACATCTTCTTTCCTTTTAATTCTTGTATGTCGTGTTTTATATGTACAATAAAGTATTAAATAAATAAAAGAAGTATTATAGACCCAATTGTTTCCTCTTTCTTCCTTACTTGAAATCTTAACCCCCAAATTAGGAATTCAGTACGCCATCACTCTCAAATCCTTGTACACAGTCATTAGAGGGCTGCGCATTTCGAACTGCATCGGAATGCAGTCGAAATTAATATCTTAGGGGCAATTAAAATATTTTTTGCCGGTGGAGGGTAGTTAGTGGCGTGACGCCTCCGGGCTCATCAACCTCGGACGGCAGACGCGCATCTAAATGATTACACGCTGCGAGCGAATAATGATTGAAAGGTATACTCATTGGTTCGGTTACAGAGTAATAAGTAAACAGAGAATTGTATTCCATTTTATTATTTAATTTTTTATTTATTATTTCAATGACGGCGACGTGGTTCGCCACCCGTCACGTCCTGAATCTCACGAGGACGAAAAGCGACTAATGGAGAGCCGTTTCGCTGCGATGATTGGTAGCGGACGGAACTATGTGGTCTCTGCCAACCCCTGCAGGGGATAGGCGTGAATATATATATAAAAAAATATATTTAATTTTTTCATACATATTTATAGTAGTAGAGCCACGCTGCAGATGAATACTATGCCAAGAATGGCATATTATTTGTCTGTAGTATGAATGGTCTGGCACGCTCGGGGAAGTACCACACTCCCGCAGAAAACCGGCGTCTGAGTGGCAACTTAGCTAACGCACTTCGTCCGGTGAGCGGTTACATTTCGTCCGGCGTTTGAGTGGTAACTTAGATACCGTGCTTCGTCCGGTGAGCGGCTAAGTTCCGGAGGCCAAACTCCCCATTCCCCTCCCCCTTTCCCTCCTCCTTTTCCTTCCCCTTCCTCTTTCCCATAATAACAGTTTCCTTATAGGCCGGCAACGCTTGCATTGCCTATGGTACTGCAGATGTTTATTGCTGTATATTAGGTGACGCGCCTGCTCCTGTCCTACTCTATTCCTTCAAGCACACAGCATTTTTAATTCTCCTAACCGTTATCACCATAGACGTAGGCTTATGAAGATGACGATTTGAAGAGTGGAGTTTTTTGTCTGTTCAAACCACTCAAAATCTAGTTACTTAAAACGAGAATAAGGTTTCTACGCCATACTACATATTGTATTGGAAAAAGTTGTAACTTTTGTTTATTCTTTATATTTTTATTTATTATTATAATTGTAATACAATATCTTGACGATCTTATTGGGTTAGTTCTTGCTTTCGGAAAAAAGGTCGTGCCTTCGATTCCTATATCAAGATAATGTGGATTTTATTATAAACAGGCAAATGACAGGAATAAAAATTTAGACTTATATTTATTTTGAGGCGTATAATGAAGTCATGATGACATCGTCTCAAAAAGGGCAAATGATATTTTTTTTATTATTTAGAGGTATCCCTCTATTTTTAATTTACTCTATCATATAAATAAGAGATCGCCTGAAGCGTCCCATCTGAATCGTATACACCGCTGGCTTGTCGAACAAAGGCGAAAAAAAGCTCTATTATTAAATGCTCATTAGTCTGTGACAACCATATTTTTCTAATTGATTGTTAAAACAAAATCCTCCTTATTACAATGCGATAGAAGCTAGTATGTGCGCTAAGAGAAAGTTGTAGTTCGTTTTCCATAATTGACATATACATCTGCAATTAATATCAGAAATTTAGTCCCTAATCCATCGGAATAAAGTTGTAATTCCTTGCAAAATAAATTTGTATAAAATACTGTATAAGAGTGACTAGTGATTTGGAAAATACAAGCGATTTGGATTAATGAATTAACCACTGGTTATATGACTTCGAGCCGAAATGCACCCTTTCTAAGTACCTACTTTATTATTATTAGATATTTAAGCCTAAGCAAATCAAATTGATTTTTATTTTGTGAAGTTTTTTGAATGTATATGAAGATAAACGAACAAGCGTGTCGCCTGATGGAAAGCAATCGACGCTGCCCATAGATACACACACACAGCTTTTCTTATCTCTCTTTCACTCCTGGGTTTGCTGGAAGAAACCTCAATTTTAAGTAAAGCTCGCCCTTGTACATCTTCTTTCCTTTTAATTCTTCTATTTCCTGTTTTGTGTACAATAAAGTATTAAATTGATATCGGCAACTCCAAAGCTAGTCAGCCTTTGAGTGTAGGCTTGCTTTTGAGGTTAAAATATCGAATTTGTTTGGCAAAACCTTTGAAGGTAGCTGGTTTCACACACTAGCGATGTGTGTAAAGATGTTATATATGGAAAATCATTTTATTTCAAAAATATTCTTACAAATCAATAACTGTATAAATATAAATGTACCATTTAAACGTTCCGATTGTTATATATTTATGAAGTTTATAAATTATACAATTCAAGAGACACTGACTAGCATGAAACATCTAGAAGTTTTCTTGTGGACATGATTCGAAAAGAGGAAATCCGCGAGAGAAGAATCTGTGCTCGAAAGTGAAGGATGATCAGTAATGGACTTTTATGGTTGTATAGCTGATACTGATGAATGTATAATTGTTGTTGTTTAAATGATCAATCAATCAATCAACAGCCTACGGCAGTCCAGGCTGGACATAGGCCTCCCCTAAGAAGCGCCGCCTAGCCAGATCTTCGGCTTCACGCATCCAGTTTCTGCCAGCCGCCCTGCGCAGATCGTACCATCAAGCCGGGGGGCGTCCCACACTACGTTTGCCGAAACGCGATCTCCATTCCAGCACTCATCTACTCCAACGATTGTCGGACCTCCGACAAACGTGACCAGCCCATTGCCACTTTAGTTTGCTAATTCGAAAGACTATGTCGATGACTTTATTTCTCTGGCGGATTTGTTCATTCCGAATCAAATGATAATTTCGATATAATAAAAAATAGTCTGATAGTATTAAGAAATAGTTTGATGATGATACAAAATGGAGCCCAAATTATATGAACACAGTCTCTATCACTGTCTCAGCACACACACATATGTGTACCTCCATGACACGGCGTCGAGCCGATGGAGTCTGCGATTTGCGCAGATTCCCAATTATGTTTTACTTTCTCGCGGGCTACCAGCCCGCGGGCCCTGAATTCGATAAAGCTGTTAAAGCCAATAGGCTACCAGCATTAACATCTTCAAATCGAGATAATCTCTGTCTTTCTAAACATTGATGTAAATCAACAATAATACAAACTACTGTACAATTTACTGAAGTCACATTTACGCTAAAATATCTGTAGGTGGACAAATCGAACTACAAATCTCTAGTTACCTTCGTAGACAGGTGTGTCGTCGAGACATTCCCTGAGAGATTCGATGAAGGTATTTTACTAAGCTGCGTTCAAATCTCTCACAAATTGGAAGCGAGTTACTAAACTATATCATTTAAATTAAGCACTTGCTGAAGATTACATATTTAAAATCACTGGCCATAAAGAATTTCATATGTTTATAATTAATTATAATAATAAAAATTAAAGTCAATTCCTACTTATATATCCTGCTAAATTTCTTATACAAGAGTTTTTTTTCTTTCACGCATATAAAACTAAAATTAATTATTGAATTATTAATTGAAAACTGTATTAACATCAAGTGTCATCCATAATACAAACATAAAAAAATGTATTTGAATTTTGAGTGGATAAATAAAAAAGTATTTTATTAATTATTTAAAATTTAATAAAGATATATAAATAAACATATAATGTATATAAGGAGAGTATGAACTAAAAGTAGGAATCGATAAAAAATAACGTCGCCCTGAATGCCTTAGTTTTGAAGTCATCGCTGTCTCACTCAATACTTGCGGGTATTCGATTCGCGGGAGTTTCATTTCTGCATCAGAATAAATATATGACTGACATGTATTTATTACGAGTTTGGATGTCCCGTAAATCTATCTTGGACAAGAGCGGTGGGTCAATATGCATTCTCCTAAAAATCTGGAAGTCCTGCATCCAGCAGTGGGATATATAGAGACTGTTAAAGAAATAAACATATAAAATTGTCAAATTAATCCAGCGATCATCGACTCCAATGGCCGCCGGTTCTCTGAAAAACATGACTAGTATAACACATGACATGTAACAATATAAGATTAAGGGATAGTACTAGTTATATAAGTCATAAATAACAATCGTACTTAAAAGATTGAACAAGCGTTTTTGCTATTGATAAATATGTATATAATTAAAATTGAATGTTGTTTTTTTTTTTGGATTTTTGTGCGTATGCGTTCCTAAAATATTCATACAATTGTGATGAAAGTTTTTCTGCGTACGCCCGCCATGGTACCTGGCCGAAAAAATAGTTTTCTTTGTATACAGATTTAAAAAAAACAAACACATTTTTTTCTTTACAACATATAGGGTAGAGCGAGTAAATTATTTTTATGAAGTATGTAGTTGCACTCAGCATAAGGCGTACCGCTACGTAAATAAAAAAGATAAATATACAAAAATAAATGTTTTTTGTTGTTGTTGTGTTTCATCATAGTGTGATAAATGGAGTAGGAATGCAAAGAGGACGAGCGTGTAAAGAAATAATATTTTTTATATCTACACATTTCACTTGTCAGTTTAGTAGTAAGTTACTAGGTCGTATCTAAACGAGGCATAAAATGCAACGTTACCTTCCCACCTGTTGTTCTCCTGTGCTTGTGACTGCACTTGTCGTCAGATCATCTCGGAATATCCTAATCTGAACACACCCCTGGGATATTTGGGGAATCGGTTGAAATTCAGCTTCAAGCGATGACAATTCGGAATTAAATCTAGCAAGTATTATTTGACAGTGGTTATAAGGATGTATTTTTAGGTGAAAAATTGAATTAATTTTTTCTTTAGTAGTTTCGACTTAATAAAAATTTATTAATCGTAATATACACACTTATTTTCCTTCGGGTATTACTGGTAAAAAACATATAAATAAGTTTTCGATCCTATATGAGGAGCTATGAAATATTCTGTGTGGGTATTATTAATTTAAAAATTAAAATACATATGTAAAATAATTTTAACTATATATTAATATTTTTAATGGTTAAAATTATTTTACATTTGTCGGTTTTTTATTTTACATTTTCGGTTGTATTCCGTAGTCTACTATACCTGAAGATGCCTCGTGTTGGGGTGAAACACGTGTCGTTTACAAGATGGAAAAGTAGTAATGTGTGTTTGGTGTTGTGTATAGTGGTTGGTGGGTGGAGGATTGTGGGCAAGTTTTTGGTTTAAGTTCCAAATAAATCTACTTCATCCAGCACAAAAAACACACATTTTTAATTTTCTGTTATTGTTTTGCTTGTCGTGGATCTTAGCTAAGTAAAACTTTTGACTATCCACATATGATAATATATTATAATTACCTGACTGGGAACTTCGTTTCACCTACAATTTATGTGATTATAATTTCGGATCAGTGATTATCAATCTTCCAATTTTAATTCATAGAGATCAATCTGCTATCTAGATTCACTTCAATCAAGACAACAATTTTTTAAAAAAAAACTAATTTAAAATGCAATAAACGTTTTACAATCGCACAAAAGAAATGACAGTTTTGTATACACGTCAGTTAGACGATAGAGCCGTCACGAATGATATTTATTGACAGTAATTAGGAGAACAAAATTGGCAATTTTGAATTTTTCATTTTTCCAGCTATTCTTTTAGATTCTACTTATATTTTTTAATTAATAAAAAAATATTCAAACCTTTTTTGAGTTTTTTGCGAGACGGTATTTATTTCTAAGTTTATATAATGCTAAATATCTTATATAAGAGAGTTTTTTTTCTCTCGTATAAAACTAAAATTATTTAATTAAATTTAAAATGTCAATATGAATGTCGTCACTATGGTCCGCGACCTGACCACGTTGGTTCTCGCTGAAAACCAGCGCCAGCTGCTCCAATAGAACGCCTGGCATATGCTGAGTAAAAAACATTTTATGACACTTGTTTGATTAAAATCATTTCCTATTTGTTTTGTTTGTATTTTTTTTTATATATTGTAATATTATTAACGTTTAAAGCAAAAATTAATTATTGTAAAGAAGGTGTAATAAATAAAGTTTTTCTAGTTCTGTAATTAATAAATTAATATTTAAAAAAAACTGTATTAACATTAAGTAAAGTAGTAAAAATTATTTTATAAAAAATATTTATATATCTTGTTCTTCTTGTTGTAAAATTTGAACAAGATATATAAATATTTTTTGTATATAGGGGAGTATGAACTAATAGTTGGAATTGAAAAAATAACATTAATAAATATATGAAGATGAGAAAAGGAAGGTATTTCGCGGCGTCCATTGAAAATATAATATTCGTTTGAAAATTTAATCACAAGTCAAAGACGTTACGCTTAACGCGAAAGTTTCCATTGAGTTTCACCGGATATTTAAGCCTTGAGCGGGTACGAAAAAACATTTCACCCTTTTTTTTTTAATTATTCGCAAACGTAACCAAACCACCCATAGCGCAAACAGCGGCCAAACGAACAAAACAATCCGCGAAGAAACTTATTTTTTAAACACCCACTTAAAAACAAGACAAACTCGTTTCTCTCCCGAAAAAAAAATAACGAACGGAGTTTTAAAAGCACGAAATAATTTCGGATATTCTACGAATGCTAACCGCTAACGAGACGTCGCGTAATATTTTGAAATATAAAATAAAAAAAAAAAAACTCTTTTGTCGGCCGAGGCGAGTGCCGGCAACTTTTTTTAAACGCTGCGGTCCGTTTGAGAGGGTAAAGGGAAAAATGTCCGCTTACCCCCGCGGAAAACTTTTTTTTGCGGTAAGAAAAGGTTGCTTTGTGAATAGCCACGTTTGTAATCTGTTGCTCTCCGTTTGTTGTGTAACGTAATCAATTCAGATAACTCTTTTTACATACATATTTATATTCTGTGTTCACCACCTCCATATATCTCTCTGTGGGTATTTATTTATTCCAAAAGTACCTACATACATACGTAAATATCGTCACGACTGTCCCCCGTAGGGGTAGGTAGAGACCACAGATCTCCATTCGCTACGATCTTGGCATACTTTCCTTGCTTCCTCCACACTCATTACTCTCCTCATGCAAGCCCGCTTTCAGGTTAAGGGTACTCTTGATTTGAATAAAACTTTATTCAAAAGTCTAGTATTTATTCCGAATATTTATGATCCATCAATCCGCTGTCGATAAGTGTGATAGTTAAATATATTTTCCTCCAAAAATGCCTGCAAGGGGTTGGCAGAGACCACAGGGCTCCATTCGCTATCATTCACTGCAGCGAAACCGCTCTCCATTAGTCGCTTCTCGCCGTCGTGGGAATCGGGACGTAACGGATGGCGAACCAAGTCGCCATCATTTTTAACAAATTAGGTTGATTAAAATTCGTTGTGGTGAATCCCACGAGCCGCAAGGGAGGATGAAGGTCAGCCACAACAGAGTCCGGCATGCTGAGGTAAGGCACCATAGTACCCGGGGGAGCTCGATCCCGGGACGATCGGCACGCTTGCGGGTATTTATTTATTCCAAAATTACCTACATAAATACGTACATATTTTCACGACTGTCTCTCGTAGGGGCAGGCAGAGACCACAGACCTTCTGCTACGATCCCGGCACACCTTCCTTGCTTCCTCTACACTCATCTTTTCATCCATCCTTCCTCTCACATTCATCGCAGCGAAACGGCTCTCCGTTAATCGCTTCTCACCGTCGTGGGAATCAGGACGTAACGGGTGGCGAACCAAGTCGCCATCATTTTTAACAAATTAGGTTTATTAAAATTCTTTATAGTGAATCCCACGAGCCGCAAGGGAGGATGAAGGTCAGCCTCAACAGAGCCCCGCATGCTGAGGTAAGGCAATATAGTACTCGAGGGTGCATCCTCTCTCCTGATGCAAATCCGCCGGTAAAGGTTAGGTAATCTGGATTTTAGTAAACTTTTATTCCAAAAGTGTAGTATTTATTCCGAATATTTATGATTCATCAATCCGCTGTCGATAAGTGTGATAGTTAAATATGTCTTCCGCCAAAAATGCCTGTCCGTGTTTAGCAGTGGGACATATAAAGGGTGTGGAAAAATTGTCTAGTAATAAAAAATATCAAGTTAGGAAAAATTTGATTAAAATTAAATAGTCAAAAAGGAAGAATGATAAAAAAATGGATGTCCCATCAGTCAGCACTGGACAAGAATGGTTGAATGAATGTCTATTCCTGTAAATGGGGAAATCCTATTCACAACAATGTGACATATGTATACGGGCTATAAAATATATGACCAATAATGTTAAGCTTTGGAATTTAACATTTATCTGTCAACGTACAACTGTGAGCCCAAAGATATAACAATCGGCTAGTTTCTAACGAAATGTAAAAATTACATATCAATCAATCAACAGCCTGCGGCAGTCCACTGCTGGACAAAGGCATTCCCCAAGAAGCTCCACCTAGCCCGATCTTCAGGTTCACGCATCCAGTTTTGCCAGTCACCCTGCGCAGATCGGCGTACCATCTAGCCGGGGGGCGTCCCACACTATGTTTACCAAGACCCGTTCTCTCAGCACTCGTCTGCACCAACGATTGTCGGATTTTATACAAACGTGACCAGCCCATTGCCACTCTAGTTTGTTAATTCGAAAGACTACGTCGGTATGTTTAGTTCTCTGGCGGATTTGTTCATTCTGAATCATATCTACCAGAGAAACTGCGAGCATAGCTCTCTCCGTAGCTCTCTGAGTAACGAAAAATTATATACACCGGGTGTTATCTTTATAGTATAATAAAAATATACATCGATAAAAGTACAAACACTGAAGTTTTAAAGTAATAAGGTTAGTTCTAAGAATTTTTATTTAAAATTTATTTTAATTATTTGTCTCAAATTAAAATTAATTCATAAAGTGTGTCACTGAAAACGCAACGAAGAATTGCCGCGATGACGTCATCCATTGATACAGGTCCACCGTAAGGTGTCAGTCACCGTTGACAGATTGTCCACACGTTCGTAATTTTATGGAACAATATTTATAATTTTTTATGAAAAAAATATAAGTAAAAAACAATATTTTTATGGCAAACTTCTTAGTGGTAGAGCAACGATGCAGATGAATACTTTGTCAAGAATGGCATATTATTTGTCTGTAGCATGAATGGGCCGGCTCACCCAGGGAAGTACCACACTCCCGCGCTTCGTACGGTGAGTGGCCTGAGTTCCGGAAGCCCAACGCGGGTTCCGGAACGGGAAGGGTTCGGCTTCCCGCTTCCGCTCCTCCTCCCCTCCCACTTCCATAATGTCATTTTCCTTAAAGGTCGGCAACGCTTCCGCACTGCCTATGGCGCTGCGGATGTCTATGGGCGGACTTTGATTGCTTTCCAAGCAAGAAGGGTGAGGATGTCGCCTAATAGAAAGCAATCAACGCCGCCCATAGACATCCGTGACATCATAGGTATTACGTAAGCATTGCCGGCCTTTAATATGTGTAGACTTGTTTTTTGGAGGTTCCAATGCGTATTGGTTCGGAATAACACTGAAGATACCTGGTTCCACAGGGTGGTGGTACATGAAAAGAAGTTTCGTGAGAAGTGCACGCAATGGGATCGGCACGCATCCAGGCGGTGGGGATGAAACCTTGTAAAACAACAGTTATTGATTGGGTATTATTGAATGAATAATATTTTTACAACAAAAACGAGGACATTTGTATAACTATAATTTACAGATTATAGATCAAACTCTTTTGTATCTGTTTAATCATTTAGCAGTATCGTTGTGTGCGATCTATAGAAGTAACATCGTCCAAGACTAGCGACCGCACAATGGGCTCCCTAATTTGAATATTTCGCCCGCACCGCAGTATGCCGGCGAAAATATGAGCAATAAATATAGGGACGTCTATTTTCTGATGGTTGGCGCTTTGGATACTGGTAATATTGCTTTAATAAATGGAATTGGTTTAATAATGGAATATTTTTTTGTGGAAGAGTTAAGAAACGAAGAAGTGATACAAGGACACATGATACAAGCCACCACGAGAAGTGATGATCACGACCACTCTGATAAGAGTTTACACTGAGAAGGAGAAGAATCACCTGATGAATATGGCAAGAGACTAAACAAAGAAATAATGAAGATTTTCATGTGAAAAATGTAAAAAAATAATGAAGCGAAGAACTTATCACGAGAGGAATGTGTAAAAAGCGATAAAACGAAGAAGCTTGTCAAGAAGAATGTGAAAAATCAATGAAATAAAGAAGCTTGTCACGTGAGGAATGTGAAAAAAACAATGAAATGAAAAAGTTCGTCACGCGAGGAATGTGAAAAAAACAATGAAATGAAAAAGTTCGTCACGCGAGGAATGTGAAAAAAACAATGAAATGAAAAAGTTCGTCACGCGAGGAATGTGAAAAAAACAATGAAATGAAAAAGTTCGTCACGTGAGGAATGTGAAAAAATAATGAAATAAAGAATATTGTCACGTAAGGGTTGTGAAAAAAACAATGAAACGAAGAAGCTTGTCATCTGATGAAGTAATCACCGACAAACCCTTATTTCTTTATTTCTTTAAATTATTTCTTTAAAACACTATATCATTACAATGTTAGAATATTCTAGACAGTTGCTCTACGACGTGAGTAAGGAATATGAAATTTTATTGCTTCAAAAAAATAATTTGACACTTCCTTCACACTATTTCAATCTTTTCATCCTTCCTTTCGTGACGTGACGGGTGGCGAACCAGGCCGCCGTCATTTTAAAGAATTAGATATTTACGATTTTTCATATGCATCGAAAATTCATCAATTAAAAAAACATATATATTTCTAGTACGTTATATATTACTAGTACTAGACGACCGATTGGCTCAGTGGCGGGGCCCTCCGCCCGCGGAGTCAATGGTCGCGGGCTCGATTCCCGCATCGGAATAAATATTTATATAGATTTATAAATGTTTATTCTGAGTCTGGTAACCCCCCCAGTCCGCATTTACTTTCCTGCCCATCCTTTCTTCTGTATCCTTTCCCTTCCTCTCCGCCAATCCACGGTCTGCCGTGCCAATGGATGCGTGGCTAGGGGCGAGCCTAGTCGCAAGCGTGCCGATCGTCCCGGGGTCGGGCTCCCCCGGGGACTATGGTGCCTTACCTCAGCATGCAGGGCTCTGCTGGGGTTGACCTCCATCCTCCCTTGCGGCTCGTGGGATTCACTAAGACGAATTTAATATACCTAATTTGTCAAAAATGACGGCGACGTGGTTCGCCACCCGTCACGTCCTGATTCTCACGAGGGCGAAAAGCGACCAATGACGAGCCGTTTCGCTGCGATGAATGGCAGCGGATGGAGCTCTGTGGTCTCTGCCAACCCCTGCGGGGGATAGGCGTGAATATATATAAAAAAAAATATTTCTAATTCATACCAACCCTAACACAGACCTAATAAACAATCGGAGTGGACAAATATGAAAATAGCCACCGCACGGGTATCGGCAGTGTACAACTCATTTGCCTACCGTTGTAAGTACAGACAACAAGATAAGTTGCACATATTTTTTATAAGATATGCATTACTTAAAAACGTAGAAACTTGTTGCTTAATGAAAAGCAATCAACAAAAGCCATCAATAACAATATCAGCCCGCGTTAGTCCACTGCTGGACATAGATCTCAATCAACAAAGGACATAGTCATCTTAAAATTTGTGTAGGTGATTTGAATGTTCCAATGTCGTATCAGTTCGGAAATATTAGTCAAGGTAGGTGGTACTGAAGGAGTTTTAGAACGTGAAAGAAGTTTTGGGGAAAAACAAAACTTTTTGCGATTTATACAAATACGAGGTTGAATTCTTTTTTTTGAAGAGTTGTGCTGGAATTCAACGGCAAGAATTATTCCTAACAATCTCAATGTATCCTTATAATAATATCCTTTTGTAATCCTTTCACCTTATTATTGACGACTCGAATCGCTCTACGTTGTATAATTTATTTAAAATGGAATGCTTTAATAGTTCACTATCTTTTCTGTTGCATCTTAGTTGTTTTCCAAAGTAATACTATTACAGACACCATTTATATTTTAGGATTATTAATGGAGTCAGGCGCTACTTTGCGGAAATCCATCACTATGTGGACAGTCAAAAGTTTTACTTAGCTAAGATCCGCGACAAGCAAAACACGGAAGACAACCGACAAGTCTTACTTCCCGGTTGTCTTCCGTAGAGTCTGAAGATGCCTCGTGTTGGGGCGAAACACGTGTCGTTTACAAGGTGGAAAAGTGGTATTGTGTTTGTTGTTGTGGATAGTGGTTGGTGGGTGGAGATTTGATGACCGATTTTCGGTAATTTTTTGGTTTAAGTTCCAAATAAATCCACTTTATCCAGCAGGAAAACACACATTATTAATTTTCTGTTATTGTTTTGCTTGTCGCGGATCTTAGCTAAGTAAAACTTTTGACTGTTCACATTTATATTTTATGTTATTTCATATAGCGGATATATGTTCCATTGTTGGGAAAGGTTCTTCCCATTGTTAGAGAAGGACTAGGTAGGGCATTACTACAAGGTACAATTTATTTTATTTAATTTAGATATAATACAATTTTATTATTATTGATATTATTTATTTCATTTCTACAAACAACTTTTCATCATAACTGTACTAAAGGACGTTTCAATACAACAGAGTCCTGTCTGTCGTTTTGTTTCGATTCTTATTTGAATGGGTATCGGTCCTGAGTAGCCGATCGTTTTACGCAATGTTCAAGGGAGACCGCCACTGTATTTTCGGCGTGCTCTTTATTGATTCTTAATGGCCGCATCATATATGGAAGGAAGGAATTTATTAATCCTTTTTATCGTTTGTGTGCAAATATGTATGTATACCGAAGTCAAAATCAGTAATTCTGTTCTGATAATGGATAGAGTCAAGCGTTACGTTGCGATAATGAATTATAATGAAGGACATTTTTTTGTCAAACTTAATGTACTTTGCTAAGATCCGCAAACACAAATCAGAAGAATAATAATGTGAGTTTTCTACTGGACGAAGTGGATTTACGGAGAACTCGAACTAAATCTTACCGAAAAACGGCCGTCAGCAACTCTTCTACCTCCTAACCACTATCAAAAACACCAAACACACACCACCACTTGTTCAAATTGCACATAACACGTGTTTCGCCTCAGCACTCTGCATACACTCCGTTGGCTCTGTCACCTGGAGAGGATAGGCCCTTCCTATCCTCGTGTGGCCAAAAGGACAAACATAGCACTACTCGTCTGATGTTGTCTGGTCGACGTCAAGTCGGCTGCCCTAGGTACCGATGGAGCGACATAGTGATCGCTGACCTGAGCACGCTTCGGGCAAGCGATTAGCGAGAAGCAGCCTAACGTAACCACTGGTAAGTTCTCGTTTCAGAGGCCAAGACATACCCTGAGCCGTAGGTTTATAGTGGTAGAGCCACGCTCCGGACGAATAATTTGTTAAGAATGGCAAATATTTGTCTGTAGCATGAATGGGCCGGCTCGACCGGGGAAGTACCATACTCCCGCAAAAAACCGCCATCTAAGTGGTAGCTTAGCTACCGCGTTTCGTAAGGTGAGCGAGAGTTCCGGAAGCCCAACACCCTCTCCGTCCCTCCTCCCCTTCTCTCCTTCCCTCCTACTCCCACAATGACACTTTCCTTAAAGGTCGGCAACGCTTCTACACTGCCTATGGCACTGCGAATATCTATGGGCGGCGTTGATTGCTTTCCATCAGGTGACACGCCTGCTCGTTTGCCTTCCTATCCCATAAAAAAAAGTGCCAGCGATTGTTGTATTAGTAGTAGTAATATAGCATTTGCTTCATAAGCTCAAACTTTGTTAGATAAGATTCAAAATGTGACAATCTGTCAGAGAACTAAAGTCACCAACGTCATCGAATTAAAAAAAATGAAGTGGCAATGTGCCGATTGCGTTTGTCGGAGTACCGACAACAGTTGAGATAGGCACACGAGTGTTGCGGTCTCGAGGAAGACGGTGGTTCCCTATGGCAGGACCGGTTAAGCACCTCGAGCGTGTCGGGGGTAGCTAACTCACGCAACCCTCGAGACGGGCTTAGTGATCCATACGCCGGAGGAGCCCCGGCAAAAGCAGTTGTTTACGAGATCCCGGGACTCTTCCTTGGTGCCGATGGCGGTCGTGGGGTTTTAGTCGGTAGATGCGCACGCGGAGTCCGACATAACTCGCCGTCCCCCCTCGGGCGGCAGGGTATCCGTAACGGATTTCCCCACGTAAAAAAAAAGGTACACGAGTGTTGACGGAACGAGTATAAGTAGATGGAACGGAAAGAAACTTGATGCTTGAAACCAAAGAAGTTGTATATTTCACTTTGGTTTTCCAAGAATCCAGGAAAGTCTTATTCATAGACGCTAACTTATTTATGGCAATATCACGAGCTGTACAATGAGCCAAACGTCATCAAAACCATTTAGATTGGACGCCCTCGTTGGGCTGGGCACGTGGTACGGATGGACGAGGCTAAAGTACCCAAACGCTTACTCGACGGCAAAACAAAAGAAGCCGTGGAAGGCCTAAGCTCAAATGGCTAGATGGAGTCGAGGGCGACTTAAAGGCAGTCAGTGTGAGGGGGTGAGGGGTAAAAGCTAAACAAAGATCCGACTGGAAAAATTTACTGAACCAGGCTAAGGCCCACCCACGGCCATAATGCCTTGACGTTGATGGTAACTTATTTATAATAAAAGTTGATACCTGCTTTAAAATTTATTTACAAAACACTATACAATTTCGATTGTGTAAATTATTTTTGGGTATGCCATATGCAACTAAGTCCAGTATCGACTTTTGAGAACATTTTGTGGTTATAATTTTAACATAACCAAAGCAGTCAATCAAAATGATCCCGATTCCTGTAATTCTTTCACAATACAACCCCTTGCGAAACATTTGATCGACAGAGAATTAAAAAAATAATTAAAAAAAAATAGAACCACAGACAAGATCAGAAATGGAATCGCCATTTTAATTATAAACAACCGAGGCGTTCCAGTCAAACCGATACAAGAAAATCGAAAAATCAAAATCCTAAAGTGTAATATCAAACCCGGCTCATAATTGGCCGTCTCTCTTGCTGACATTTGCCCCTTAATAACAAAGTCGCTTAATCGGAATTCGACCCTAGAGTTTCGATCATACAACTCAAAATTGATGTCCAATGATTCAAGTTAAGGCGCGTGCACACGCTTGTAATATTTATAAGACGCGTATCAGAACCGAAGAGCTGTCTTCCAGACCGATGACGTTTGACGTGCATTCTGACATCCCCTTTAGATTGTGGTACAAAAGAGAAATACAAGGGTAAAGACATATATTACTTGAATTGAGAAACTTCTAATGATGTGAATTTTTGCAAAACCTAAAATTTGCACGGTTTACATATTATACATACATATGATCAAGTCTAGGAGTAGGAGAGAGATTCTCGTAGGAATAGGCAGAGATCATAGACCTCCATCTGCTATGATCTTCCCACTTTCTTTGCTGGTCGGTTAAGAGGGTACTTTTGACCTGGCCTTTCTTGAGAACTTCAGCGATTTGGTTAAGGTATGTTCTCTTTAGACGACGGCGACGTGGTTCGCCACCTGTTTTGTCCTGCTTCCCACGAGAGCGAGAAGCGACTAATGGAGAGCCACTTCGCTGCGATAAATGGTAGCAGATGGAGCTCTGTGGTCTCTGCCAACCCCTGCGGGGGAGAGGCGTGAATGTATAAAAAAATAAACAAAATGTTCTCTTTAGTCGACCCTTCCATCCACATCCGTACCATATTTTTTTTTGTCGGTCGTCTTTCGTCCATCCTCTCTATGTGCCTAAACCATCTAAGCATCCCTTTCTCAACTTTTGACACATCTTTTTTACTCTACATTACTCTCTTATAACTCCATTCCTTATTCTATCAGTTTCGCTATCATTTCCATCACATTCAGTCTACTTTTATTAACTTTCACTACCGTAAAACAGAGTACAAGACCATCCCATTTCTTTCTGTGGGTGTCGTATAGACTATAGGACCAAATAACAGTAGATAAGCAGCAAAGTCTACGTGATCCTTAATCTTCTTGATATGGTTCTTCTTATTTTGGGACGGCCAATCAATTTTGAGACGGCTAATGTCTTGCAGATGTGGATGGAAGGGTCGTTATAGGAAGACCATTGAGAACATACTTTGACCAAATTGCCGAAGTTTTTAGGAAAGGTCAGGTCAAGAGTACCCTTAACCGATGAGCTTGTTTGAGAAGAGTGATGAGTATGGAGGAAGAAAGGAAAGTATGCCGAAATGGTAGCAGATGGAGATCTTTGGTCTCTGCCTATCCTTACGAGAAACAGGCTTGACGATATGTATGTATGCAATGTCTAAATAAACGAACGAAGAAGATATTTAAGACCTAAATTATATACGCTTTTCCATCGCGTTGATGTAAAGTCGACAGGAAGTAAACGCTATTCGCTTATACCTTGTACCACAGTCAACGTATCGCTATTCGATGAGCAAATAAAATACATGAAAGATCCCATATCGTGAGCTTTGAATAAGTTAGAACCAATACGAAGATTGTTTCACATAGAGCAATCAAGGTAGGCACATCTCATCTTGTGCGGTAGAAATAATAAAACTGTCATTAGGATGGAAAAGAGAGAAGTTCAAACCATTTTAGTATGATACAAAATTAACTATCGACATAAATATTAAGTCTTGAACCAATGTCTTAGTATGATACAAAATAAACTATTGACATAATTATTAAGTCTTCAACCAATGTCTTAGTATGATACAAAATAAACTATTGACATAAATATTAAGTCTTCAACCAATGTCTTAGTATGATACAAAATAAACTATCGACGTAAATATTAAGTTTTCAACCAATGTCTTAGTATGATACAAAATAAACTATCGACAGAAATATTAAGTTTTCAACCAATGTCTTAGTATGATACAAAATAAACTATCGACATAAATATTAAGTCTTCAACCAATGTCTTAGTATGATACAAAATAAACTATCGACATAAATATTAAGTCTTCTACCAATGACTTAGTGTAATACAAAAAACTATCGATATAAGTATTAAGTTTTTAAACCAATGTCTTAGTGTTGATACAAAATAAACTATCGACATAATTATTAAGTCTTTAACCAATAATGGTGTACTCTCTTACTGTGCCGAAATGTGGACACTGATAGTCTGGTGGTATATAGTGTAACGGGCTGTTTTCTGCAACTCTCATAATTCTTAGTGTATTTCGTTATACAATTTAACTGAAGCGTAGAAAAAGCAACTTTTTTTTCATCATGTGAGTTCCCGTGTCTTTCACACACCGCCGCATTAAATACATTTAACCCTTCAATGCGCGGCTACAATAAACAACAAAATAAGACGGGGTCAAACACAAATAACCTGCTGAGTTATACCTCTGTCAATTGCTGTCATTCATACTTTGAGCGGAATGGTATACAGCCTTAAATGACATTGACAAATTTGAACTCTAAACGCCTGGATCAAAGTTTATTTTGTCACGTCACAAACGTATGTACTAAAAAACTATAAAAACCATAGCAAAAAATATCTAGAGGTTTGCACTTTCGGAATACAATAAAAAATTATCGATCTTTACGCCTTTATCTTTTTTATCTGTAAGCATCGCTTTCAATTTGAGAATCGATTTCACGTTTTTTCATATTATTTTTTTTTTAATATAATGGTAGCGTAAAACTAACGACCATTTTAAAATATATTTGAATATTTGTTATAAATCTCTCTCTCTCTGGTCGATCCTTCGTGTCTGAAGATCACGATCACCAGATTTCACCCAGCGTTTCATTAAATACTTTCATTTCATGATAAACTCGCTGTTTTCTTTATGAATTTCATTGATAATCAAAATAAGTTTACTTTAATTTTAGCGTTGTTGTCCTTAAAAGAAAGTTATATCCTGGAGGCAAAAATGATAATAATTTTGAAATAAAGGATGATACTACGTTTTGAAATCTTTTTGAAAAAATTGAGTATGCTTCACGGTAGAGAGAGAATCGATAGAAATGATCCAAGAGTCCTTCAGGTGAGGTCATGACATAACCTTGGATCACAAGCTCAAGGCGTTATGCTCTTCAATCCCGCTGATAAACGGAACGATTGTGTACGTAGGGTAGCTCATAGCAACTATATAAAGTCGTAACTATATGCTTTGCCTTGACAAGAATAATAGTCAAAAAATAAAATATTTATTGATTTAAAATAAAATCCACAGCACATCTTCTTACTAAAACTTATATACATAAATAATGAACACTTAATGGAGCCAAAACAGACTTACATTTAATTGTCTTAACTAACATTAAAAATATATACAAATTCCTTGGTGACAGCAGTTAATCTATAAAATATTTGTTTATATGTTTTTAAATACATGTGTGTGTGTGTGTGTGTGTATAGTTTGTGCACGTGTGAGAGGCAAGAGTGTATATTTAATAATAATTATTGTCTTTAAGAATTTTTAAAACTTTCTTTTAATGGGGCTTTAGAGGCATGAAATAAATCTAGAGTTTTAAATAACTTTTTGTAGGAATAACGTGTGCGAGAAATATCAGGTTTCTCTCATATTTTTCGCATATATCTCAACCAAAATATAAACAATAATAGTAAAACATATATATTTTATTGTCTTTGTGTATGTATGTATGTATGTATTTATACGTAGAATATATTTTAATAAGTGTGTGTATATCTACATATATAATGTATTTATTTAAATAGATAATAGTTTTAATACCTACTTTTATATGGACAGTCAAAAGTTTTACTTAGCTAAGATCCGCGACAAGCAAAACAATAACAGAAAATTAATAATGTGTGTTTTTCCGTTGGGTTTAGTGGATTTATTTGGAACTTAAACCAAAAACTTACCAAAAATCGGCCATCAACTCTCCACCCACCAACCACTATATACAACGCCAAACACACACTATCACTTTTCCATCTTGTACACGACACGTGTTTCGCCCCAACACGAGGCATCTTCAGGTATAGTCGCCTTTGTACTATAATTTCGACAGAAACAAAAAGTAAATAAATAAATAAATAAAATGGATGGCTTAACATTTTTAATTTCCTTCCACACAACACCACTCTGTAGATCTAGCTACCTTCACTACTATATCTCAACCGATACTACATCCGAAACTTTGAAAACAAGCCCACATGTTTCTCAAAGGCCGGCAACGCTTCTGAAATGCCTATGGTAATGCAGATATGAATGGGCGGCGTTGATTGCTTTCTATCAGGCGACACGCTAGCATCTTTCTATCCCAAAAAAATGAAATATTTCAATCGAACCCTGAACCTCTGAAATCGATAACTTTATAATTAACTTAGGTCGTCAAATTTGTAGGTTTAATCATATTTTATATTACATAATAGGTCGGGGCAAAAGTATTTTCGTATTTTGAATGTATTATTAGTAATCAAACCTCTTTGGCTGTACTGAATGTAACTGGCTGGTTTTAATATCATATTAAATGTGACATTCTGAAAATGCAATAAATAAAAAAAAACTAGTTCCCGCCATTTTTCAACTGTTTTTCAAGCAAGCAAAATGAACGTATGTGACGAAGAAATTCAGTACATTTTAAAGTTTTATTACAAAAAAGGTAAAAATGTGACAACGCTGCGAATAAAATTTGTGCGGTTTACGGACCTAATACGGTATCAATAAGTTTCTAGTCTGGACATTTTAGTGTGAAAGATGAGGTTCGCTCTGGACAGTCACAGATCGCCCTGTCACAGATAAAATCAGTGCCATCTTTGAGAAAGTGGAGCAAGATCGACATATTAGTAGCTACGACATTGCTGAAGAACTGGATGTTGATCATAAAACAGTTTTATGTCATTTACGAAAGTCTGGATACAAGAAAAAACTTGACATTTGGGTACCACATGATCTCACTAAGAGAAACCATGACAACATCAGACCGCACTCATCTATAGCCACGCAGCAAAAATTGAGAGAGCTTAGCTGGGATGTGTTGATGCATCCTCCGTATAGCCCTGACGTTCTTCCATCAGATTTCCACCTGTTTCGGTCATTGCAGAACTCTTTAGGAAGCATAAAGCTAACCTCAAAAGAAAACTGTGAACACTACCTGTCAGATTTTTTTAATCAAAAATCTCAAAATTTCTACAGGAATTGGATCATGGCACTACCCACAAGATGGCAACAAGTCATTGATCAAAACGGCACATACATATTATAAATAAATAAAAAAATATACGTAAAAAAATATTTTCCTTTGTATGAACAATACGAAAATACTTTTGCCCCGACCTAATATATATGAAGACTAGTCTCGTGTGCTTTATTAATCGCAAAAAGAACTAAACTAATTACAGTACATAACTCTCTGATGATTTCAAAAATTAATCAATACCCACCCAGCAATTAAGCTGGTTTCTTTGACGCGGGCTACAGTTATGATTGATGGTTTAATAATCTTTAATTATAGTATCAAACCTTTTGCTTGTACATCTGTCAGTCCGACATTATATTGACACAGACGACTATGATAGCTACAGAGGGACTATTAGAACTACATGACTTTTTACCTGGACTTTTCCCGTCTACTTACATATTGTTATCATTCGCCATTGACACTACATTTCGAATGCCTCCAATCTTTCTGTCTCTATGAGAGTCTAAGTTTCGAAGTTACACAAGTCACACGTGCGTCTTCACGAACCTTCCTTTTTGAAGATTCTTCCTTTGAAAGTTTTTTAACTGAAGAAGTATTGTTTTTGCTACATATTAATTTTGATGGATGATCAAATCAATGATATATAATATTGTACCCAGTCGAAAATAATTCCTTGCTTTTTATTTATGACTTTTATAATATTAACAATCGTTATTTAGCTAATCCTTCAAACACCATGGGTGGATTGGAGATGCACCTATGTAACAAAATCAAAAACAAGTGAAATAATAAATAAGTGTAGGGCAGCCATCGGTCCGCAGGCGGGGCTGTGTTGTTTGGCAGCGGCTGACAGCGGTTAAACACAGGTCGTACGTATCGCGAAAGCCCTTTTTTTCCGATTAAAAAACATCGGCAAGCGTTTACGGGGTTCACGGTTCCGTATATATATATATTTTTTTATACATACATACATACTTATTAATGGAGTCAGGCGTTACTTTGCGGAAATCCATCACTATGTGGACAGTCAAAAGTTTTACTTAGCTAAGAATATATAATAAGTAAAACAATAATAGAAAATTAATAATGTGTGTTTTTCTGCTGGATGAAGTGGATTTATTTGGAACTTAAACCAAAAACTTACCGAAAATCGGCCATCAATGTGTTGTGTGTAGTGGTTGGTGGGTGGAGAATTGATATTATTAACTTTCACTTTTCGGTTGTCTTCCGCAGAGTGTACTATACCTGAAGATGCCTCGTGTTGGGGCGAAACACGTGTCGTTTACAAGATGGAAAAGTGGTAATGTGTGTTTGGTGTTGTGTATAGTAGTTGGTGGGTGGAGAATTGATGGCCAATTTTCGGTAAGTTTTTGGTTTAAGTTCCAAATAAATCCACTAAATCCAACAGAAAAACACACATTATTAATTTTCTGTTATTGTTTTGCTTGTCGCGGATCTTAGCTAAGTAAAACTTTTGACTGTCCACATACATACATTCTATCACGTTGTTTCCGGTAGGTGTAGGCAGAGAATACAGACCTCAACCTGCTACGATCCCGGAAGACTTTCTTTAATTTCTTCATCCATCTTCATCCACACTTATCACACTCTTCATATAATATATGGAATCGAGGACGACTTGAGGACAATGGAATCGAGGACGACTTAAGGACAATCGGTGTGAAGGGCTGGAGGGAAAAGGCTAAACGAAGATCCGACTGGAAAAATTTACTGGACCAGGCTCAGGCCAACTGGCGGCTGTAATGCTTTGATGATGATGGTATATCATAAGCTCGTCGGTTATGTATTCTTTGGAAATGGCCTTTCTTGAGAACCTCAGCGACTTGGTAAAGGTATGTTCTTCTTGGTCTTTCCCTACCGACCCTTCCATCTACATCCGCAACGTGAACTTCTTCTGCCAGTCGTTTTCCATCCATCCTTTCCGTATGCCCAAAACATCTAAGCATGCCTATATTTTTGTGCTTCTTTTATTGTGCCTTGCATAGTTCTCTCAGTCCATTATTGTTAACCATGATTGTATAAAAATAGTATTTTAATTAGAGGTTTGATGTTTGATAATTTGATTTCTGAAATTTGCATCTAAGAGCATTTTTGATGTACGATGCAATTGTAACTCGGAATTTAGTAACGATATGTATAATGTTATCAAAAAGAAAAAATGATTAATCCCATTCAAACATGTACAGAAAGTAAAAAATAAAAAAATATCTTTATATAATATTTTCTGTCATTTTAAAATAGCTCTAAGTTTCGCTAAGGACCTCCGAATTGTTTTGAAATAAAAATAGTCAATTTATTGTATGACTATGTTCTCTATGTTTTAAAAAATGAAAATCAGTTAACCTCAAGACAAGCTAATTTTTTTAGCTTAGAAATACACAGGGGCCCCTCTGTATGTCTAAGCTAAAAAAATAATCTATGGGACTGTCTGTTCAACTTCCTAGTCGAACAGTCAGTTTCATAGTTTATTTTAATTAGTGTTTTTGTTTTAAATATTTATAAGTATGTAGCAAATCTTATAAATAAAGGCACATGAGCTTAAATACTAGACGTATAAATTGAAATAGACAATATTAAGGGCTTTAAAAAAGAACAGAAAAAGAGCATATAGCAAAGAGCTTAGAAAAAGGTGATTTTTTTGATATTTCAGGCAGCTACAATTTATTATATACCCTTCCAATTTTATTTAGCATCAGATTATTATAAACAATATTTTTTAGTTTATATATTACATGAACGTGAATATCAACAGACCATACTATAAAAATATTTTTTTTTTTCGATAAATCGTTTACTACTTGACTTCACGGATCCCTAAAGATTCGTTTCACATAAGCGGTATTAAAAAGACTCGATACATTGTAGGTTCGCAGCTGGAAGTCTGATTCGGTTGTTAATTTTATGAAATCCGTGCCATCGATTTTTTTCCTAATCCCCAATAGACGTGTGGATTTGGATGATACGCTTCGGGAGACAGATGTTGCGTGGGAGTCATAATATAAGTGCTGTGGAATTCTTTGAATCGTTATTGAAAAAAATATCGATATTGTAATACTTTTATATGTATCAATGTGTATTAAAATTACTCTATCAATATATCGATATAATCAAACGCGCTGACGTGAGCATTCTATGCTGCGAAAATTATTTCGTGGACACCTGATAGAACGAAAGTCTCAATCCTCAAGGAACCTAAAATAGCAGATTTCTTCATTTCAGATGATGTTCACCAGAGAAACTCCGATCATAATACGCCATTAGGTTTGCATAAGTCAGTTGCTTTCGCGTAAAAAACACTCAGTAATTATATTTCATTTTTTTTATTCACAGCCCATATATATCACATTGCTGAACACGGGTCTCCCCATTTCTAGAGGGACGGACAATAACCCACCACGCTTGTCCAATACAGATTGGATTTTCAGACTAGTCTGTCTTGGCTTGGCTGTCCAATACACATTGGTATAAACATTTATTGGCCATACATATATTTTTCGATGCGGGGATTGAACACGCGACGATTCCGTGGGCGAGGCTTGTCGCCGCAGCGCCAATTGATCGTTATATTTCAATTATAGTTGATTATTGCTTCAGGACCCATTAGGGAAATGTAAAGACGTCCCAAATATCAATATCATCCCCCAAAAAAATTACATAATTATGACACTATAGGAATGAATGGGGAGACATCAAATACTCCAATAAGACAAAGCCAGTGAATACAAAGAACGGTATTAAAAAAAATGGATTGTGAAGGGTGCACTCAATACGAGCACTTTCGACTCGATCTCGGAGACATCCATTAGGTATTATTGAAGATTTTAATATCAAAATTGCCGAGACGTTACGTTGCTTTTACATCCAACGTTCACGACACGACATTAAAAACAGTAGTCGTGACATTTCAGTGCTTGGCTTATAAAATTTTATGAAGACAGAGACAGAATAGAAGACCTATTTGAGTCAGTAGCGAAGTAACGGTGGCGGGATAAATTTCCGCATCACGATATATTTATCATCATCATCAACTGCCTGCGGCAGACCTACCGGGTCATAGGCCTCGCCCAAGAAAGGCCATTTGGCCCTATTTTCAGCTTCATACAACGCATCTAGTCTCTACCAGCCGCCATCTATCACATACTATACGTGAAATCCTGTCACTGGATGTATTTAAGAGAAGAATTAAAGAACATTTCCTTTCAATATTAAAAATTTATATATGTATATATTATATTTATGTGTATATTACATAATATAATATATAAATTCTTATTTATGTAGTATTATATTATATATTATTAGTATTTATATGTTTATATATGTATGGTTGTATATAGTATGTATATTATTATTATGTTTTGTTGTTGTACACTTATTTCTATCCTCACAGCTTATCTTATCTCTCTTTCACTCCTGGGTTTGCTGGAAGAAAACTCAATTTTGAGTTAAGCTCGCCTTTGTATATCTTCTTTAATTTTAATTCTTGTATGTCGTATTTTATGTGTACAATAATGTATTAATTAAAAATATATTACTATTCAAATAGTAAGTAGTAGAAAAACTCGACAATAATGCATAGACTTGCGTGTTCATATATAACCGATAAAAATGCCATGAACCGAACCATGAGGAACCATTATTAGAAAATAAAAACGTGCTTTTATTGGAAACGTGGATCCGCGGATCCAATATGACGGCCATAAACAAATTATACGTAAAACCAGTACTTTGTACGTCGACCCTCGAAATGCGATATAAAAAATACACACAGCGATATGTCCCCACACGCGGGAAAATGCTCGACCGTAATAAAGAAACGCGATAAACCGAGCAAAAAACTGCGGACATGAATTCATTGGTATGACATTTGGGGTTTCGCCGAACGGTCACGGATATGGCACAGAAATTTTCCTCTAGACATATTTCCCTCCTCATAGTTTTATGGGATCGGCCCCCATCTTTTATTGGTCGTCGGGAATCTTGTCAATTCTATAACGGCGTAGTCGTTTTGGCTCGTCGACTGCTTTTTAGGGTTATGACAGATATTGAATGTTCCTCCTATTGTTAAATTTGTCGGTTCGCACACAATTACCGCCTACTATTAAATATTTAATATTTTCATTTTTTTTTTAATATTTTTTTTATTGTTGTGTGCATGATTGTCAGAATTCATAAGTCCATTTGAGTACATTTTACGGGTACACTAATGCGGTGACTTAGTTGATTCAGTGGCGAGTTCGATTCATATTTATTTATTTATTCTTTCTGTAAAATTTCGATTCTCGCATCGAAATAATTTTACATGTGTATGCTTCTTCTTCCTTTGACGCTACAACCCGGTGTGAGAAGAGACCCGAGTTGAGAAGACTCATATGTATGCATGACCTACAGATAATTATTTATAGTCTGGTTGTCTCAGCTCTCCTCCTTAGATAAGCATGATCAGGCTCCCCCGGGTACTATGGTGCCTTACCTCAGCATGCAGGGATCTGCTGGGGCTGACCTCCATCCTCCCTTTGGTTCGTGGGATTCACTAAGACGAATTTATTATATAAATATATAATTTGTTGAAAATGACAGCGACGTGGTTCGCCACCTGTCACGTCCTGATTCTCACGAGGGCGAGAAGTGACCAATGGAGAGCGGTTTCGCTGCGATGAATGGTAGCGGATGGAGCTCTGTGGTCTCTGCCAACCCCTGCGGGGAATAGGCATGAATATATAAAAAAAATATTTTTGCCTAATAAATAAATATATGTGCTATATAAAATAATTTATACAAAATTAGTCTGCAAACCTTTTCACACTAATTACAAGGTAAACAAGAATTTAGAGGAGCGTTTAGGTAAATACAGCGGAAGGGGTACAGCTAGGGAGGTCGGGTGGTCGACAACCAACCGATATGTTTTGTCGCTTCGCAGGCCGTGGTTACAGAGCATTCTGGACAGCGGGCACACGATCTACTAAAGTACAGTGAAGGTTGCAAAATCTTAGAGTTCCATTATTACAATACTTCTACTACTACGCTGGCACTACGTTCCAAAGTGTGCTTTGGCTTCCGACACGAGATCTCTTCGCTGGTCACGATGTTTGTAGTTGTTTCAAGTTAATACTAGTCAAGAAGTTTTCAGTCCTATTATTACAATACTCCTACTACTGCGTTGACACTATGATCCAAAGTGTGTCTTGGCCACCGACACGAGAACTCTTCGTTCATCACGATGTTATTAGCTGTTTCAAATCAATACCACTAAAGAAGTTTTACACTTCAAAAACGTGTGCAGTTTACACACGTTAGAATTGAAACCTTCAGAAAACCGAACGCAATATAATTATAATAAAAAAAAAATTCTCTCGTACACCAATACCTCGCTTTGCGTCGTTTCGTTTTGCGTTTTTTCGAAGTTACATCGCTGCTTAATTAGTACTAATTTTCACTGTGCGTCGTTAGATTTTCGAGGTTGCGTTGTTTTGGGTTCGAGTCTTTAATTCTTTTTTTCTAAAAGATGGCAACAACTTTTGTTTGAAAAAAAAAAAGCTGTTCAGCAAACATTGGACCAATTTTTTGTGAAAGAAAGTCGACGTACGACAACAGCGACTATCATCAGACAGTGATTAATTTTAATTATGTTTTTCATAAATTAATTGAATAGTTTATTTTGTTTTAATTGAATACGTTTTTTTTTGTTTTTTTGTATATATATGTAATAAAATTTAATATTATATTATTTTTGTTTTTTAAATGTTTACTTTGTTCAATTTTCTTTTTAAAAAGTAGTATTTTCATAATGGATCTTTACATGGTTTGCTATAGAAAATCTTAATTCACTTTGCGTCGTTTCAATTTGCGTCGTGTTTATTTTTGGAACGTAACCACGACGCAAATGAGGTATTGGTGTATATGTTTCACTCGAATATTAAAATATTTAAAGATAAGATGCTAGAACTGATTTAAAAAAGAAAATAGTTTTAAATATTTTTATACACATACTCACACACACTCAAAACCACACACACACACGTATTCGCATAATAACGCAAACGGAAGTTAAGTGCATTATTTTTAGTCCAATTGTCTTCATTATATTTTAATAATACTTGTATATAATACGTAAAGCCTTTATTAGCAGTTCTGAGAATTTTGTAAACAAATAAAACTAAACTACGAGAAAACGAGACTTATGCAGAGTATCAGGAGCACAAAAAGGTGCTACACATGATAAGAAATATTGTACATATAACGTATTCTATCTCATTCTCCTGCAGGCTAAATCTTCTAGATATATGTGTTTGTCTCTTTTTAGTGTCGCTTTTGCGTTCCATTGTGTTTCAAACCACATCACTAAAAAGTTTTCACTTCAAATATAATATTAATAAATTGACTTTTGACTTATGAACCTATTTGTACTACTTAAGAAAGGTCAGGTCATAAGGAACCTTATCCGGCGAGGTTGTATGAAGAGAGTAATGAGTGTAGATGAAGCTAAGATAGTGTTCCGAGATCGTAGCAGATGGAGATCTGTGGTCTCTGCCTATCTCCACGGAAAACATGCGTAATGATATGTATTAGTGATATATTTATTAGTGGTAGAGCCACGCTGCAGACGAATACTTTCTCAAGAATGGCATATTATTTGTCTGTAGCATGAATGGGCCGGCTCGCCCGGGAAAGTATCACACTCCCCCAGAATACCGGCGTCTGAGTGGTAGCTTAGCTACCACGCTTTGTAAGGTGAGCGGCATGAGTTCCGGAGGCCCAACACTCTCCCCCTCCCCCTCCCACTCCCACTCCCACTCCCATAATGCCACTTTCCTTAAAGGTTGGCAACGCTTCCGCACTGCCTATGGCGTTGCAGATGTCTATAGGCGGCGTTGATTGCTTTCCATCAGGTGAAATGCCTTCCCGTTTGCATTCCTATACCATAAAAAAAATGTATGAACCTACTCCAAGAAAAGTCAATATTTATAATTAATTTTCTCATTGTTTAATAGAATACATTCCTACTCTATTTCTAAACACGCTTCGTAGCTGAAAGTCACACCATCCGTGCGGCTAGCCGAAATTTAGATGTCACGAGTGTAACGCTTTCGGCTACCTAATGCCAGCCGTACGCAATAGTTGTTTGTTAGTGACTGCATGCGGTAGGGACAAGATTGAAGATAGCGCACGAATTATACGGTCTTCCGTGTGCACGCGGCCTAATGGCTTTTGGCGCGTAAATCTTTACTGGATTTGAAATTCAAACTGAAAATGGAATGTGAATTTACACTAGAAATAATTACATGGAAACGTTTAAGGAAGATACTGGCAGCAGATTTCTCGCTTTGTTGAAGCGTCCAAGTTTCACATAAATTGTGTTCATAGCATGTATAGCATAGCATGTTTTCATTTAGTTTTTCGTACATCTTTGCTTATTTTTTAATTAAATGTTTTTTTTTTTTCGAACCATATTTTGGCTATGACTATAGCTATTCGGGTGTTATTATCAGTGGCTGATTTGACAAAACGTGCTTAATATTACATCCATATACCATCAATCTACCATATTAATGGTGGTGTGGAAGGGCCAGCTTCTCGGGGGAACCTCTATAGAATATCGAGAAGTGGTAGAATTTTAGCTTGTTACCGTCTTTCTTACGGTAAAAGGTCTGATCCTTTTTAAAATTTCCTATTTCCCCTTTTTCACATCATAACCTTAAAGTTGGCTGACTCCCGGAGGGCCAACCTACTCCCCCTTGGGAAGTGGGTTGGGCTTCCGATATTCTTAATTTATTAGGCAATCTTCCTTCCTAATAACGCAAGGCTTCTGAATAACTTAAGGTTAACAAATAATTCTATAATAATATAATACAAGTAGAATAATAAAATCGCATAGATTACATTATATGTATATATACTATATTATTGTTTCTGTGTGAGTAAATATGCGTGCGTGCGTGCGTGATTCGTGCGTGTATGCGTGCGTGCGTGCGTGCAAGCGTGCGTGCGTGCGTGAGTGCGTGCTTGCATGCGTGTGAGTGCGAAACACTGGATGTTATAAGGATTGGTGCGCCTTTTACACATTTTCAATTGAATTTTAACAATAAGTCTATAAATATTATATATAGTGAGTTACATATCATGAACGCTAGATGTAATCCATAATAGTAAACAAAACACATATATGATTAATACTATCGGATTAACAAAATAGGGGAGCCCAATTACAAATTCCGATTCGGAATTCATCATAGGGCCGCGTCACACGGAATCACCGCACGTAGATGCGACAAAGCTTACAAATGACGTGTGATCAACCAACCACACTTGTTATTCAATAACCGCCTTCCCCGTACGTATCAATTTATCACGGATTCAATGAAGGCGAAACTATATTTCACTGGTGTACAGCCTGACGTGGAATCTATGACGTTCTGTATGAACATATTAAAATTTTACACATTGCAAGCGACAATGTCGCGAATTGCATCAATGTAAGGTTTTAAATTGTGTGCGTGTTTGTGTTTAGGTTAATCCCTTCTGTCGTGATCATGGAGGCTGCATATTGACGTCATCTAAAAGGGAGTCCGCAGTCGAATGCAAAATGGTTGAACCATGGATTTGGCATATGTTACGGGGGTAACTATTGTACGTACACACAGACAGGTTGCTATGAGTTCACCATGAAATCAAATAATTATTTACACCTCACGAAGTACCTGATACGCGTATTTACGTCACTGATTAATAAACAAAAAACTAGTATACAAAGTCTTAATTTTCATTACTGACATCTAAAAATGGCGCATTTACCCCGAAATGCCTTTCCATATTATTATTTCGTGGAACACACTACCTTTTGGGGCTTTTTCGAACCCATGCCACGTTATATGTACCATATACACAATATGCTGTTGCATAACATTTCCATACATACATAGTCACGCCTGTTTCCCGTAGGGGTAAGCAGGCCTCTTTGCTTTCTGCACACTCTTACATCTTTTCATCCATCCTTCCTCTCACATTCATCGTAGCGAAACGGCTCTCTGTTAGTCGCTTCTCGCCCTCGGCGGTGACAGATGACAAACCACGTCGCCGTCATTTTTTAACAAATTAGGTATATTAAGATTCATCATAGTGGAACCCACGAGCCGCAAGGGAAGATGGAGGTCAGCCCCAGCAGAGCTCCGCATGCTGAGGTAAGGCACTATAGTACGCGAGGAGCCCGATCCCGGGACGATCGGCACACTTGCGACTAAGCTCGCCCCTAGCCACGCATCCTTTGGCACGGCAGACTGTGACTTGGCAGAGAAGAAGGGAAAAAGATAGAGAAGAAAGGAAAAGAAGAATATATAATATATATATTATAATACATATATAATACTTCAATATAATAAAAAAAATATTTTCCAACAACCTATTTTATGTCATTTCCATTCATCCTTAGTAGCAGTGTGTATCAGCAATAATCTATATGTCTTAGCTGATCCGACTGGCTGTATTTCATATCGGAACTGGTGAACATGGAACTAATTGCGGGGGCTGTTCGGATTGCGACAATCCAGTTGTCTCTGTACCGTTGCTTTGACGCGGATTGTTATATGTGGGGGAGGCAGGGGAGAAAGGATTGATAGTGGGCGATATGTATGTATGAATCTGATAAATCTTTAATTTATGTCTTTCTAGATTTTGTTATGACTTAGACAGTAAAATTGTTTTCATGTCTCACATATATTCCACTACAGGGCGCTCTGATGGAGAACCTGGTGCTGGATTTCTTATATACACATTTATAAATACACATAAAAGTATAATAAAATGATAAGATGACTAATGGAGTCAGGCGTTACCTTGCGGAAATACTTTACTATGTGGTACAGTTAGAACTTACTTAGCAACAACAAAAACAGAAAAAAAAATGTGTATTTTCTACTGGACGAAGTGGATTTACGGGGAATTTAAACTATAATAAATCTTACTGAAAAAACAGTCGTCAGAAACTTACCACCTCCCAATAATTTAAATCAAATAAAATGATAATTTAAAAGCTATTTTTTCTATGTCATAAATCCTATATCCTATATCCTGTTTCAAAGTGGTAGAGCCACGCTACAGACGAATACTTTGTCAAGAATGGCATATTATTTGTCTATAGCATAAATGGGCCGGCTCGCCCGGGGAAGTACCACACTCACATAGAAAACCGGCGTCTGAGAGGTAGCTTGTCTACCGCGCTTCGTTCGGTGAGCGGTTTGAGTTCCAGAGGCCTAACATCCTCCCCTTCCCACTCCCATTCCCACTCCTCCTCCGATTCCCACTCCCACTCCTCCTCCGATTCCCACTCCCACTCCCCCTCCGATTTTCACTCCCACTCCCATAATTTCAGTTTCCTTTAAGGTCGGCAACCAAGTCCCCGTCTGGTAATGGATATTGTCCTTATTTTGCGGATGGATTGAATATCAAAAAGTGATTTTTATTCTCAGACAACCTCCGCTACTGAATATACAGAGCTATGTAATTTTTTTTTCAGTGTGGTCGTTTCAATGATAACGTGGATTCATATCCCAAAAATGTACATGAAACTCGTCTTCCGTGACCTACATGATCCGCTCGTCAACGTTGATTGATTTATTCCCACCGCTGTCTGTCCGTGCGTTCGCTTTGTACGGCCGCGCCGTTTCCCCTGTCGCGTCTAATTGCCACAATAATTCATGTCTAATAATAATCTTATACTATTATCGAATGACGGGGACAGGTGAGGACGACGGTCATTGTTTCTGTTCCGTTTCATTATCAGCAATGAATTCTGTATGAGGTTTATGTTCTTGAGAAAATTCAGCAATAATTATATTTTCAAAAGTTACATATGTATATTTAATCCGTCCACTGCACAGCGCAAAATTTTACAGTATAGGAAAGTAAACGAGGAAGCGTGTCAACTCGAAAACACGTGACACTTAAACCCGTACACTTAAACCCGGACACTTAAACCCTCGACATTTATACCCGAACACTTAAACCCGGACACTTAAACCCAAATACTTAAACACGCGACACTTGAACACTACGACACTTGAACACTGCGACATTTAAACACATGTTATGTAAACACTGCTTGCGATAGTTAAACCTAGTGTCGCCTGGTGGAAAACAATCGACATCAACCATAGACATCTGCTACTCTATAGGCAACGCTGATGCGTTACCGGTTTTTGAGATATATGTAGGCTGTTTTTTTGCTTTAGGCTTGAAACCACAGCCGTAAAACCATTTAAACCATTATTTCATTGACTCAAAATTTAAAAGGCTGGTTGAAGGTGGTAAGCACAGAAAGGTTTATTCACAAGACAGAGGATAGGAATAAATACAAACAAACAATCGCCGACCTCTGAAATGGAGATGGCACATGAAGAAGAAGAAGAAAACCGTTAAAAACGTAGTGAATTGTAATTGATTAGTTTATTTTTTTTAATTAGGTAGACCTTTCTGCTCATTTAACAGTATTTGGTGTCACGTCGTATGATATCCACAGGAAGAATGTAGAAGAATGGGGTTGCCCAATTTTACACCAGGAACCAAAGGAAATATTAAATGGTTTTTACCAAGAACAATTAGTAGTGTCATACGATGACAGCTTTGAATCACAGTATCCCACAGAATGAGACTTAGCAATGATATATTAAGACAGGACAACGGTATGCCCATGCTGATAGTTTATTGATTATCTTGAGCCGGATGCTGCGTCTGTGATTAATTACGCCAACCAATGGCTGTTGTCAAATGGGATAAAGCCATCAGTTACTCATTACGGACGTTGTGAATGATACAGTTATGTGTATAATGCACATAAATTATGAAGACAATACAGTGAAACATTTCTTTGTTAAAGATTTTTTTTTCCGTCGACCTAATTGGCTGAGTAGCGAAGCCACCGGTTTTAGAGCCAGTGGTTATAAGTACGATTCCCGAAGGAATATTAATTTTGGTAGTAGTAGAGCCACGCTGCAGACGAATACTTTATCAAGAATGGCATATTATTTGTCTGTAGCGTGAATGGGCCGGCTCGCCCGGGGAAGTACCACACTCCCGCAGAAAACCGGCGTCTGAGTGGTAGTTTAGCTACCGCGATTCGTCCGGTAAGCTGTTGAGTTCCGGAAACCCAACCCTCCTCCCCCCTCCCATAATGACACTTTCCTTAAAGGCCAGCAATGCTTCTGCACTGCCTATGCCACTGCGAATGTTTATGGGCGGCGTTGATTGCTTTCCATCAGGTGACACGCCAGCTCGTTTGCCTTCCTATCCCAAAAAAAAGAATTATGAATTAAACTTGGAATATATTTTTTAAACACCCCGTATAGGGTATATGTTATGTCCTCTCCATTTATGAACGAATTAACATGTAGATTTATGTCTTGTCCAGAAAAGGTTGATGAGACATCCAGACTCGGAATGAGTACCCTGTATACCACACATAAAATAGGTTCCATCCTTATCATCTGAATGGATTGCCGTCCATTACCATAAGATTTGAACGCAGTTTCCTGCCAAGAACTGAAGAAATATGAAAAGATTTACCACCTGCGGTGTTTCCACATAATTTGCGCATAGAGGCGTTCAAGAGACGAGCGTATGTGTTCACAAGTGCGTGCAACTTTCTGAGACGCAACCAACATTGCGAATGTCGGTGGTCACTTACCAGATCTGCAAGCTCGTTTGCCTATTGTGCTATATAAAAATCCGAATGCAGCAATTGAACCCGAAAACATTGACTCTGTAAGCGATATCCTCGCCACAGAGCCAATAAGGTTTCCGAGAATTAATATGTAGATAGATAAATTCTGTACTGTACACCACAAACATAGGTATACAGATATTGATTGTAATATTTATATCCAGACAAACGTAGGATGGACACAATGTTAAAAAGATGATTTGATATAATTTGGTTATACATTATCGTTATGATAGCTATAATCAAATATATAAGTATATACATATATATATATATACACACACACATACACATATACATACATACATATATACGTATATTTGATACACATATTATATAAGTTTAGTTTAACCGTATTTCATAGGCCTGTCTGCGATTTTTATTCTACAAGTCCGCCTACTTATATCATATACTGTCCAAGATTCCCTTTAATTAGTTCGTTCCAAATATTTTGCAAATGCATATATCTTCAAGACGTTTCAAGTGTTCGGCCCAAGATAGATGGCTAGACCCACCTATGAACTCAGTTAATCTTAGTTTATAATGTAGCATTCCGCTAATGTGATGTTCATATGCCCGTTGCTAAGTGCGATTTATATGACGTACGACATAACAACGGGACAGAGAGAGATAACGGTTTGAGTTTAATATCTTTGAGACGATCGTAATGGACTTACATATCCTTATTTGACTAGAAGACTTTTCGGTTGTCTTCCGTAGAGTCTACTATACCTGAAAATGCCTCGTGTTGGGGCGAAACACGTGTCGTTTACAAGATGGAAAAGTGGTAGTGTGTGTTTGGTGTTGTGTATAGTGGTTGGTGGGTGGAGAATTGATGGCCGATTTTCGGTAAGTTTTTTGGTTTAAGTTCCAAATAAATCCACTTAATCCAACAGAAAAACACACATTATTAATTTTCTGTTATTGTTTTTATTGTCGCGGATCTTAGCTAAGTAAAACTTTTGACTGTCCATATGTTGTACAAATATTAGAGAAGAAATGAGCAACCTGTATATTTAAGTCGGGCTAGATGGGGTAACTTGGGCGTAGCCTATGTCCCGTTGTGGACGGCCACAAGTCGACGATGATAAAGAAGTGTACACACTTCTTGCATTAATCACGTTCTCATTCAAATTCTCCTATATCGATTGTAATGGTAATCTAAATCTTCGATGTGATTGTCTCTACTAATATTTGCTTTCATAGTTACCTCATATGATATACATACACTCACACACACGTACACGAACTCACAATTACACACACTTACATACAAACACTGCATCATTTAATTGCGTTTCATATATAATATTATATATGAAACGCAATTGTGAAAGTGAAACGTCTGCTTAGGTTAAAGTAGAATTTTTGTTTTAATTTAATTAATATAATATTTGTATATATAATATAAATACTTGATTGGTAGTATGGTATATAAATATTTCTTCGTAATAATTTATTTATTGTAATGTAAGTGTTGAGGATTTGTTAATATTATAAAATAAAAATGGTAACCGATACATCCAGGAGTAGCACTATAGTGTGTCATAGATCATACAGAAAAAGCTTTACTGAATCTTGATATCGTATCGGAATCGTGTCGTGATGGCTAAATGGCCAACTGTCGTACAATCGTGCCCTCCGCGTCTAATATTGAAATAGTGATTTATTACGCTATAAATCCGTTGAGTGTCCACCCGACAAACGTCGGATAATCGCATGACGTATACGCTAGTGTCGCGTGCGATGCGCTATTCCACCTCGCCAGGGTTTGATAAGCGGCGTCCGGTGGAAAGCATTCGAATTTCTTCGGTTGAATTTCGAATATCTTTACCTACATCTGCAGTCTTATCCTTTTTATATTACATATCGACACAAAAATAAAACTTACAATGAAAACCAAAAAAAACCTTTAAGATTTCGTATCTTCCACTTGATGTGAACCGTATCCTAGAACAAAAATTATTAGCTTAGTTGAAATGGTTAATAAGAATTCTAGGAAACTTGAAAACATTGCTAGTCTTCTTTAAAAACTAACTGCAATCTTAATAAACCACTTTTTGTCAATGATTAATCATCTTTATCATTAATACAACGGTAAGAGTCCGTTTCTGGACATTGATGAGTGGACAAAAAGAGGGGTGCTTTCACAAACCCCACGCTTGACAGCAGATAAGTTTTTACTACCTAGGTAGACGCTATTGTCCATCTGGTATTTCCTCTAATAGAGGCGATCATAATTATAAAGGAATATCGCCCAATAAGATACTATGACAGAAGCTATCAAACAACAAAACAAACATGCAAGCCGTAATAAAATAATCGAAGAAAAAAACACAACACTACAGGAGTGATTAGTTATGTAATACTCCCAACCCCATCCCTAGGTTTTGAAAACGGATACTAATACTGGAAAATTCAAGTTACTATTGTCACCTGTAACTTGACGTAGATTTTTTTTTACAATAATAAATACTTTATTGAGGTTAGAATTAAAGGTAAATGAAGCGCGATGTAATTCCTGGCGCACAATTCGAAACGAAAACTTTCACCTTCACCATTTGGATGAGTGGCGATCCAGTATGGTGCGTTTTTTCCAAAACTTTTCCACGCACCATCACGCTATGGAACCAGCTGCCTTTGGCGGTGTTTCCGAAGCGATATGACTTTGTAATCCTCGAAAAACAAAGTCTTCTCATAGCTTAATTGATCGTTGATTGCTTTCCATCACGTGATACGCTTGCTAGTTCGCCTTCCTTTCGCATAAAGAAAAAGAAGGAGAATTTCATGGATTACAAAATATGAAAGATTGGTTGAAGGTGGAAAGTACAGAAATGTTAATTCGCTTGCCTGGTAATAAGGCTTAAAATGGACAAACGGTCGCCGACCTCCACGATGGAGATGGTACATAAAGAAGAAACAATATATCACGAATGGAATTTTCTCGAAGCTTTCTCAAACAAATGCCCACCGCACAACCGAGACTGGGAATTCCTACGATTTATCAATCCCATATTCCACTTTATCCGCACGCTGGGCTCAACCGCACAATTCATACGGCGGGCACGCGCCCTGACCAATCACCGTGCTACGATAGGCGGCAATTTGAATTTGGAATTGCTATATCAACAACGGTATACATGCAGCTGTAGTTTTGAAAGGAACTTATTTTGAATTTTAAATCAACGAGTTTAGGTCCATATTATTACGCTATATTTTAAATGGCAGCATTCAAATAAAGTTTGCGACTATTGTCTTTAATTTATGGTTTCGTTCGATGAATTATTTCTGAGTGTGTTTCGTCGACTCACACTGTGCGATATCTTTATATTTATATATAAAACTTAATACATTAAGTCTCGCTGTCTGTTTCAATATCCTCAATTAGTGCAATAAGCAACGATGTGTACGCACAGGATCTTTTGTATCCTGCTATCAGACCGGGGGAGCGACGATCGGAAAACAATTTAAAGCGAGGGGAGGAAAGTAAGAGAAGGAAGGAGAAGTAAAGAAAGAAATATAGGATTTGAACCTCTCCGTTTATAAATCTACATAAATCATGTGGTCAGTTAAAACTTTTACTTAGCTAAGATCCGCGACAAGCGAACAACAATAGAAAAGTAATAATGTGTGTTTTCCTGCTGGATGAAGTGGAATTATTTGGAACTTAAACCAAAAACTTACCGAAAATCGACCATCAATTCTCCACCCGCCAACCACTATAAACAACACCAAACACACACTACCACTTTTCCACCTTGTAAACGACACATGTTTCGCCCCAACACGAGGCATCTTCAGGTATAGTAGACTCTACGGAAGACAACCGTTAATTGATATTAATTAATCTACATAAATCATTCCTAGGGTTAAAGCTATTGGGTAGAACGTAAATAGATATTTTAATCTCCTCATATCTTTTTTATTTCTTATTTGTTCTTTTCATATTTCAGTCATATATAACTTTTAGTCGTTTATTTTAACCAAGTCTAGTCAGAGACAAAACTATGTATCAAAATTGAAATAAATAAAGTTAATGTCACCTCGAGCTCTCGTTCTGACTCTGTTGTCTACGCCCGCGATTTATGGTCTGGTTATTTTGCAATATGAACTTGTCTCTGCCTCCGGGATCTCTTGTCAGATAGCGTTTGACATTCCAAGATTACATAATATGCTTTAGCAATTTCCTCTTGCATATAACATGGGTATAATGTGTCCAGATTACAAATTTACTTTATGGTGCCGGGCCATGGTTTCTGAGTGGGTGGGTTCATACGATTCGAATTTTGAGATGCATTTTTACATTAACAGCTCATACATGTGTAATGGCTCAAACTGGCGTCAAATACCTCACTTCAGAGAGCCATGGATGTTCTTGGAGGAGGCCTTCACTTGCAGTGGGATTCTTGCTTAAAATTTTTAAAATATTAAATTATTGCTTAAAATTTTAAAAAATCTTAAATTGTTAAAAGTCAAGAAATAAAAGGCTTTTTTATTTTATTTATTTATTTTATTGGTAATCAATTCGGCATAACCCTCTGCGTCTTTAGCGAGCCATAAGTCTAGTTACAAATTTCTTCTCCTACCAAGAAGTCTTTTGCCCGCAATTTATTCCATCATGATCAATTTAAATAATTTGTACCTACCATATACTTAAATGCTTTTGACTGTCTATAAAAAATCCCGTTTCGGCTTTACTCTTTGAAGAACAATCTCATATATCGCTTGATTGTAGCATCATTTCGTTAGGATTCGTTGAAAAATGCTGTCATGCTACGCTACCTGCTAATAAAGGTTATACTAATCCAAACAAAACCATCTTTTTAAAGATTAATCCCTAGACGGTGAGTATTATTTGTCAGTCAGTCATCATCGAATCTTCATTAGTTTGTGGCAGTCCACTGCTGGACGTAGGCCTCTGTTATAAATTGGCAGTATTCGCTATCATTGTCCACTCCCTGATATTACAAAGCCAAGACTTACTTCTTCTCCCAACAAATCTTTTTACCGCGACTTGTCCCATCATAATCATTTGCTATCAATTGTGCTCATCATAACGCATAATATGCCCCTAATAAGTAACTATTCCTCTGCCTGGTAAGCAAGGAAAAGTGGAAGGGACCCGAGCGCGCGGCAGATTTCCAATGCAGTGGATGGATCTGATGAAGACCGCTCTCAATACCCCCCTACATGAATGCATGAAGAAGGCAGCCGTGAGGGGATGATTGGCGGCCTATAGTTAAACAAGTCACCACTAATATAACGACCACGACTCCTTTAAAAGGTTGATGACCAAAAAGAAGAAGCAACTATTCTACTTTTAACAGTGTGTAAAAGTAAAGCAGGCACATTGGATTTGTTTTAATCGAACTCGTCTTGAGACACAAATAAGGCGTCAAAATATTTACCGCACCTTCCAAGACGTTTAAGTCAATTTATGCAATGAATGGCGAAAGTGGTTAAATTAGCTCCATATATAGATAATGTGGTGTTAAAAGTTGTACGTCTGTCTCAAAATTGGCTCCACCGTCGCGACTCCAATATCGTGTCAAAGTCAAAACGTTCGTGCGTGTGTGTGGTAGTCGCCTTACGCGTTATGGTCGATGCGACGAATTGAAGTGCAGCTATTTGTGTGAAATATGGTTATCGATATAGAATAGACCCACCCCATTTTTATTTAAAAGGAAAGTAAAGGAGAAAGCGTGTCGTCTGATAGAAAGCAATCATCGCCACTCATAGACTTTTCAACACCATAGACATTGCAGAAGCGTTTTTAATGAATAAACAATATAAATATTTTAGATAATAAAGGAATTCAGTCTCCGTTTCATATCTTCTGGCTGATTTTTTTTTTTATGGAAAAGGGCAAGCGTGTCGCCTACAGACATCCGTAACATGCGTTGCTGATCTTTCACATATGAATGTACACTGGATTATGAGGTACCCCTCATTTTTGAGACCTATATTAAATAGTGTTTTATTGCGGCTGATCTCATCTAAAAAAAATGCCAGCTCATCATTCTTATTGTTATATACCCCAGCAGGCAAAATCATCATCAGAGGCATCTAAAATGCGTTGATGAGCTAGCTTGGATGCGATAACAATGACTATAGACACATGGACAATCTTAATAGCACGCTTATCAGACAATAGAGGCAATAAAAAGATCAGTTTCAAATTCTTTCTCTTTCTTATTTTTTTCTCCCATTATAGCGAAACAACAGCAAACGCCTGATTAATCAAAAATGACGTTTTGTAAATCCAAACAGATATTTATATGCGAAGAAAATCCACTTTTAAGTGGAATGTATCCACTTTTAAGTACATTGCTCGCTCAGAGGAGTGTGAGTTATTAATTAAAGTTCATAAGGTGAAGGAGTGTAAAATCTTTGTATCCCTTTTTAAGCACATTGCGCGTTCGGAGGAATGTGAGATTGTGGTTAAAGTTCATAAGGTGAAGGAGTGTAGAATCTTTGTATCCCTTTTTAAGCACATTGCGCATTCGGAGGAATGTGAGATTGTGGTTAAAGTTCAAAAAGTGAAGGAGTGTAGAATGTTTGTATCCCTTTTTAAGCATATTGCGCGTTCGAAGGAATGTGAGATTGTGGTTAAAGTTCATAAAGTGAAGGTGTGTAGAATGTTTATATCCCTTTTTAAGCACATTGCGCATTCGGAGGAATGTGAGATTGTGGTTAAAGTTCAAAAAGTGAAGGAGTGTAGAATGTTTGTATCCCTTTTTAAGCATATTGCGCGCTCGGAGGAATGTGAGATTGTGGTTAAAGTTCAAAAAGTGAAGGAGTGTAGAATATTTATATCCCTTTTTAAGCATATTGCGCGTTCGAAGGAATGTGAGATTGTGGTTAAAGTTCAAAAAGTGAAGGAGTGTAGAATGTTTGTATCCCTTTTTATGCATATTGCGCGCTCGGAGTAATGTGAGATTGTGGTTAAAGTTCAAAAAGTGAAGGAGTGTAGAATGTTTGTGTCCCTTTTTAAGCATATTGAGCGCTCGGAGGAGTGTTTGATTTGATATGGTTAAAATTCATGAGGTGAAGAAGTGTAGAACGATGAAATTTATATATTTACATTGTATTGTTCAAAGTGAAAAAAAATAATTACGATCAGATTTCGACCACTGGACGGCAAGTAAGAAATTTAATTCATTTCATCGAGGAAATAAATGCTGCACCTTATTTCGTCGAATCGGCGTAGTAGCGAAGAAAGCCGATACAGCCGATGTGTAACCTCACCGCGAGTAAGTAGCAGGCACTTCCAGAACTGTTCTCTTATCGCGTTCACCACTTACACTAGTTTTAATTAACGTTCGCATCTCAACCGGTGGGAGATTAATCAAATTATTCGGGGGGGTGTCACAACTTGAGCGGCCGGGGTGTGAAGACAATCACTTTCTGGAGGATTCCTTTCTGAGTAGTGAAAGTAATCTCTGCATAATTAATGCCGATTCCCCTTTAATCATGTCTTATGAGAAAAATCCAGAAGAAACAATCGAAGAATTCACTAATGTATATACATGTATATACGCAAAAAAAACGAAAAAGCTGTAAATGACACAGATACCAAATTTTGTTTATCGCACATTCGGTTCAGAAAAATTGCATCGAATGGTCTAAGTCTTACAGCTGTACGACCAATAGAAAATTTTGTTGAAATTGACTTTCTGATGAGTGATTAGATACATTTTTTTCAGAATTATTACAACATTTTTTGGCTGTGGTGGTAATTTTTAATTTTGCGATTAAAGCGTTTTCGCATTTTCACGTCGATGTATACTATTGATGCTCTAGCTATCGAGCAATGGTGGTATAACAATACACCCGATAGAGAAACCGGTCGGAAGAGGCCTCAGCAAACCTTGGGGTCTAAATAACTCCAAAAAAAATGTCTGGTGCAGAAAGCAACGGGAAACCACTGCATGAAATTCCCAAGAAACCACCTTGAAAGTCACGAAGAAAACAGCAAGTTTGTCGTGAAATGGAAGAGCTTAACGAACCGCTGGGTGAATCTGGTGATCGCGATCTGCAAACATGAAGGATTGACCAGAGAGAGTACGGCTCAGAGGTATTTCCGCATATCCCGCCCCCAGAAAATGTGAGCCCCAGTGTATAGCTGTAGAATATACATACAGACAATATAGGACTGTAAAGCAAATATATTGATTAGTTTTGTAAAATTTCTTATGAATAAGATAGTGAATTTAAAATATCATTTATTGTCTATGATTTTTCATAGACAAAATAAGTGTATTTTTATAGTCAAGTGAAAACTATTTACTCGAGTATTACACAACGCGAGAGATAACAAAGAATAATAAATACAGTCGTCTAGTTTTACACCTGCCTATAGCAATTGTGTACAGTAAAAAACCGAACACAACTATGGAAAACCTACACAACATCAAGTGCACTGCTTAATAACAACTTAGCGCCCCTTCCACTTTGCCTCCCACTCCCCCCACCTCCTCTGTCGTCTGTCAAACATATGACAAGCGCAGATTTCGCTTTGTACTTGTCAAAAATATAGCAAACAAAAGATACAGGCATACGGATAAATGAAGTGAGCTGATATATCTCGCTTAGCGATAGTGATGCGTCTCGACATCGATTAATAATTGAGATATTGATATCTTTTTTTAATAATAATATAGATTTTCTTCAATAACTGGAAAAATAAATTGGAAATTACATTATGACCTAAGTTATCTATAGGTATCTTGAAGAATATGCTGCCACAATATAATCAAATAATCAGAAAATAATCATTTATCTTTGTTTGATATAATGTCTCTAATTATATAAATGTGTGAGAATATAATTCTCACTCACTCATTCATTCGCTTATTTTTTATTAATGCTTTGCGTAAAGTGCATTATTATAGTAAAAATAAACTATATAATAATAAAATATTAAGTTCATTTTATTGATAGATTAAATAACAGTCCACACACTCCCGCAGTATAAATCCTATTGATGTATCTGCTTGTCTCTTTTTAGTATTGCTTTTTCGTTTCATCGAGTTTCAAAACACAACAGTGCTAAAGAAGTTTATGCACACTTTAATAAATTTGCAAAAAAAATGTTTTTACGGACATAAATAACAAAATTAATATTATAATAAATATGCTATTAACTTTCCAAAGAGATTTTATTTGAGAGTCTTTCCAGTTTATCTATCGATATGAATGTGAGGATATGTAATATTTAAGTGAATTAAAAAAAATTATGTTATGCATTAACCAGATTTTACTTTGACTGATAGTGTCACAGTACACCTAATAACTGGTTATGTGCCGTTTTCACTGTAGCCAATGGTAACCTAACAGCAGGCCACTAGTTCATTTCCCTTTTTAAACTATGAAAAAGTAATCATCATTCTATTCATAATTACGAATAATAATATATTTTTGGAATAGTAAACATAATCAGCAAAAGTCACAACCAAACTTATTATACTTTTTTCAATACATTCTATTGGCACACTTTCAGTTGTCGATAAGTCGTACGTTTCACATCACTATCGAAGCGATGTGTAGGCAGACAATATAATATAAGTGACGTATCGCACACTGACACCCAGGCATTCGCGGGAAGTATGCAAAGAAGTTGCTTCTACAACAGCCAAGTAATTTTGATCCTTGGAGAAAACGCTCGGGGCATTTCGAACTTTGTCAGTTACATGTCAGTTTGGGGTTTGACAATTCGGATATTATTTGGGGCAATTGTTGTTGTGTGTTCATATTTGGGATTTTTCTTTTTTTAATTTATTTATGGATCATAAACAGGAGTTACAATTACATACATTATTCTAAATAATTCGTACAACATATTAAAATATAACTCTAATTACAGATGAACACAAAATTAACATAAAGTGAAGCCAGACTGGATAATATTAGAAATTATGTAACAACTTATACACTAGATTTAAAACGGTGCGTGAATTGTACCACACAATCGTAGTGAATGTATAAATTATTGTTATTTTTAATGTATTTGTGTTACAATTCACACAACGATCGAAGTGGAGAATTGGAAGCAAACACGCTGTTCTGTTTTAATCGTGATAGAATCAACTTAAATTACGTACAGTTGTACTTTGGGCACGGTAAAGTTTTAGTTTTTAAACTTACTCTTTTTACTACACCAATGTAATAAAGTTATACTACTGCACAAATGATCTGACTCGACTAGGGAATACGTAGAAATGTAGATTCCTTCACATAATATCGGTGTTAAGAGGTATCGTATTTCTATTACCGCGTTTTGTGTGGTGAGTGCAGGAATGTAGAGGCCCTCCCACCACCCCTCTTCCACTTCTTTGACTTCTCTCTTCTCATCCCATTCATGACATCTTTTCCTTAGTTAACTAACGCGTTCACAATGCCCTTGGTGCTATAGATGATGATGAGATTATTTACCATCAGATAACTCACTTGCTTACTTACCTTTTTCATAAAACCAATTTTTAGCTCAACCATTACCGTTTATATGACATACCATTTTCTGGACTTTACTCCAGTATTTGATCAACACCATATTTTGCCACAATCTGAATTAAAAAATGAGCTGAAACCTATCTAAGTCCTTTTTCTAGTGTAAACTTGATGGTTATTAAATTTTTTTCGTGTATTATCTTCGATTTATGTTTTCGCACAGCTTTGCTAGCTATTCACCTCAATCGACGTTACAAAAATATTATAAATATCAAAATTGTCCAGTCCACATTCATATCGACAGTAGCTCCAACAATAATAGTTCCGTATCCCATTTGAATATTAGAACATCCATCCACTGAAGATTTCGCTCGCGGAGTTCTATGGGGTGATTCCCCCGACCCCCCAGCACACACGCACACAGTTATTAGTGTACGTGTGCTGCGGGCGATGGCGAAATCTGAAATTGTTGAAAATATCTCGCGGACCGTTCAGAAAGACTTTTAAATATTAGTTTTATTTTTTTATGGCATAGAAAGGCAAACGAGTAGGCGTGTCACCTGATGGAAAGCAACCAACGCCGCCCATAGACATCCGCAACGCCATAGGCAGTGCGGAAGCGTTGCCGACCTTAAATGAAAGTGAAATTATGGGAGTGGGAATCGGAGGGGGAGTGGGAGGGAGATTGGGAGTGGGTATCAGAGGGGGAGTAGGAGTGGGAAGTGGAGGGGTTTGGGCCTCCGGAACTCAGACCGCTCACAGTACGTTATTCTTACATATATCTCAATATGTAATTGTAGCCTTGTTAAAATTTAGACACTGGTGATTAAAGCAAAACTAACCAAAGCCACCTAGAGAGCCGGATGCTCGGAGTTTCTCTATTGGATATGTTTCGGAACGAAGAAATTCGTCGTAGAACCAAAGTTACTGACATAGCTCTTCAGTTTTCTGAACTGGAGTGTTGGAGTAAACAACTGCTAGAATATAGACTGCACCTCAACACACATGTACGCTACCACTCGTCTAGATGGAGCGACGATCACAGCTTTATGGAACCGGGTGCCTTCGCCGGTATTTCCGAACCACGACATTGAAACCTTCAAAAGACAAGCCTACTTAATGGCCGGCAACGTATTTGTGATGCCTCCGGTGTTGCAGATGTATATAGCAGCGGTCTACGCCGTTATTTGCTTTCCACCAGTTGATACACTTGCTCGTTTGCTTTCATTTCATAAAAGAAAGCATAAGACGGCTAGAAAATACTTGTATCTATATATTTATCCGAAGATTGAGCTAGGTAGCGTGCCTTCGTAAAGACAGCCATAGCTTCTGGTAGGGATACTACCGTCAGTTAATAATCGGGGCTTCTTTTGTCAGTTTATCCACATTTCCTGGCACAAAATTGATTAGGTTAGTTTATAAGTAATGATTTTTTTTTAAAAAAAATTGAATAATAATAGTAATAATTCTTTATTTGCATAATGAGATTGAAAAAAACAAGATGAAAAAAGACGTTTAAAAGCTCCATCACATTGCCACTTATGGCGTACAAATTTCACTAATTATTACATACATAGAGATCTAAATACATAAGTTGCTTATCGTTACAAAGCATTAAACTATTAATAAACTGTTACATTGTCATTAAAATTATATTTGATTTAGCTATTACATATCTAACATTCAATCTAACTTTGAAAGCAAAAAACTCCTTAGTATTATAAATATTGCCACTTATTAGCCATTCATATAGTCTTTGTTTAACTAATCTTTTTTTAAATGTGAAATCAATTGGAAGAACTCGGAAGAAGAAGGCATGCAAGTTGTAGAAAATTTCATGATAATCTACAGTTTTTTTATGGCATGGGAAGGCAAACGAGCAGGCGTGTCACCTGATGGAAAGCAACTAACGCCGCGCATAGACATCAGCAACGCCATAGGCAATGCAGAAGCGTTGTCGACAAGTGAAATTATGGGAATAGGAGTGGGAATCGGAGAGGGAGTGGGAAGGGGAGGGTGTTGGGCCTCCGGAACTCAGACCGCTCACCGTATGAAGCGCGATAGACAAGACAAGACTACCACTCAGACGTCGGTTTTTGAAACAGTTATTTTGAAACAAATCCATTTTCCATTATCACTGGTGACAGCAAATTGATGCACACACGTGTAACTCCAATTAACAATGCTGGGGGAGATATTGTTGAAGTTATTGACTGGAGGCAAAGTATTCAATGACTATTGTACTCTGTCTTGCTGTTTGTTTTTTCACATATCCTTTTATTTCGTCTTCTAATCGTAGATTTGAAAACTTTCAGCGATGTAAAGGTAGTTTTTTTATAAACATAACTAATACAATTTTGTGGTAAACTTTTATTTTAATTTTAATGGATGTTTTCTGGCAGGAATTTAGAACAGCATAACTTATGTCATCAATCATCAACAGCCTGCGGCAGTCCACTGCTGGACATAGGCCTCCCCCATGGAGCGCCACCTAGCCCGATCTTCGGCTACACGCTTCCAGTTTCTGCCAGCCGCCCTGCGCAGATCGTCGCACCATCTAGCCGAGGGGCGTTCCACACTACGTTTACCGAGACACGGTCTCCACTCCAGCACTCGTTTGCTCCAACGATTGTCGGATCTCCGACAAACGTGACCAGCCCGTTGCCACTTTAGTTTGCTAATTCGAAAGGCTATGTCGGTGACTTTAGTTCTCTGGCGGATTTGTTCATTCCGAATCAAATCTACCAGAGAAACTCCGAGCATAGCTCTCTCCATAGCTCTTTGAGCGAATCTGAGCTTATGAAGCAGACGGACTCTCAGCGTCCACATTTCGGCGCCGTAGGAGAGTAATAACTTATATATAAGGTTCTTAAACACGAAATACTTTCAAATTTTCAAATTGAACCGCACCATGGTACTTTTTATCAGAGGTCATCGTTTATTTTTTAAGAGGTCTTTGAGTTCCACGTTGACGTACCTTTATTTTTTGGATGAACTTTTAATTTAGATAAAATATCCTAGTTTCAAAAAATCTGTAGACCAATTGCTGTTCCTTTTATCTTGAATTGTATTTATGTATTTTTTATTCGAGAAAAATAGCACTCTGTATATAGATTTCTTTAGTTCTCATATCCTGTACAAGTTAGCTTGTTCTTTTTGACGGATGTAAATTGTCAATGTTACATCGGTCGGACGGATGGGGCACGAATAACAGTATAGACCGATGTAACATTCTACAAGCGTCTATTATTTTCAGTGTTCCTATTTAAATTTTACTTTGAAGCAATAAAAAGTCTTTTAGTCTAAAGACTTTTGTGTTATATGTATCTTTTTAATATTTTTACAATTTTTAAAATCATTATTACATTAAGAAAATAATATGTTCGTCATTGCAAAGTTATGTTGATCAGAAAAAATTATATCTGTCAAAAAGATCAAGCTAACTTGTACAGGCTATGAATCAACCATATGTACAAGGAACAGAATGCTGATAAGTGGAGCAATATTATTAATATATTACTGATATATTCAAAGCATAAGGGAATCCGCTTTCCGTCCAATTTTATTAAAACCCCTTCAGTCTAAGCAGCCAACGTCGGAAATATCTCCGGGCCCCCTTTCATCCCATAAGTGGGCTATATATCGTTAGTGAACGTTATTGTAAGCATATTTCAGGAGATACGGCCCGATGGCGTCATACGCGAGGTAGTTTGTATTCATTCGCGTGCGTTTTTTTTTTTCTATGACAGTAAGTATCGGGCGGATTTTCGATTTCTGTTCCGCCTACGCCTTTTTATCGCTGTATTTGTTTTGCAAATATTATATTAACATAATACTATTCAGTGAACGTCTCAAGTAGATGAAGACTCAATATTTTTTTTATATATTAGAGCAGGCAAACGAGTATGCACTACACGAGTCACTTGGTGGTACGTGATCATCGTCGCCATTGACGTCCACAACGCGCAAAGCATCTTACATGCACTGAGTTGTAACACACACGCTTGTCTCTTGAGTGCTCCTACATATCACGTATTTATGTGGGAATTTCCCATATGGTATTTGTCAAGATCCTAGAAAAACGGTTCGTAATTTTACAGTGGTAGAGCCACGCTGCAGACGAACCGTAGCATGAATGGACCGGCTCGCCCGGGGAAGTTCCACACTCCCACAGAAAACCGGCGTCTCAGTGGTAGCTTACATTCCGCGCTTCGTACCGTGAGCGACCCAGTTCCGGAGGTCCCACACCCTCCCCAATCCCTCTATCCCCCCTCCCATTCATATTCCCACTCTCATAATGACAATTTGCTTACAGGTCGGCAACGCTTTCACACTATCTTAGGGCGGCGTTGATTGCTTTCCATCAGGTGACACGCCTGCTCGTTTGCCTACCTATCTCATAAAAAAGGATGATTAGTGTTCAGTTAAATATATAGAAAAGTCAAGGCCTATCTATATATTATATCTAAGAAGTATCACATATAGAAATAAATATGTGTTTCCCAAACAAACAATCATATTACTCATACCTATGTATTGCTTATGTTTAATCTATTGAAGCTTTTGTTCTACTTAAAAATAGAGCGTTAGTGTAAATGTATTATAAATAATATTTTTGTAGGAATTCTACTACCACACAACTCGCCATAAGGAAAAGTTTCATCCTCACAATCTGGATGAGTTTCAGTACGGTGCGTTTTTCCAGAAACTTCTTACCACACACCACTACCCTGTGGAACCAGCTAGCTCCAGCGGGATTTTCGAATCGATACGACATTGGAACCTTCAAAAAACAAGCCTACACTTTTCTTAAAGACCGGCAACATTTCTGTACTGCTTACGGTACCTACTGCGGATGTCTATGGCGGGTTTTGATTGCTTTTCACCAGGCGACACGCCTGCTCGTTTGCCTTCCTATCCCATAAAAATGCATATAAATAAAGATTCAAGAATTATTATTATTGTTTATATATCAGAGCAGGCAAACGAGCATGCTGCACTGCACGGGTCACGTGATGGTAGATGATCATCGTCGCCCATAGACATCCGCAACGCCGAAAGCATCTCAGATGCATTGTTGGCGTTTTATATAAAACGTTTTAGGCAAGGCTTCTGCACTGCCTACTGCACTTCGAATGTGTATGGCCAGTATTGGTTGCTTTTCATCAGGCGACACGCCTGCTCGTTTGCCTTCCTATCCCATAAAAAAAAGAATTACTCATAACTTGGCGATAAACCTAAAAGTATTGTAAATAATATATTTAATGCCTAGCTTTCACAAATATCGACGCAGCTCGCAGCCATATGCATCTTTGCAATGCGAGTCAGCAATCTGTCACACTTCTTTGTGGTGCAAAGGCTTTGTCGTTCGGGCGGTATCAAACGTCGGACAGCGCTGTGACAAATGGGAGCGCTGAGCCATCGGGGGCGTAATATCCTCTCTCCGTGCACCAGCATATTTGTAAAGCTTGCGATATTATGAACGTATTTTTAATATATATTTATAGCGCTTTTTCGAACTAACCATTTTACTAAACTAAGCGAGTGTGATTACAAATATCTAACACAGAAATTGACGACAATTGGCTCCCGCGTATAGAGTCGCGGGTTCGATTTCCGCATTTCCATATATACATACATACATATCGTCACGCCTCTCTCCCGTAAGGTTAGGCAGAGACCACAGATCATCATCTGCTACGATCTCGGCATTTCCTTGCTTCCTCCACACTCAGTATTCTCCTCATGCAAGCCCGCCGGTTAAGGGTACTCTTGACCTGGCCTTTCATACCTTGACCAAATTGCCGAAATTTCCTTCCCGCATCCGAATACGTATATGTATATATAGTCTAAATAAATATAATATATGTGTAGCCTACAGATATTTATTTTGAGTATAGTTACTATGCCAATTCGGACTGGATAAGTTTGTGGATTAATTTCCGGGTCTCCTGTAATGGGGAGGCCCGTTCCCAGCAGTGGGACATAGTCAATATTCAATATCAGCCCGCGGAAGTCCACTGCTGGACATAGGCCTCACCCAAGGCGCGCCACCTAGCCCGATCTTCGGCTACACGCATCCAGTCTCTGCCAGCCGCCTTGCGCAGATCGTCGCTCCATCTAGCAGGAGGGCGTCCCACACTACGTTTGCCGAGTCGCGGTCTCCACTCCAGCACTCGTCTACTCCAACGATTGTCGGTTCTCCGACAAACGTGTCCAGCCCATTGCCACTTCAGTCTGCTAACTTGAAGAGCAATGTCGGTGACTCTGGTTCTCCGGCGAATTTCTTCATTTCGAATTCTGTCCACCAGAGAAACCCCGAGCATAGCTCTCTCCATAGCCCTCTGAGCGACTTTGAGCTTGGCGAGGAGACGGACTGTCAGTGTCCACCACTCGGCACCGTAAGAGAGTACGGGCAGGACGCACTGGTTGAAGACTTTTGTCTTCAGACTTTGTGGTATGGGCGACGAGAACCACTTCTCCAGTGGGACATATATGGGCTGTGAAATAAACAGTGAAAAAGGTTTTAATGAAATAAGTATTATAACAATAATTTACTATAATGCCATACTTACCATAATATACTTACCATAACATACTTACCATAACATACTTACCATAACATACTTACCATAACATACTTACCATAACATACTTACCATAACATACTTACCATAACATACTTACCATAACATACTTACCATAACATACTTACCATAACATACTTACCATAACATACTTACCATAACATACTTATCATAAGATATATTTTTTTTGTGACAGGCTAGTGCCTGAATTAAGCATGAACTTGTATCTCTTGGATTAACCTTTCACCTTTTATATTCATTCGTGATACTTCTTACTGCTGTTTTAATGTTAAAAAGTTTATGCATATATGTATAATATACATATATGCATAGGGGAGAGTGGGGATAAAAGTTCCATTTTTTAGCTAACCCCAATTTCGTATAAAACCACTTTCTTTAGCATTATGCGTGTAAAATGTAACAATATATGTAAATTTGATATTAAGAATGTTTTTTGTTCATGTTATGTAAGATTTTTTTATAATTATTATTAATGTATCAAAAGCGGGAAAGTAACAACTTGCCCCGGCTTGGGGCAAGTTGTTAGCAGGCTGGGGCTGGTTGTTAAGAGCAAATTTTGGGGGTATGATTAGTAAAAAAAAACTGGTTTAATTTAGGCCATACATGTATTTGACGTCTAATCAACAAAATATCTTATGAATCAATCAGTCGTTTATCTTAAATTTTCTGTAAACTAGATGTTCATATGTTTTTATATTAATAGATAAAATGAAAAATGAATGAATGAAAAAATAAAAATGTAGTGATCATTATACATTATTTAATACATTTAATAACTAAATCAGCCTTTATCTACACACGGAATATTTCAATTCTTTGTAACACAAATAATTTATAAGCCTATTTACTAGTTAAATCTTTGGACATTAAGAAAAGTTTCATCCCTACTGTCTGGACAATGGCGACGGAATAGTACGGTACTATGTGGACCATCAGAACTTTTACTAAGCTAAGATTCGCGACAAGCAAACAAAAACAGAAAAATTATCATGTGTTTTCTACTGGAAGAAGCGGATTTACGCGGAACTCAAACCGTTTTTTCGGTAAGATTTATTACCGAAAAAAACGGTCGTCAGCAACTCTCCACCTCCCAACCACTATCAACAACACCAAACACACACTACCACTTCTCCACATTACACACGACACGTGTTTCGCCTCAAAATGAGGCATCATCAGGTATAGTAAACTCTACGTAAGACAACATTAACTTAAAGGTTGTCTTCCGTAGATTCGTAGAGTCTACGCCTGACTCCATTAATCACCAGTACGGTACGTTTTTCCCCAAACTTCTTTCCACGCACTACTACCGTATGCGAAGAAGAATCAGTATGGTTCTATCAGGTCATACGATTGCTCGTTTGCCTTTCTATACCTTAAAAAGAACATTGAAACCTTATTTCTCTTCCCTTCTTCAAAGGCTGGCAACGCTTTCGCTTTTCCTAGTATTGCAGATGTCTATAAGCGGTGTTGATTGCTTTCCATCAAAACATTTGTGATTCCAAAAAAAAACAAGTAATTTAAATATATGGACAGTCGAAAGTTTTACTTAGCGACAAGTCGCGGATCTTAGCTAAGTAAAACTTTTGACTGTCCATATAGTGATGGATTTCCGCAAAGTAACATCTGACTTCATTAATAAGTAATTTAAAAAAAAAAGTCAATTCCTACTTAGGTCAACAAAGAAGAAATAAAAATGCTATTTCAATTACTTGAATGTAGTGTGGAGTGGATGAATAAAAAGCATTTTCATTAACGATTGAACATTTTAACAAGATATATAAATATTATATATTATATATAATAATAATAATTATTTATTTGCATAATGTGAGGATACAATCAAAATGAAAAAACGTTTAAAAGCTCCTTCACATTGCCACTTATGGCGTAGAAATTTCATTAGTTATTACATACATAGAGATCTAAATACATAAGTTGCTTGTGGTTACAAAGCATTAAATTATTAATAAACTGTTACATTGTCATTAAAATTATAGTTGTTTGATCTCTTACATACATTCGATCCAACTATATATAGAGTGCGAACTACTAGTAGGAATTGAAAAAATATCTCACTACGCTATATATTATAGATGCAACATATTTTCTACACAATTTATTTTTCTCCTTTCGAAACATTTCAAAAGATTCATCACTCAAGTTCCATAACTCCGATCCGCCGGAAGCATTCTGTCGCCGCGGGAGCCGAGTATTCTTCGAGAATACAGCTCGTCTATCGGCTACGGGCGCGCATTACACGGGGGGCCGCTTTTATTGCGTTTTATGACGTTTCTCATATTCCCCGTTACTATAAAATGGGAATAGAATTTAAATGCGACAATTTATATTATAATCGATTGCGTCAATATTACAAACGGCTGCAGCGAGGGGGAGGACGACGCTTCTATTTCCCCTCTCCCCTAAATGCCGTGAGAATTACTCCCACATAATATAAATAGAGTTAGATATTAGAATTCATAATTGATAGCTGAATAAATCAATTGAAAACGGAGGATGAATGTGAAAGATTTCACTCCCATCAAAATCAAACAATCAACAGCCTGTAGTTGTCCACTGGACATAGACCTCCCCCATAAAGCGCCACCTAGCCCAATCTTCGGCTTCACGCATCCAGTTCCTGCCAGCCCCCTTGCGCAGATTAATGCACCATCTAGCCGGGGGGCGTCCCACACTACGTTTACCGAGACGCGGTCTCCACTCCAGCACTCGTTTGCTCCAAAGATTGTTGGATCTCCGACAAACGTGACCAGCCCATTGCCACATTAGTTTGCTAATTCGAAAGGCTATGTCGGTGACTTTAGTTCTCTGGTGGATTTGTTCATTCCGTATAAAATGCGGGGTAGGGGAGTGAAATCTTACACCGAGATGTCGTCTCGATTCAGGCTACGTTCCCCTTCACTCTACTCTGAAAAGAGTCACTTATATTTGGCCGTGAGCATACGATAAAGACCGAGCCGTCAATGTTTCACATTTAGCAAGCGACCTAAGACGCTTCTTTTTTTTAAAAAAAAAAAACAAACTAGCAGAATTTGAACTTATTTTAAAAATGTGATCTAAATGACTCAAGGTTGTTCCTTTGGAGCTGCTGAGGGATATATCATCTCTCAGTATCATTTATCGTTTTTACCATGGGGAGTGCTCCGAGGAATTGTTCGGGATAATTCCAGCTGCTGAGTTCCACTACTGCTCAATTCGCTACAAGGAAATGTATATAATACAGTACAGTGCCTTTTTCCAGAAACTTCTTTCCACACACCACTATCCTGTCGAACCAGCTACCTCGAGTTTTTCCGAACCGATAGGAGATTGGAACCTTCAAAAAATAAGCCTACACTATCCTGAAAGGTCGACAACGCTTTAGCACTGTCTATGGCGCTGCTGATGTCTATGGCCGGCGTTGATTGTTTTCCATTAACAAGTAGATACTGGAGTGATACATTGATAAATGTATCACTAACGCAATAAAACTTTATTTGCATATATTAAAACCTTTTATATTATATTACTTCCTTTTAGATTCGTAATTTTATAATTTAAAAATAAATAAATGAAATTTTTTGAAAAAAACAAAATCATTAGTTTGACTAACGTCTTTTGAATAAACATGTCACCTGTCCGTTATAAGTAATTGATATTATATATATTGAGATATAAAATGTAAAGTGAAAAGTGTGAATAAAATATGAACAAGACATTATATAAATGTATCTACAATGAATAGAAAAATAAATTAATTTGACTTGGAAGATTTTCAATTACATCGAAGATAAAACCCCCTAAAGATCCTGTGTATCTCCGTAAGCAGTACGGCTGGCACTCCACAGTACTGAGCACTTAAGTTATGGATAGATGTGTTTAAAAGGTGCCAATGTTGGCTTAGAAATGCCGCTGAATTCTTTTGCCATGAGAAAGGAAAATACGTACTGTTTCTTGCATAAAAATCATATTATTCATTTTGTGTCATTATATACAGCGTACTCGGCCATTTCGATCCCGACTTCGTGGTATCCTGATGTTTATCTCCAACGATGTATGGACATTACGAACAAAATCATAATCCACCGGTGAGTCGACAGCAATGACTCGAGAGCGAATATAAACATTTTTATTTGAGCAATTGAAAAGGCAAATCATTTTTATGTCTAACAATGTGTTAAGGGGATGCACTTATATAAGGAAATAAAGAAAGAAAAAAAACTTTATTCGAAAATCCACAAGTACCCATGTCATCCAAAACAATAAAATTGGATGGCTTCCTTGGGCTGGACATGTATGTAATACGGACGGACGAGGTTAGAGTACACAAACGCCTACTAGATGGTAAATCAGATAATAATCAGTCGTAGAAGGCCGTAGAAGCAGAAGGCCTAACCTCAGATGGCTAGATGGAATCGAGGACGATGTAAAGGTCTAAGGAGCGGGAGAGAAAAAACTAAATTAAGATCCGACTGCACAAATTAAGTGAACGAAAGCTACGGCCCACCGGCGGCTGTAATGTCTCGATGATAATGATGACAAACATACATCCACTGTTGTGATACATCATCTATCATTTTAGCGGACTAGCAAAACTGAGGATCGATCAGATCGAAGAATATGTGGACAACTATCTGGATGAATGCCGACATTTTTAGCGAGTTACGAGATACGAAATTTCGGTAAACTTTATTCCACCCACCACTAACCTATGGAACCAGCCACCTCCAGTGGTATTTCGAATGGATACGACATTGGAAAATTCAAGAAACAAGTCTACACATTTCTCGAAGACCGGCAACGCTTTCGCAATGCCTATGACACTGCGGATGTCTATTCGCTACGTTGATTGTTTTCCATCAGGTGATACGCTTGCTCGTTTCTTTCTATCCATAAAAGAAATATAATATAACTTCGCCTTAAACACCGGTTGGTTAAAACATATAAAGCCAGTATCACAGATCAAGATTGTACGTAAAAGAATAACGCGTAATAACCATTTGTTTTAGCAGTTTTGGAAGTTTACATTTATTTATTGCGTACAATATTTAATTTAAAATACAGTGGTTCCGTATATATATTTTATATAATAGCTATACAAACAAGCAAGATTATTATAGGTATAAAAAACGTGGACGCTGACAGTCCGTCTGCTTCACAAGCTCAGAGTCGCTCAGAGAGCTATGCTCGAAGTTTAATAGGTATACAAACAAGCAAGCTTATATATAGGTATACAAAAACGTGGACGCTGACAGTCCGTCTGCTTCACAAGCTCAGAGTCGCTCAGAGAGCTATGCTCGAAGTTTAATAGGTATACAAACAAGCAAGCTTATATATAGGTATACAAAAACGTGGACGCTGACAGTCCGTCTGCTTCACAAGCTCAGAGTCGCTCAGAAAGCTATGCTCAAAGTTTAATAGGTATACAAACAAGCAAGCTTATATATAGGTATACAAAAACGTGGACGCTGACAGTCCGTCTGCTTCACAAGCTCAGAGTCGCTCAGAGAGCTATGCTCGAAGTTTAATAGGTATAAAAACAAGCAAGCTTATATATAGGTATACAAAAACGTGGACGCTGACAGTCCGTCTGCTTCACAAGCTCAGAGTCGCTCAGAGAGCTATGCTCGAAGTTTAATAGGTATACAATCAAGCAAATTTATATATAGGTATACAAAAACGTGGACGCTGACAGTCCGTTTGCTTCACAAGCTCAAAGTCGCTCGGAGAGCTACGCTCGAAGTTTAATGGGTATACAAACAAGCAAGCTTATATATAGGTATAGAAAAACGTGGACGCTGACAGTCCGTCTGCGTCACAAGCTAACAGTCGCTCAGGGAGCTATGCTCGAAGTTTAATAGGTATACAAACAAGCAAGCTTATATATAGGTAAACAAAAACGTGGACGCTGACAGTCCATCTGCTTCACAAGCTCACAGTCGCTCAGGGAGCTAAGCTCGAAGTTTAATAGGTATACAAACAAGCAAGTTTATATATAGGTATACAAAAACGTGGACGCTGACAGTCCGTCTGCTTCACAAGCTCACAGTCGCTCAGGGAGCTATGCTCGAAGTTTAATAGGTATACAAACAAGCAAGCTTATATATAGCTATACAAAAACGTGGACGCTGACAGTCCGTCTGCGTCACAAGCTCACAGTCGCTCAGGGAGCTATGCTCGGAGTTTCTCTGGTAGATATGATTTGGAATTAACAAACCTTTAATGAAGCGACAATCTTCGCTGGCAGAAACTGAAAGAATGTAGTCGAATATCAGTATTCTTTGGAAGAAATCTACGTCCTTTCAATAGTCTAATGATGATGATGATTCAACGGTCCAAAATAGAATTACAACGCGGTACCCAAATACACAAACCGGTTTGGATAACGAAGTTTGTCTGTCGATGGCTAAAAGGAAAAGATTGCTTTATCACCGCTTTCTATATAAGTGAAACCGTTTTGTATATGACGGGCTTTGTTTCCACAAACGGACATACATAAAAACATAACGGTCGATTTCGGAATACGACGAGGACTTAACAATAAATGCAGCCATACATGTCTGAATAAAATAAAGTATGGTAAAAAATGGAATTTTACTTAGATATTACCTCGCCGGTATTTTCCCGCACCCTCGCCGGTATTTTTGGAATCTTCAAAACACAAGCCTACACATTCCTCAAAGGTCGGCAGCGCGTCCGCAATGCCTGTGACACTACAGATGTCTATGAGCAGCGTTGATTCTTACCATTAGGTGACACGCCTGCTCGTTTGCCTTCCTAACCCATGAAAAAATACTACACAGAAAAATCTAGTGTAGGACTATGAGTGTGAGTCGTGAGTGGTAGAGCCACGCTGCAGACGAATACTTTGTCAAGAATGGCATAACATTTGTCTGTAGCATGTATGGGCCGGCTCCCGCATAAAACTGGCGTCTGAGAGGTAGCTCAGCTACCGCCCTTCGTACGGTAAGCGGCTGAGTTCCGGAGGCCCAACATCCTACCCCATCCACCCCTGATCTCATAAGGAACGGACGTTAACCCACCACGCTTGTCCAATACGGATTGGCATTGGATTGGATTATAAAAAAATAAATAAAAAATACTATTTATTGCCGCAACTCTTAAATTTGAAATATGTAACGAACAGCAAAAATTACAATTTTCTAGCATAAGGCAATGGCTTAACAATATGCTGTCCGAGACTAAAGTCTCAGAGAAAGATGATGAGGAAGGGTGATGAGGGCCATATTGTTCCTTTAATGAACAACAATAAAAAAGAAACTATAGTTTATATATATATATATATATATATATATATATATATATATATATATATATATATATATATATATATATATATATATATATATATATATATATATATATATATATATATATATATATGTATATATATATATATATATATTCACGCCTATCCCCTGCAGGGGTTGGCAGAGACCACAGAGCTCCATCCGCTACCATTCATCGTAGCGAAACGGCTCTCTATTAGTCGCTTCTCGCCCTCGTGAGAATCATTACGTGACGGGTGGCGAACCACGTCGCCGTCATTTTCAACAAATTAGGTATATTAAATTCGTCTTAGTGAATCCCACTAGCCGCAACGGAGGATGTAGGTCAGCCCCAGCAGAGCCTGCATGGAGGTAAGGCACCATAGTACCCGGGGAAGCCCGATCCCGGGACGGTCGGCCTGCTTGCGACTAAGCTCGCCCTTAGCCACGCGTCCATTGGCACGGAAGACCGTGGATTGGCGGAGATGAAGGGAAAGGATAGAGGAGAAAATAAAGGGCGGGAAAAGAAATGCGGATTGGGGAGGGGCTTATTCCAATGCAGGAATCGAACCCGCGACCATTGACTCCGCAGGTGGAGGGCCCCGACACTGATCCAATCGATCAAACTATAATTTAACTTTATGCAAACCTAAGAAGCTATTCTTTTCCATTCTATTCAGTTATTTTCTAGTCACCTGTCACCCCTAGCGTAAAACATGATCCGACATTCCCATTTGATCTCCCACTGATTAATCGTAATACGACGAATGGCTCTTGCAAAAACAACAGCCCACGTCACTAGAGGCCACTTGCAAAGAGATCAAAGAGTGCGTGATTGGAAAACGGGAGTGTAACAATGCATCGGGATGCATGGATGCATATGCATGCGCCCCCGTTGAATATGGATGAGGTGTGAGCCAGATGAAGGAAGGGTTGTAACTGAATTGTGATATTATCTTATTTGTGAAAATAGAAAAATGGCGTTAAACGATTCAAGTAACATTTTTTTGAATGAAAACAGGTTTTAAACCACTTGACATACAAATAAAATGGATTTGTGTATATGTTGTATATATTTTAATAATGGATAAATAAATAAATGTAATTATTAAAATATTGTGAATAAAATGGTTTATATAAATCCGTGTAATAATTAAATAATTTAAAAAAATATACTGCACGGTGTTTTAAACACTTCTGTATGTCTCGAACAAGTCAAAGTGCACAATTTGACATAAAGTGATCGACGTCTCCAAGACGTCATTATATGTCAAGGGGTTATTATTACTAGAATTGTTGTTAACATAGCTTATAATACTTATAAAGATGGACAGTCAAACTCACCTTTCTAAGATTAGCGCACACAAATAAGAAAAATAATTATAAAGATGGACAGTCAAACTCACCTTTCTAAGATTAGCGCACACAAATCAGGAAAATAATTATAAAGATGGACAGTCAAATTCACCTTGTTAACATCCGTGAACACAAATCAGAAAAATAATTATAAAGATGGACAGTCAAATTCACCTTGCTAACATCCGCGAACACAAATCAGAAAAATAATTATAAAGATGGACAGTCAAACTCACCTGTCTAAGATTAGCGCACACAAATCAGAAAAATAATTATAAAGATGGACAGTCAAACTCACCTTTCTAAGATTAGCGCACACAAAATAGAAAAATAATTATAAAGATGGACAGTCAAACTCACCTTTCTAAGATAAGCGAACACAAATCAGAAAAATAATTATAAAGATGGACAGCCAAATTCACCTTGCTAACATCCGCGAACACAAATCAGAAAAATAATTATGAGCATTTGCGAAGAAGTGTATAGAGAATTACTGCGACCGTCAACAATCCTCCATTAACGTTGACAATGTCAAACACAAAATATGACTTTTCTCCACAAACAGAACGCGTTTAGCCTCGATACGAAACATCCTCAGGTGTAGTAGACTTTATGAAAGACAACTCTAAATTTAAGGATTGCTTTTATTGTTTTGCATTGAAAGGCGAGTGAAAGCTGATAATCTAGTTAATGGAGCCAACTTATGAAAAGTGTCTAAAACAGCCTGAATGGCGGTTCGTCAAAGTTGAGTTTGGCAGAAGAGCCAAAAGCAGACTGAATTTTGTAGAAATGAGAGCATTAAGAAGTATGTTTGGTGTAACTTTGAAAAAGAAATGAAGATATAATATAGGAGCACGATTTGGAGTAGAAGAAGTAAGAGAAGAGAAGAGATGTGGATTAAAGAGTTTGGGCACGTAGAGAGGATGGATGAAAGACGACTGGCAAAGGAAATTTACATTACGAATACGGACGGAAGGGTCAATAGAGACCTATAAAAATATACCCTGACCGAATTGTCGAAGTTTTTAAGAAAGGCCAGGTCAAGAGTACCCTTAACCGACAAGCTTGCATGCAAGAGAGTGAAGAGTTTAGATGAAGCAAAGAAAATATGCCGAGTTCGTAGCAAATGGAGATATGTGGTCTCTGCCTACCCCTACGGAAAACAGGCGTGACGATATGTATGTTTAGTTGTTTTTTGTGATTTGTGTTCACATATTTTACCATGTTAAGTTTGACTGTCTGTATATACGTTTCATTTTATATTGCAAGCGTTTAACTAAATTAAATATTCGATTATTAAAATATGATTAAATACACAGATATTTGTTTTAGCTATTTTAATTTAAAACTTTGTTAATCTAAGTATAAAGAGTCGACCACAAAGAGAAGCGGATCAAAACGATGAAAAATTATTGAAAGGGGGTCGCTGCCAAAGGGTGGGGGGTGGGGAGGCATCGGCTCTGAACGTAAGACAAACTTACATATGCGGCCGACATAAAAATTACAACCGTTATGCCTAGGGCGAAAGGTTTGAATTCGCTTGGCGGTTCTGTTACGCTATATACGATTCATGTGCGAAATATTACAAAGGGAGCCCTCTAATAATCGTGATTTTTTAATCAAATTTCATCTGTACAAGGGAAGAGGCGGTTGTATATTTTCATTATTTAATTTTCGGTCGCTGGTGGCTTTTTATACATCTTGAAGGGACAGCGCTGTTTGAAGCGGTTTTTTGGACCTTTGAACACGGGATGTGGTGTACACGGATTTGAATATGGGATTGAAATTTGAAAATGAGTCAACAGGTTGAACAGAAATATAAGGAATAATATTTTTATAGAATAGAATGAAAAGTAGACTAGTGGTAGAGCCACGCTGCAGACGAATACTTTGTCAAGAATTGTATAATATTTGTGTGTAGCATGTATGGGCCGGCTCGCCCGGGGAAGTACCACACTCCCGCAGAAAATCGACTTCTGAGTGGTGGCTTAGCTAGCGCGCTTCATACGGGTAGCGGCTGAGTTCCGGAGTTTAAATTAATCCAAAATTTCAATGATCATTTCGGGACTAATATAAAACACCTACATTTTCTTAACCTACCCGCATGTACGTCTAATATACTGTCAAGCAAGCAAGCAAGTAAGCAGAGAGGACCACTACACCTTGCCATGTTGTAAGATGCAGTAGCAATATCTTTTATCTACATCCAAATTTAAGAAATATGTACATTGGTCATGAGCATTAGCATAAATTAGCTCAACTGGGGAAATACCCTCACAAAATGTCGATGTCAAGTTATAAAATTTTACTTACCACGTTTCGTATGGTAGGGCCATACGAAACCTTCCTTATTTTCTTCTTAAGAGTATAAAATATTTATATATGTAAATATTTATGTGTATATTATATATATGTATCCTTTTATTTATATAGTATTATATTATATATTATTAGTATTTATATGTTTATATATGTATGGTTTTATATATAATAGTATGTATTTCTATGTATATTATTATTATATTTTGTTGTTGTACACTTATTTCTATCCTCACAGCTTTTCTTATCTCTCTTTCACTCCTGGGTTTGCTGGAAGAAAACTCAATTTTGAGTTAAGCTCGCCCTTGCCTTGAAGCCGCGCCAATGAGCCAATCGGTCGGTATTTTGAATGTATTATTAGTAATAAAACCTCTTTGGCTGTACTGAATGTAACTGGCTGGTTTAATACCATATTAAATGTGACATTCTGAAGATGCTATAGATAAGAAAAAAAAACTAGTTCTCGCCATTTTTCAACTGTTTTTCAAGCAAGCAAAACGAACGAATGTGACGATTGATGATGATGATGATGATGAGTAGCACAAATGTGGTTCAAGCGTTTCAAGTCTGGAAATTTTAGTGTCAAAGATGAGGTTCGCTCTGGACGCCCTAACACAGATAAAATCAGTGCCATCTTTGAGAAAGTGGAGCAAGATCAACATATTAGTAGCTACGACATTGCTGAAGAACTGGATGTTGACCATAAAACAGTTTTACGTCATTTAGGAAAGTCTGGGTACAAGAAAAAACGTACAAGAAAAGTTGACATTTGGGTACCACGTGATCTCACTAAGAGAAACCATGACCACGCCAGACCGCACTCATCTATAGCCACGCAGCAAAAATTGAAAGAGCTTGGCTGGGATGTGTTGATGCATCCATCGTATAGCCCTGACCTTGTTCCATGAGATTTCCACCTATTTCGTTCATTGTAGAACCCTTTAGGAAGCATAAAGCTAACCTCAAAAGAACACTGTGAACACTACCTGTCAGATTTTTTTAATCAAAATCTCAAAATTTCTACAGGAATAGGATCATGGCACTACCCACAAGATGGCAACAAGTCATCGATCAAAACGGCACATACATATTATGAATAAATAAAAAAATATATCTAAAAAAATATTTTCCTTCGTATGAACAATACGAAAATACTTTTGCCCCGGCCTAATATGTAGTCTTTTTTAATGATGCCATAGTGAACTTAGAGGTACGCTACGGTGTGATGCGCGGTTCAGCATAATTGTTCATTTCACGGTTAATATAGCATATCGTTTGTTCTCGTCCCCAGTTCGGGATTCGGTTCGTCTATGCTTTAATTGTTATTGCTGGATAATGACGTCGCTAATGTGATTCTCGTGTCGTTTGTACCTTGAGAACAGGCGACGATTTTTACTAAACTCCCGAAAAAGAAACAGAAACAAAACAAACTTTTTTTAACATATTTCTTTTATGTGATAGGTAGGCAAACGAGCAAGCGTGTCGCCTAATGGAAAGCGATCAACGCCGCCCATAGACATACACACCACAGATATTACAAATTTGCCGGTTGCCGGCCTTTGAGATATGAGTAGGCTTGTTTTTACATCTTATTCTGCTTAACATGGAAATTCTTTCACCGCATATATTATATGAGTATTGCTGTAGCCAAATGATAAAATATTTCAAAATAAAGGGTTCTGAGTTCTAATCTCAAAGAAATATATATAAGAATCTTATCATACTTCATTTAATGGGTTCGTATAAACACATAACAATTCACAATTATTTTAAAGATCGTAATATATTTTACATGTTTGTTTTCTTTTGAAAAAAGGACGACAGATTGGCTCAGTAGCAGGGCCCTCCGCCCACGGAGTCATTGACTCGTCGTCGCGGGTTCAATCCCCGCATCGGAATAAATATATGTATGGATTTATAAATATTTATTCCGAGTCTGGTAACCCCCCCAATCCGGATTTCCTTTCCTGCCTTTATCTTTCTTCTCTATCCTTTACCTTCTTCTCCGCCAGTCCACGGTCTGCTGTGCTAATGGATACGTGGTTAGGGGCGAGCTTAGTCGCAAGCGTACCGACCGTCCCGGGATCGGGCTCCCCCGGGTACTATGGCGCCTTACCTCAACATGCAAGGTTTTGCTGTATTATATATACGAATTTAATATACCTAATTTGTTGAAAATGACGGCGACGTGGTCCGCCACCCGTCACGTCCTGATTCTCACGAGGGCAAAAAGCGACTAATGGAGAGCCGTTTCGCTGCGATGATTGATAGCGGACGGAGCTCTGTGGTCCAGCAGGCATTGGCGTGAATATATAGACTACACTCGCTTTGTTTTTCATTAATTGGCTTTTGGGCCATTTTGTCAAAACGAATAGCCTCATTGCTTCACGGAATATGGGATACCTCCGCCGTGTGCAATGTGGAAAAGTGGTGGTGTGTGTAAGATGTTGTTGATAGTGGTTGGGAAATGGACAGTCGCTGACGGCCATATTTCGCTAAGATTTCGTTTAATTCCTCGTAAATCCACTTCTTCCAGTAAAACACACACTATTATTTTTCTTTGCTTGTCGCGAATCTCAGCTATGTAAAAGTTCTAACTTTCCACATAGTAATGGATTCCCACAAAGTAACGCCTAACTCCATTGATCATTAATATTGTTATTAAAAACCAGCCAATATTAAACTTAAAACATAAAACTTATTTGTTCATTAAATAAAAGATATTAGCCTAATAATGTATTGAAAAAAAAATTAGGAATATATATTCCTACTGTATAGATTTGTTGTTCGAAAAATCCGAATAGATTTTCACTCTCGTCTACATTTCCATTCGTAAAACAAAAGTGCAACGAATCCAATTCAAATGAACCCACAGTTTAAAGCGATTGAAAAACCACTCAATACAATATGCAAATCGGAAATCCCGATGTCCAATGGAGTCCCGTGAGAGAATCCACCCGGATAAAAAAACGACCCGGTGGAAAATGCACGGGGAATATCCGGTGAAAAATACCCCGTGGACGGGTCCGAGCTATCGATAGGTTCCGGCGCCGCTTTTGAAGGCTTTTTTTGTGTTGTACGAGCCTTTAGCCGCCCTTCTATTTGGGATAGTGCAATCGCTCGTAATGTTGCTCTACATGATTTATTATTTAGTGAATTTATCACATGACTAAACTAGCAAAGTATTTTTGTTTTTTTTTATGGGATAAGAAGGCAAACGAGCAGGCGTATCACCTGATGGAAAGCAATCAACGCCGCCCATAGACTTCCACAGCGCCATAGGCAATGTGGAAGCGTTGCCGACCTTTAAGGAAAGTTTCATTATAGGAGTGGAAATGGGAGGGGGAGGGGTATAGGGAAGAGGGAGGGTGTTGGGCCTCTGAAACTCGGCCGCTTACGGTACAAAGCGCGGTTGGTAAGCTACCGCTTAGACGCCGGTTTTCTGCGGGAGTGTGGTACTTCCCCGGGCGAGCCGGCCTCCTTCGCCTTTAGACAGACACCATAGACATCACAAATGCATTGCCGGCCTTAAGAGATGTGAGAAGGCTTTGTTTTACTTCTCCTTTTGGTCACATTTTGTTAGTTGACACACACAATAATCTAATGTTAGTAATAAGATTACTCCTACCTAATCCTACCTTACCTAAGGCAGCTTGATTTGTCAGCATATGCAGCATCTGACAATAATTCAGGTACTGACAATCAACCCTCTCGGCACGTAATTTTATTTTTCTAATTGGTTTTCGTGGATCTTCTTATTGACTTTCAATCCCACAAAGTTCGATTCATTAAATGAAAAAAATTTTAATAATGTTAGAGCCAAGCTGCAGACGAATACTTTGTCAAGAACGGTATTTTATTTGTCTGTAGCATGAATGGTCCGGCTCGCCCGGGAAAGTACCACAACATGTTTCCATCAGGTGACACGCCTGCTCGTTTGCCTTCCTATCGCATAAAAAAAACCAAAGAGAACGTACCTTGACCAAATAACTGAACTTCTTGGGAAAGGCCAGGTCAACCGTTACCCTTAACCGGTGAGCTTGTATGAAGAGAGTGGTAAGTGTGGATGAAGCAAAGAATTTGTGCTGAGATCATAGCGGATGGAGAAGTTTTGGTCTCTGCTTACTCCTACGGGAAATGGGTGTGATGATTTGTATGTATATGTGGACATAGTATGTATTTCGATGCAGGAATCGATCCCGCTACCGTAGTCTCCGAAAGCGGTAGGATCACCAAGTAGTCAATTAGGTTTTCCTTTATGGTGGTTGTAATATGAGCACATATAATTAGTTTAAGCAGAGCACCTTTTCTTCCACAGTAGCCATTTCAAGCGAAGTTCGAACACCTATAGTTATAGATTCTTTGAAACCATTGAAACGTGTGAGCTTAAGTGGGACCCTCGTGCGTTCTCCGTCCTTGTTACACATGTGCCTACCATCATAAAACCATCTCGGTCCCACATTCCATTGAAGGATATCGAATGTTCGATGCAACAGGTGGTATTGGCTTAAACGACAGGGTTGTCACTTTGATTGGTTTTATAAATTTATTTTTAAAATTATTTGTTTCACTTCGTTCGTTCGTTCCACAAAAATCTTCAGCAACTGTATTTTAACATGATATTTTAACATGACGATGATATTCAAATCAAACCTTAAAAACTATTTCATTTAATTATCTCTTTTTACTTTATCAAACTACAAAAAATACATATAACAATCTCACCTAAATCAATTGCTAAAGCCCTAACAGTACCGCAAATTATCTTTATAACAATTTATTTGTGGGACATATTTTTATTTTTAAACCTAAAGTAGAGATCACTAAAATTAAAAAATGCAATGGCAATTAAAATTATTCGTTTAAATTTGGGTTTTTGAGGTGAGTTATTGAAAAAACAAATTCGCGTCACCGCCCTGTTATGAATCTTTGCGATCCAAATTACAGATACAATAATATATCCATTGAGTACAGTACAGAAACATTCGATATTTTCAATATCAAAATATATCAATTAAAGCGATCGCTGCGTGATATCTTTGGCAGCCGATAGATCACAAAATTATTGTTATCTTACTTTTGTATATTTCTTATTTTTTTTATTTAATTTTATACTGCTTATTTTTATTGTATTTCATTATTACATAAGTAACCCTATTGCTAAAATAGTAGCCATGCAGTGCGCAAATTTAAAAAGTTATAGTCCGGGCGTTGTTATATATGTTTATATTGTATTTTTAAGACTTACTTGTTTTTGTGCCTAATAAATAAATAAGTTTGTTCCACTTTTTTTATAAATATTTTTTTTCACAGCCCATATATGTCCCAGTGCTGAGCACGAGCCTCCCCATTTCTAGAGGAATCAACGTTATCCCAGAACAGAATAAATATCTGTAGGCTATACATATATTTATCCCTGCGGGTGATATGATGCGGGGATCGAACTTGCGTCCGTTGACTCCATGGGCGGGGGGCCGCACCACTGAGCCAATTGATCACATAAATAAATTATTAATAACGGAAATATATCATAAATATAAGTACTTTTTAAATCTCTCTCTCTCTCTCTCTCTCTCTCTCTAAATTTAGATATTGTATTTTTTGTTAAACATATTTAAAGTATGCATATATTTGGTTTCGCGGATCTTAGCAAAGTCAGTTTGACTGTCCATCTTTATAATGGATTTCCACGAAGTAACGTCTGACTCCAATTTTCTTCTTCTTCGTGTCAACGGCATCAGTTGTTGTTAGCCCAAAACTTGGTCACTGATACCGCCTCATCTGTTGCCTTCATAAAGTCATCTCCTGAGTAGGTGGCAGAGCACAGAGGGCAATGTCAGATGTGCCATTGTATCTGTGGCTCTCCCATAGTCACAAAAGGAAACTTTGAGAAACCTTTTTACTTCAGCAATGAATCTGAATGTTTAAAAAAAATTGTTAAATCTCACGAGTGTCAACCCTGGAGGAAGTTATCGTTTTTCAGGCCGAACATCGGCTTTGAAGGCTCGCTACGGGACGTCCCATTCGTGGATATCGATATCAGGTGAGCCCATATAACGGGCGTATTAAAAGTCGATTCACGTTGTAAATCACTTCCTTGTTCAAACATTTTACGGGACTTCATTTTACGCTCGAGTGACTTTAATACTTTTCAGGTATATTTTTATGAAGAATTATTTTATCTTGACATCTGATTTGAATGAGCACGGTGGGATAATACCATGCCTCAGCAATGTCAGGTTCTATTTCCACCAGTGGGCCATATATGGAGTTTAAAATTATAGACGCAAAAAAGCGAAAACTCTAGTCAAAAAAAATGTATTGCATATTCGGATCGGAAAAAAATACTGCATCGAATGCTCTGAGTTTTACAGTTACTACGACTGATAGAAAATTCTGTACAGCGTAGAACTGACTACTTTTGAGGCAAACGAGCAGGTGTGTCACTCGATGGAAAGCAATCAACGCCGCCAATAGACATCCGCAGTGCCATAGGCAGTGCGGAAGCGTTGCCGACTTTTAAGGAAAATGTCATTATGGGAGTGGGAGTGGGAGGGGGTAGGGGTACAGTGTTGGGTCTCCGGAACTCGGCCGCTCACCGTACGAAGCGCGGTAGGTAAGCTACCACTGAGACGCCGGTTTTCTGCGGGACTGTGGCAATTCCCCAGGCGACCGGCCCATTCATGCTACAGACAAATATTATGCCATTCTTGATTAAATATTCGTCTGGAGCGTGGCTCTGGTGTGAAGCGGTAAGTTCGCATTTTACGATTTTTTATTTAAGATATATATTAGTTCTAAATGTATCAATCTTAGACAATAATAAACCTATATTAAGTGCGTGATTCACATTCCATTCCATTAGTATTCGACAAGTGACCCTTCCGTTTACCCTTCGAAGGTCCCAACCGATCGGAGGTCAAAACTTACCGCGACCTTGAGTAAACTTGCCGATACTGACCTATCAGGAGTTTCGTATCCCTTTTATGGGTTAAGGGTTAATTGACTGTTACTGGTTGGTTAAATAGTTGTCAAACAAAAAAAAACATTTCTTTTTTCGTTAATGACATTTAAAAAATAATTCTATTATGCCAGGGTTTTTTTTTAATTCCTAATATTTTTCACAGCTTTTCTTATCTCTCTTTCAGTCCTAGGTTTGCTGGAAGAAAACTCAATTTTGAGTTAAGCTCGCCCTTGTACATCTTCTTTCCTCTTAATTCGTGTATTTCCTGTTTTGTGTACAATAAAGTATTAAATAAAAATAAATAATATCAGTTTACACTCTCCCTAAATATTTTTATTGGATTGGCAAGAAAGTATTTTCAGATTTTTAGTGTGAAATGAACATTAATCAGTCAAATGTCTTCCATTCTGTTCAATGACCTTTTGCTGTTTCTGATAACTTCATGATCCCGAACTCATAGAATTTCTGGTCCTTAATGGTAAAAAACTCAACTAAGTGCGATTTGAGGTCATCGTTATGACTGAAATTTTTATCATTTAAAAAATGTTGTAAACTTCGGAATAAATGATAATCCGATGGTACAAGGTCAGGGTTCCGATAGTTTCGTACTTGTTGCTAAATAAGTGTAAGACCTCGCATTGTCGTGGTAGAGAACACAATTGTAAAAAAATGAGATATGAGGGCTCTAATTTAAAAACCCTCTAAAACGACTTTGGACACATTTACATATTTTTGCACCAAAATAAAGGTTTTAAATTTTACTTTCATTATGTCTATAAGTTAACTTACAAAACTTACTTAAATACACAGTAAAATCAATCTAAAAATCTTTTCGGTTGTCTTCCGTAGAGTGTACTATACCTGAAGATGCCTCGTGTTGGGGCGAAACACTTGTCGTTTACAAGATGGAAAAGTGATAATGTGTGTTTGGTGTTGAGTATAGTGGTTGGTGGGTGGAGAGTTGATGGCCGATTTTCGGTAAGTTTTTGGTTTAAGTTCCAAATAAATCCACTAAACCCAACGGAAAAACACACATTGTTAATTTTCTGTTATTGTTTTGCTTGTCGCGGATCTTAGCTGGGTAAAACTTTTGACTGTCCATATAGTGATGGATTTCCGCAAAGTAACGCCTGACTCCATTAATAAACAGCAAAATCAATCTAAAAAGTAATGTTAGCTGCAAATGCCACTAAAATGTAGTATGTTACAATCACAACATATTCAAATTAATCTTCTTATATAAAATTTCTTCTGGATTATTTAGAGGGTTTTGAAATTATACCCCTCATGTATCTATGGGATAAAGCGTGAAAGTTTGTTATGGGATGTGAAGGAAAACGAGCAGGCGTGTCACCTGATGGAAGGCAATCAACGCCGCTCACAGACATCCGCAGTGTCATAGGAATTGTTGAAGCGTTGCCGGTCTGAACGATAAATCTATATCCTATCTTTGGTATTTAGTGTTTCAGATCACCATGCTCGGCGGTGTATACTTCCCATGAAGTACGCCTTAGTATGCCTATTTCTTCCATAAAAAAATTCAATTTTATAAATTATTCGAAATTCATTTTACTATCGTCCCGCGGACAACTGATTCAATGAAATACAATAATGATCTGTTAGAATTTAGCTTCGAGGCGCACTTAGCGATTCTCGCCGGCATCAGTTCGGCCCATATTACTTCACGTCAGTTCTCAAATCATCGATTAGCTATGCCGTATCGATACGTGTTGTGATATATCGAGAAATTGTAGCCTGCGCCGGGCTAAACGAAGGTCTGTCTACAATGTGAAATTTATTAGAAATTGCTTTCAATTTCAAAGTTAATGAAATGTTATCGATGATCTAGTGTGTTGCTCTACTTTATTGTGACTATATGAATAGTTTAAATACAAAAAACTAACTGCCTGCCCGCTATAATCCGTTATGGGTCTTGGCCTCCTTAACGACCTCCTTCGTTTCACTTCTTCTGTCTTAAGCCAACACTCTCCAAGATGTCTTTTTACCAAGCCTCTTTAAATCTTCTTTAACACAATCTATCCACGCTTCCTGGGTCGTCCTCACTGCCTATGGCATTGCGGATGTCTGTGGGCGGCGTTGGTTGCTTTCCATCGGGTGACACACCTGCTCGTTTGCCTTTCTATGCCATAAAAAAATGTAAATGTTAGTATATAATGTGCTGTGGATTTTCTTTTGAAAAAATAAATAAAGAAATAAATCTAAGTACCGTCAACCCCTAATGCTAGTTCGTTTAAAGTGGGCGATGTAAAACTAGCCACGAATAGATAACCGGGCGACGTGCGCCAGGGTGTACTGATGGCACGTATCAGGGTCTTTGTGGGACCTCTCCACAGAAATATGGCCCGGAGCGGAATGAAGAGCTAGGAGAGTGATAGACACGGCTTTACACAATTATTTATTTATTCAAACTTTTTGCACAATACGTAAATCAGGCGGATTTAATGCCATTGGACATTCTCTAACAGTCAATCTGCGGGCGAAACAGAGAAGATCGGTTTGAAGGTGGTGTAGCTTGTACAAAAAAAAATTAAAACTAATTTTATAATTTTAAATACGTACAATACGTATACACACATACATACATACACATGCATACATATATATTAGAACATTGATAGACATATACAAATTACTCACGAAAAAATAAATAATAAAAGAAAAAGTTGAAAAAATAAAAATTCACCTTGCTGTTCCTTATGAACAGGGCTTCAAAAATTGTCGGACTTTGACTTTAAAAATGAATTTGCTTGATGCTTTTTAATGTCAAGAGGAATGTTGTACCAGAGCTTTATAGCCATTAAGGTGAAAGATTTAGAAATGAAGCCAGTGCGGTGTGAAGGAGTAAGAAGTTTTAGTTTATCCGTGAAACGGAACTTTGCTTTCAGGTACATTAGAGGACAAGGATCGTTTAAAATTGTGAAAAGGGTGCAGAGTATTCTAACACCTCTGCGTTGGCGAGCTTGACTGACTACGCACGCATCGTATTAAATATAACATTTACATCTGTATAATATTTGATTCATCTGCTTTCACTTTATGTGAATGTTGTGTCTATCTATAATTAGGATTACATTTAAAATGTTATAGAACTATTTAGTACTATATAATAATGCATAATGAATGTAACTCCTGTTTATGGTCCATTAATAAAAAAAAAAAAAAAAAATATATATATATATATATATATATATATATATATATATATATATATATATATATATATATATATATATATATATATATATATATATATATATATATATATATATATATATATATATATATATATATATATATATATATATATATATATATATATATATATATATATATATATATATATATATATATATATATATATGTACACAAAAAGCATAAACTTACAACACATAAAGTGATAACCTTACACTGTGAATGCTTGGTAGGTACATTAATCATTGACACAAATCTTTCTGTATAATATATCTATAATAATCACACATCTACGTTATAATACGTCGTAATCATACACACACACACACTATATGTATAATAATCACAGATGTTTTCACACACCTATGCTAGATAATCGGTAGCTCTATAGATTAAATTATTAAGTTTTATTAAGTGGTATCTGGGCCCAGAATAAACCCGTAAGATTTAATGGGCTCACAATAGTTGTAAGGTATATTTTATTTCCATTAATTAAAACAAAAAAATAAAAATAATTATTAATAATTTTTATTTCATTTTCTTAATAGACTATTTTCATAGCAAAGGAAACAAGGGGCCATGTACTTACGATCGCCTATAGACTTACCTCCAAGTGACCCTTATACTCGATTCCATGTGTTCCCATAAAAAAAGAAAAATAAAAACCAGATTTATTGAAATGAGACGCTCATTGATATCGTTTATCATTTATTTTGTTTGAGTACTTTTTTATTCTCAATATGATTAATGGATTCAAGCGTTACTTTGCGGGAATCCATATTGCGGGTGAAAAGTCAAACTACCTTGCTTACTTAGTTATTCCACCGGCTCAGTGATCCAAAGTGGATTTTGGCCTCTGAAACGAGAGTCTTGCATCTTTCTCTTTACTGCGCTAATTCTTATCAAATTCACGCAGAACTGGCCATCGACCATTTCGTCGACCAAATATCTTCACACTCCGAACCTACCCCATTCGCTCAAGGTGATCGAGTCAACGAAGTCGATGCGCCTTGATCGACTACCTTGCTTGTGAAAAAAATTCGATAAATAATATTCTGTGCATACGAACCTGTATATACATACAACATATCTTTTTAACATAGAACACAATGCGTTTCGACTCAACACGAAGAAGCATTATCAAGTAAAATAGACTCTCCTGAAGAAAACCATTGAATAAGTAGTCAACTATTGACTTGACTTGAATTTGTCTTAGTAAGATAGTTATTGACTTTTCTTAATATTCAATTCTTACAAACGCTTAACTCTATGGTCGTTTGATCCCACTATTATGCTAAGTGATGTGTGGCTAACTTCTTTGTCGGAGGAGCCGCGGACATCGAGCGCTATTTCGCATAACTTTCCAGGTAATCGTGTTACGGACGCCGTATTTGGTATTTCGGAAAATTATCCATATAAGTTGTTTGCGTCTTCTATACTCGCGTCTATGAAACATTGACATTTAATATTTTGTTGAGTGGTTCAACACAGTCAGAGATATGATCGGAGAAGAATCTGGCAACGCTTCCGTCACTTCTGGGATGTCGCTGTATATCGTGGCAAAGAAACGAAATCGTAGTAAACCGTAAAATGAAAATTTAGCACCAGAGCCAAAAACTTTTAAGAATTCCGAAAAAAAAATTGTATCCGATCACTCAAAAATAGTCAGATTCAACGCTGTACAAAATTTTCTATTAGTCCTAGAACTGTGAGACTCTATATTATTAATATGTCTATAAAATATTTTTTTCAGTGTCGTTTACCGCGTTTTCGCTTTTCTGAGTCAATATAATTATTTTATAAAGAACAAAGGTACTGATTGCTTTGACATAAAGGAAACTAAACCTAAGTAACCTCTGTTATCAAATACCTGGAAAGATTGCCCGCAGCGAATGTTGGCTCTCTTGACAAAGGTTGGTCCAAACTTTGCCGCAAAGGAATAGTTTGCATGCATCAGTACCTGGTGTTGCAAGCCTTTGTCATAGGTACGCTTAATTAATATTTGATAGGGTTTGAATACGTTTGAAAGGAACAGTTGTAAACAATAGCATCATATGAATAATAAAATTATTTGTAATAACGTAATATATCACAATAGTAACTCATTTTTTTCGACCCATAAATAATATATCTGACAGTTGGGATATGGCCTCCACATATCTGGAGAGATGGACATTAACTATCATACTAGTCCAAGGTGGATTAGCGAGACACTGAAACTCAGAATAAATATCTGTAAGTTGATTAATGGAGTCAGGCGTTACTTTGCAGAAATCCATTACTATGTAGTCAGTTAGAACTTTTACTTAGCTAAGATCCGCGACAAGCAAACAATAATGGAAAATTAATAATGTGTGTTTTTCTACTGGAAGAAGTGGATTTACGAGGAAATTAAACTAAATCTTACCCAAAATACCGCCATCAGCGACTCTCCACCTCCCAACCACTATTCACAACACCAAACACACAATACCACTTTTCCACCTTGCAAACGACACGTATTTCGTCTCAACACGAGGCACTATTTGGTATAATCGACTCTACGGAAGACAACTGTTAAGTCTTGTGTCGTTCTAACTGTCTACATACCTGTAAATTATACACACACACTCACACATATGCATATGTATCATCACCATCATCAACAGCCTAAGACAGTCCATATCTGGACATAAGTCTCTCCTAAGCGCCACTTAGCCCGATCTTCTGTTTCACGCTTCTTCCTCTTCTGTCCTATATACCTATATGTGAAGAAAAACGAACAGTGGGTACGCACGATCAGGTAAGGTCGTCTCTGTCGAAGTTAAGCTAAATTATTTTATGAATTTTGCCATACTGAGCCAAAAAGCTTCCCTCCCATTGTACCAACCTAAGTGGGCTAAATGAAATACAAAATTTAAACAATTTCTAGTGTCAATAATTTCGCTGCTCTATTGTCTCGGACGACACGGGTCCATATTTAGGGGAATTACCGGCTCGTCGCGGCCGCATTGCAGTACGAGTTAGATACACGAACAATTAGACCGCTTTGTCCGATATTGAATAGTGAACACGGAGCGAACCTGTAATAGCGCTTTTCGTGTATATTCCTCGATAGATAAATATGGATACGACCGTTTCACAAATTATTATCATGTGACGAAAAACAGATAATTGTATGTGTATGTATGTGCAAGGTTTTATAAGAATGCGTTTTGTAGAAATTGTTGAAAAACATTTGAAACAAACAAAAACGGGGTAAAGCTACATAAAGCCATTTAGATAATTAAAATAAAACAATTTTCAAAATCAATTATCTTTAGCTATTATTTAGCAATCAAGAATACAATAAATTGAATGAATAGGAAATAACATATGATAAATATTTATTTGGGTTATATAAATTATATTAAATCAAAGTTCAATATATTAAAAACGTAATACTGTACCATGTTATCGATATTGTATTCCTAGCCCACAACAAATATTTATTTCACCATCGTCTCTATCCGACAGTTCTTTGGAAAAAATCGCTATAAGCGATAAGATGATAATTTGAACCATCAAAATTACATGTCATATAGAAAGTAATTTGATATTTCGCCAAAATCATACATTTTTTTCTTAGTAGCTCAGCTATTAAGCTTTGTTCGTTGAGTGTTTATAGCTGAAGACCCAACTTTATTCGCCCCCTTTCGTTATTCATATTTTATCCTAAAATAAGCCACGCAGTTTCAATGTCCCTAGTGTTGTATAACAGATATATAGAACAACAGCAATTAACATCAGGGAACATTTACTTACTTAACAATTTGAGAATTAAATAAAAACAACAGTGTTTTTTTAAACGACCGTTATTTAAAAGAAGCGTTAAAAAATCGCCGAGGACTTTTCCCGCCAAATTACATCAGTGACGTTGTGTTTTTATTTCATTTTCATAATCTTATAATATTATCAGTTATATTGTTTAATTATGGTGGCGTATTATGCAATATAGTTCGATTATGGTGTACAAGTGAATTGATATGAAATAAATGCGTGTATCGTAACTTTTTAAGTTGACTAAAAAAGTCCATAGAAGGGCACTAATTTATCAAGACGTAACGTGATAAGCTGACTTGGAACATTTCAAGAGATTGGATATTATTGTATTTTACTTGACACTGGCATAATAGTTGTAACTAATTGCCATCAAAGAAAAGAAAAGAAATGATGAAAAAAACGTCGCCAACTGATAATTTAAGAATGCTGACGTATTATTTATAATTCTTCGACACTATTAAAGAAAAAGGAACATCCATGTTATGCAACACATAAATCTGTGCTTTCGCACAATTTCCGAATGCGTTCTACAGCTGACAGATGTCCTCCTACCTGTTCAGACACGATGTCGAATTGAATAGCGTCCATGTATGTACATTTGTTTTAGTTACACCTAAAATAGATATTATACTAGATCTACTGTAATAGATATATACAATTGGTATCCATATGTATATACATATTATATATCTATTATATCATATGAAATCTTTAGTCCTGTGTTGGAAAATGAGCGATGGCGTACACTTTACAACCACGAGATTTATGAGCTGTACAATGAGCGGAATATCATCAAAAACATCAAAATTGGATGTATTCGTTGGGCTGGACACGTAATACGGATGGACGAGGCTAGAGTATCCAAAAGCCTATTAGACGGCAAACCAGATGGTTGTAGAAGCCGCGGTAGCCCTAAGCTCAGATGGCTAGATGGAGTCGAGAATGATGTAAAGGCGTACGTTGTTTCAGTCTGAGAAGCTGGAAAGAAAAAGCCAAATTAAGTTCCGATTGGAAAAATTAACTGGACCAGGCAAAGGCCTACCCGCGGCTGCAATGTCTTGATTATTATGATATGAAATCCAATGGTTAAATGTCTTCAGAAAAATTCCTTTTTACACTCTGAGTTCAAAGTCAGCCATAGTCTTATCTGTATCTCACAAGAGATATAAAAGAATCTAACAATCACAATGAGATTTACCAGTCTACTACTTTTCTTCCAAAATCCACTCATAAGCGTGGTCTCTGCCAACCCCTGCGGAGGATAGGCGTGAATATATAAAAAAAGAATATATAAAAAATATTTATTTCAAGTTTGGACATCCCTCAAATCCGCCTCAGTCAAGTATGATCGGATAATGTCCATTGCTCTACACACGTGGAGACTTCTTGCCCAGCGATAAGACGTAGGCTGAATGGATATATATTTCACGCCGGTAAGAATACATTACTCATACTAACGGGGAGAATCGTAAAGGCGTATTATACGTACGTAAATTGTTTCGAAAATCGCGCGACGCGAGTGCGGTGTTCGCGCGGCGTCAAATCCGCGTGTCTGCGGCCGTCGACGTAGCGATTTATTCCAACACATTTTGTTTATAAATGATATAATGCGATACTGTACGCGCTTCTCCGCGAGCGGGCTCGCGTTCGACGCATTCGGAATCTATATAGAGTTGTCATTTTTACAGCAGAGCCCCTAGGCTGACATATATTTATTCAGATCTATATAGTGGTAGATGATCACCGCCTCCATAGATACCCACAACGTCGGAGGCGTCTCGGATCTATTTATGGCCTTTTTTCAGCAAATACCGTCTTCTCTTGAATGCCCCTGAATTTCATGTGGTAAATCGTTTAACATTTGCATAGTTTGGGCAAAAAACTGCAAATAAATGTAAAACCTAATATTTTTTATAATAGACATCAAAATCAAAGATAGATAAAGATCTCTTTCATATGGATGAGTATTTCATCTAGGTGAGTATTTCATCTGGATAAGTATTTCATGTGGATGAGTATTTCATCTGGATGAGTATTTCATCTGGGTGAGTATTTCATCTGGATGAGTATTTCATCTGGATGAGTATTTCATGTGAATGAGTATTTCATGTGGATGTCTATTTCAATTCATTTATATTGGAACCAAAAAAGAACCTGGTTTTACAGATGTCTGTGCAACGATAGATTTCGATCGGACGACACGCTTGCTTACCTTTCTATCCCACATAAAAGTTTAGGATAGGAACATCATCATTACAATTCATCCATCCAGTCTACTACTGGATATTTTTTTTTATTGAATATGGGATAATTTATATTACTTTATATTAGTCTATTTACTTGCATGTTAAACAGTTATTGTGAAATTCGTAGGCGAAATTAAAGCACGCAGCTCTATAGAATTCTACCATATACGGGGTGTTAAGAATGCTCACGTACATTTCCTAGCACTCCCGCTTTTATGTAGGGCATTTATTCTTGGAACACCCCCACGTCTCGCGGGGGTTTAACCACACCCCGCCTGTATGTTTTGTTTACTCGATTGTTTTCGATATTGTTTGTCATTGATCTATCAATGGGTTATAATTGAACTTTCTGATTAAAGATCTAAGATAATTCAAATTTAAATTCTTTGTTGTCGACATAATAGATTAAATTTCATTTCACAAACGTCAGTCCTCTGGGCGGAGAAGAAACGGCGAAAGAAACTTCACAGGTATGCTCTTTTGAAATGTATGCAGATCAAATTTTATAGAGACACTGATGAACAGGAGAACGTTTGAAAGGAAGAAATTGGTAAGAATGGTTACTAGAATCAAGCGTTACTTTGCGGAAATTTATTAATATAATTTTTTTTTATTTTATTTAATTTTTTAGCTTTGATGTAATAAGATCCGATGTGTGTGTGTCTATGTATGTATGTATCTATCTATCTCTTAAAAATACGATATTTATGCGTTGGGGCGTCATCTGAACATTACACCCAAAAGGTAATAAGTAATAACTCAAGCCTACTAGATAGATGTCTCTGTAGGCAATTGTAGCCCATACCCGTTCGGAGCGCAATGCGTACCCCTCAGGAAAGTGGTGATTTATCAAAGAATTTTCTCACCTAATAAATAACACATACATCTGTAACGTTACGCGCGATATAACCGAGTTACGTAATAAGAAACTGACGGAATTGTAAACGAACAAAGAATTTATTAAAAAAAATCGCTTTACAAACTATACGTTTCAGACATTTTGGAACTGGACAATGGTAGGTTTGGATATTTCTTTTATAGGAATTGGTTTTAACTATTAGGCCAGTGGATAGTTAGAACTTTTATTTACCTGAGATCCGCGACAAGCAAACAAAAATAGAAAAATAATAATGTGTGTTTTTTACTGGAAGAAGTGGATTTACGGGGAACATAAACTAAATCTTACCTAAAAAACGGCCGTCAGCAACTCTCCACCTTCCAACACATCAACAACACTAAACACACACTACCACTTTTGCACCTTGCACACGACACGTGTTTCGCCTCAACAAGAGGTATCATCAGGTATAGTAGACTCTACGGAAGACAACCGTTAAGACTTTTTCTGTCAAGTTAAAAAGTCATGATACACGCATTTATTTCGTATAACTTCACAAATACGCCTTAATCGAATTATATAATACGCCACCACAATTAAACAATATAACTGATGATAGTATAAGATTATGAAAATGACATAAAAACACAACGTCACTGGTATAAGTTAGCGGGAAAAAGACCGTGAAACATCTGATCGTGGGGTATGGGAGTGAAATCGTAGACCGAAACGTCGTCTTGATTCAGGCTACGTTCCTCTTCACTCGACTATATATATATTTTTTTTATGGCATAGGAAGGCAAACGAGCAGGCGAGTCACCTGATGAAAAGCAACCAACGCCGCCCATAGACATCTGCAACGCCATAGACAGTGCAGAAGCGTTGCCGACCTTAAAGGACAGTGAAATTATGGGAGTGGGAGTGGGAATCGGAGGGGGAGTGGGAGTGGGAAGGGGAGGGGTTTGGGCCTCCGGAACTCAGACCGCTCACCTTACGAAGCGCAGTAGCTAAGCTACCACTCAGACGCCGATTTTCTGCGGGAGTGTGGTACTTCCCCGGGCGACCCGGCCCATTCATGCTACAGACAAATAATATGCCATTCTTGACAAAGTATTCGTCTGCAGCGTGGCTCTATCGCTATTAAAAAATATACAGAATCACTTACACGCAGCCATGAGCTAACGGTAGATACCAAGTCGTTGTCAATGTTTCACATCTAAATACTAAACGTCCTATGATGCTTCTCTTTTTTTTTATAGTAAATCATGCAAACCAGCAATGACTACCAGGTGACCATGCTGGTCTTTAATAATAAATGTTATTAAACTATGGTTCTTTCTTTCCAGTTTATAAATCATGTTTTGCTCTTTACGTAAAATGTGTTAAATTATTTATCTGTTATTACACAGGTGGTAAAGCTCGAGGATGAGGCACATAAAAGCATGTGAAATTTTATTAAAACTAATTTGTTAAAAAATGCCGGCGACGTGGTTCGCCACCCGTCCCGTCCTGATTTCCACGAGGGCGAGAAGCGACTAACGGAGAGCCGTTTCGCTACGATGAATGCTAGAGGAAGGATGGATGGAAAGATGGATGAGTTTAGAGGAAGCAAGGAAGGTGTGCCGAGATCTGTGGTCTCTGCCTACCCCTACGGGAGACATATACTCATCTATCTTTTCATGTATCCTTCCTCTCACACTCATCGTAGCGAAACGGCTCTCTGTTCGTCGTTACTTGCTCTCCTGGGAATCAGGACGTGACGGGTGGCGAACCACGTCGCCGTCATTTTCGGTATTTCGGTATACCTGAGCATATATTTCATAACTGTGTAATTGGCATCTTTAAGTAGATATATTAATATTTTTCTTTTTGAAAAAATATCGTATCCATATTCAAATAAGAAAACCATAAATTCTATCAAGAAGAGCATGGTACTGTATTAACCCCATACAAGATTTATGTGATTCGAAATGACGGTCGCTGTTTCAGTGTTGCCCTAAGTACGGAATATACTGGCGATATTTTTGCATACCTTGGGGGAAAAGAAATATTTATTGAGAGCAACACCAGAGGAGTTTGACACGCGGATACCTCAATCAAGTTCACAGTACAAAGGCCTACGCGAACTGGAGTATTTTGGTATCGCATACAATTTCATATTGCGCTGTAAATCATAATATTGAAATACTTCCTCGTGAGGGCATGGAGACGGTACATTGGGTGGGTATTGAAAGTTCTGGTGACAAATGACGTGATAAGAAGGGGGACGTATTCTTGGGAATATTAAATATTACCTCAATAAAGTCACCTTTTCTATTCTGTTATTTCGATACCGATAGCCATTATTATGCCAATATTATGCCATTCTTTTCAAAGTATTCGTCTGCAGCGTGGCTCTACCACTATTAACCTCATTTCAAAAACACGAACATTAACCCAACATTGACTGGCGGGTAACCAGACTCATAACAAATATCTGTGGGCCGTACATATGTATGTACATTTATCCCAATGTGGAAATAGAACCCGCGACCATTAGACCCATAGGTGGCAGCCGCTGAGCCAACTGATCGTTATTACATGAATACTCGTAACATAGTAAATCCCCTCCCTTGTACCCTAATTAAAATTGTTAGAACATAATTACCAATAATCTGTGTAGACATAAGTCTTAAGATATTTGATCTTCAATACAACTGTAAACATAACTTACGGAACTCACAGAGCCCGGTGGTTAAACGGAAGCCTGATAAAACATTGGAAATCTGTAAAACACCTCCATCTCGTTACGGGATCGTGTACAAACATGGGGCTTCGAATTTAACGCCCTATTGTTTTGGAGCGCTAAAACTGCGCTTTACGTAATGCATAAAAAAACTTAATTAGTGCTGTTTTATGTTCTTTTTTTACGTACTGTAACTGGAATAACTTATAAATCTTTTCTTTCCTTTTTTTATCGAGAAACATTTACAAGAAATGGATTGTCATATATGGTCAGCTGATTGTTATATTAATTTTGTTTTAATTTTGCATTAAAATGGCGGCAAGATTGGTTGCCTGATAAATTTCTTTATTTTATTGAAAACTTTTCAATCTTTTGTCTTTTTTCAAGATTGATAGTAACTGTTTGAACATACGCAGGCTGAAAAGGCGTCGATCTGCCAAGGGTTGCTGGTAGAAATTGTATGCTTTAAACCGAAAACCAGCGTGTGATCGACTGCAGCGTAAGACGATTCAAAAGTGGAATGCTTCGTCCCATTCAAAGAGTAAAATAAAAAAAAATATTGTAAAACTGTTGCGTGTTAGTAAAATTAATATTTTATTATTCTCTATATCAACGGAGAAGAACTATCAAGTTAATACAGTATGTATTAACTTGATAGTTATTAAAGTATGCTCTTATCTATCATATTTAAAATTAATCAAGAAAAACTTGGTACTTTTAGTAGTGGTACTTCCCCGGGCGAGCCGGCCCATTTATGCTACAGAAAAATACTATGCCATTCTTGACAAAGTCTTCGTCTGCAGCGTGGCGCTACCACTATAGAAAGTCTGTTATTAATCTTACAACATAAATTTAAAATTCACATACCACGTCATTTTAGACGCTCCGATTACCCCAAGACGAACTCCCTTACCCGTGTTTTCTTTGTTCAAAACCCTGGACCAATATTTGGCCTAATTATACAGTTGATTTCACACTTACACTGAATTTGGCCGCGTTTGTCTTTCTTACGTTCCCGACTCAGCCAGACAGCTGGCTTGTTATCAACAGTCGAACAATTTCCTTTCACCCGTTTTGCAAGATATTCCTTGTTTTTGAAAGAATTACAATATCATTCTTTAATATTTAATATTAAAATATTATTATATTATACAAATAAATATGGTTTATATGGGAATATGGTAATATATTAAAATTATAAATATTATAAAGGCATGCAACGTCTATGGGCGGCGTTGACTACTTTCCATCAGGTAACACCGCTGCTCGTTTGCCCTCCTATCCCATAAAAAAAACTTTGGTAAGTTTATTAATGGAGTCAGGCGTTACTTTGCAGAAATCCATCACTATGTGGACGAAAAGTGACTTTTCGTCCACATAGTGATCTGTTATTTTCCGTAGAGTCTACTATACCTGAAGATGCCACGTGTTGGTGCGAAACACGTGTCGATTACAATGTGGAAGCTACCACCCTTCCACATTGTAATGCGTTTTTGGTGTTGTATAGTGATTGGTGGGTGGAGAGTTGCTGGCCGTTTTTCGGTAAGTTTTTGGTTTAAGTTCCAAATAAATCCACTTCATCCAGCAGTCAAACACACATTATTAATTTTCTGTTATTGTTTGCTTGTCGCGGATCTTAGCTAAGTAAAACTTTTGACTGTCCACATAGTGATGGATTTCCGCAAGGTAACGCCTGACTCCATTAATAAGTCAATAAGGTTATTTACCTACGAGAAAAGTAAAAACTTAAACTTTTACAGATCGTGAAAAGTAGAAAGGGTTCTTACTTGAGATATATATGAGACATGACCGGTACAAATTATTTGAACTAATCATGATGGGAAAAATCAAGCAAAAGACAGATTTATCGGAGAATAAAATCTAGGCTACACAGTGTTTGACAGTAGATAGGAAGAGCAAGATTGCCTCATTGTTTCACCTTCTAAAAACGGAGATAGTTATGCTGAATTGTCTGACAACCTTTACTAGTCAGAGAGGCAGTAAAATAAGACGAAGAACGAATAAAAAGAATTACCGTTAAGAAACAAAGTCGAAATTTATCTTGATAAACTTTCGCACAACAGAAACAAGATAACACGAAGGAGATAAATTAGTGATGTACCCCTAACACCACAAGTTACAATTAACAATCGATAGTTTGTGCATAATAAAACGGCGGTGTGAGCGTTCGCTTTGGTGTGAAGGGACGGGAATCACGGCGGGAAAGATTAAACATTTCGCGCGAGTACTATTAATCAGATCGCCGATTGCACTCTCAAACATTTAGTTTAGTGATGCGAAACCTAACTTTATATCGATATCGATTAAATCATGTGATTTGGTTATCACAAGAGAATATAAATAAAACATATAAAAAATAAAACATTTTCTAAAATGGCCAAATAAATAATAAAAAGTTGTATACTAATTTTTTAGTAAATTTACTTTCTATGTCAAATTTGGAGATCCTTGAAGCTTAATATTATTTTTATTATGATAAATTATACTTGCTATAATTAACTACTTAAAATAAATTCTCTACAAATCTCCAAACAACGCGTGGCAAAAAGATGGACTTCATACATTTTTAAGTAGGTATACTATTTCTAGAGATTAAGATACCCCATTATTACTCATGGATGTCGTTCGAGAAAACCATAAGAACACAAAATAGATACTAGAAATATTATAAAAACCACTCTAGAAATAAAAACCACTCTATTTGACGACATAAATAATAGACCTCGTATCAACATAAATATTTATTAATATCGATACCTACAGTTATTTATTCTGTTTGCATGATTGTCCTCGTCTTATGTCTATTTTGAAAGGCACACACAACATTTGTGTCGTGTTCTATCTTAGAATTGATCTATGAGTGTAAACATTTTATATTTTATATCGATAACTGACATTGATAAACTATCAAGTGAACATCACTATTGAAAACCCGAAGGGATCGAGTGAACCGCTCGGTTAGTGTGAACTAAATGAATCATTAATAATGCAAAGTTAACGCGCCGCTTGCGATTCGACCCGGCCCGACCGCACTTCGGATCATCGATGTCGATGTCTACGTGAACGCCCCTCACTACACACACGTTTGTTACAACGTAAATAATTGATGTTACGTGTGATGTTGGATTGATTCGGTCGGAAGCTTATTGGTGTTTGAATACGTTATTTGGTGATTGGGTGTTGAAATGCAAATGGTTCATTACTTGTTAACTAGTGGATTACAGGCGATAATTTGATTCATTAAACATTGACGTGATGGAACAGAACTGTTGATTGAGGTTCAAATGGACACTTTTATTATATAATAAAACATAAATAATAAAAAAAATCCAGCGAAGACAAGGAAGAGCTTAAAGAGTGTCAAAAGCGAATTGGTAATGTAAGGTAAGCTTTTATGCGTCATATAAAATATAGGCTGAAGTCAGCTGGTAAGGAAGAAAGCGGACAAAATACTACTACCGCCATCGTCTAGTTTTTTCGTAAGATTCTAATTATAACTACTACAATGTTTTTTTGAGTCACCGTGTATAATCTTATATTACTCTTATATCGCTTTTACCATGAAGAGCTCTGCTCCGAGGAATTGTTCGTAATAATTCCTACCGCTGAATTCCACTATCGCACAAGTTGCCACAAAGAAAAGTTTCATCCCCGTCACTTAAGTCACCGACATAGCCTTTCGAATTAGAAAACTAAAGTAACAATGGGCTGGGCACGTTCTTCGGAGATCCGACAATCATTGGAACAGACGAGTGTTGAAGTGGAGACCGCGTCTCCGTAAACGTAATGTAGGATGCTCCCCGGGCTAGAGCGATGATCTGCGCAGGGCGGCTGGCAGAAACTGGATGCGTGAAGCCGAAGATCGGGCTAAGTGGCGCTTCTCGGGGTAGGCTTATGTCCAGCAGTGGACTGCCGCAGGCTGTCGATTGATGTCGAGAAAAATGCTATCACAAACTGTTCATATGATAATGAAAGTTGCTAATCTGTTAGGATCAAGATTAAACTTAAATAATTTATAAAAATATGATGCATCCGAATCTCTTCCGCTTCCGCCAACGCTTGTGCAGTGCTCACGTTGTTATAGATGTGTAAAGGTGGCGTTAGTTTTTTTTTTTCAAATTAAGCTATGTCCTTGGTGTTTGAATGAAGTAAAACTAAATAATATTACATGAATCATTGAATTACTTGTAAACATATTCATGTCAAACATTTCTAATAAATATCTTTCAGGGACATTCGTACAAAGATCTGCGATACGCCCTGACCGTCACCCTTCCCGCTAACTTGACAACCGCCATTTTGAAAAGGGATCGGACATGACATGCCAACAATTTCAGGGTTGCCAGAATAGCCGAACGACATGACAAATACTTATTCGGGAAATTCTTTGGGTTGAGTTTTTTTTTATTTGTAAACATTGTAGGAGGGAAACCTAATTGATAGTTTTTTAAATGTTTTGAAAGTTACTGCAATTTGAATGAAATTGACAACCAATTGGCTCTGTGACAAATTTACTTCAAAATCTATGAACACGGGTTTTGATTTCCGTTTCGGAATAAATATATGTATGAGCCAGAAGTATTTATTTCAAGTTGGGATTTTATATCAAGAAAATAATCAATATAGGTTAAGCGTGGTGAGTTAATTTCCATTTCTTTAAAAATGGGGCAGCCCCATTCCCAGCATTGGGGCTGTACTGTAATACTATAATAATTATTTGCTTCTGTTTTCCATTTCGATTTCAATTTGATAGTATTTGTTAAAAATTTAATTAAAATATAATTATTTTAATTAATTTGTAATACTCCAAATAGATGGGATAATGGTCTAGAGACAGAACAAGAATTTTTTACAACATCAACATAAACAGAATTCTGAAATACCCTAAAAATATTCCATGGTATCAAGAATGGGCCAGCTTGTTCTGAGAAATACCGTTGCCTCACAGATTATTGCTGTTAAGTGGTACTATTTGTGAATGGTGGGATCCAAAGCCTCAAATATTTTCCCCTTCCTTAATTTTTTCTTGCCCACCCATTGTTCACATCCCTACCTTAAGATAGGCAACGTATATGCAGTGACCTCTATATTGTCCTTCCATGGCTAGCGTTAGTTACTTACCATAAGGTAATCTAATTACCCATTTGCCTTTATGTTCCATAAAAAATACATTCTTATTATAAATAAATAAATAATGTGTTGCCTTTTTGATGAGTTAATCACTTTTTGCCAACCCTACCGACGTCATCAACAAATGACAATCGCTCAAAGACCGGAAGCCTTCAGAGGTCCCATTTCGCGTAGTATGACATTCAATATCCCTTTGCATTACTCAAGCATTAACCAGCCCACTATTTTGTAAAACATCTATTATTTGAGAATAGTTTAATCATTTAAAGGTGATGATTCTTTACTCATTTGACATACCAACAGCAAACATACATAATGGTCTGCCAAATATGTCCACGCATCTCACTTTTGATCTCAGCTCGACTGGCTGACTATTCGCCAATGCAGAGAAGTTAAAATACTCTCTACCATTTTCACAATTTTGCGATCTTTGTGCTCCAGTGTATCTGAAATCATTGTTCCAATACCTGGTTGTTTCTAATGACATCTATCTCCGTTCCACGGATAATCTAAATCTTGTTACTTCTTCACACCGCACTGGTTTTATTTCTAAATCCTTCCCCTTAACGGCTAAAAATGCCTCAAACAAATTTCTCTTTAAATTTAAAGTCCGATAATTTTTTAAGTCCTGCTCATAAGCATGAGAGTACTTGCTGCAAGGTGATTCTTTTAATTTATTTTTATTACTGGTATATGTATGTGTATTGTATATATTTAAATGTATATGATTCTTTTTTTTTTTAGTAGAGCTGCACCACCTGCAAACCAATTTTCTCAGTTTCGCCCGCTGGTTGTTGAGAAAGTCCAATAGCATTGAGTCCACCTGTGGTATATTTTACAAAACTTGCAATAAAGTATAGTAGTTTATATATATATATATATATATATATATATATATATATATATATATATATATATATATATATATATATATATATATATATATATAATGGCATATTATTTGTCTGTAGCATGAATGGGCCGGCTTGCCCGGGGAATATGACCCCTCCCATAATGACACTTTCCTTAAAGGCAGGCAACGCTTCTGGGCGACGTTGATTATTTTCCATCAGGTAACACGCCTGCTCGTTTGCCTTCCTATCCCATAAAAAAGTGAGCTCGTCACGTTACATCTTAACAAATGATGGCTATTCTAACAAAAACCTTCTATGGACTTTTTCTGTCAACTTAAAAACTAACGATACAACGATACATTTATTTCGGATCACATAAGTCTTAATCGAACTATATTGTATAATACGCCTCCACAATTAAACAATATAACTGATAGTAATATAAGATTATGAAAATGAAATAAAAACAATATAAAAAAAATTATATAAGTTGGCGGGAAAAATCGAAATGTACTTCTTGCGTCGACGATAAAGAAATCGAAATTGAATTTTTTTACTATAGTTAAATAAAGAAGTGTTTGTTTAAATAATTTAAAACAATTTGATTCCGAGATCATAGCAGATGGAGATCTGTGGTCTCTGCCTACCCTACCCTACCCTACCCTACGGGAGACAGGCGTGACGATATAAATGTAGAAGGAAAAAAACAGATAATGATAACAGTGATTTGCAGTGTTTCTATCAAAAAAAAATCTCTTTGGTTTTTAAACAAACATAGTAAATTATTCTTGTATAAACATACGCATACACCATACACACAAATAAATATTCACAGAGAATGTTACCCTAAAAGAATTATAAGTAAACAGCAAGATAATCAATCAAATCAAACTAAATGGTAATCCTGCGAATAGTTAATGGTAACCCTTTCCAGGTCCATCTCATGTCATTTGTTTCGGCCGAAATCCGCGCCTCGCCACGGCCACCCCTTGTTCCTTGATATCAACTCTTATTTATAGTCGAAACGCCAACGAAAATGGGGTGAACACTATTTGTCATCGACGAAAGCTTCGCTCGATCCTCGGCAGCCCCTCAAGGGTATCCGATGGGATGTATGGAGTATGTATGTAAATTCGGATAATGTCTGTCCATTTTTATTCATAAATAATTTTATTTAATCTCATTTATGTAATTTATAATTAAATAAAATGTAAAAAAAAATAGTTGCATATTAGAAACTAGAAAAGGAACAATTTATAGGAGAACTAAAAAAGAAACATTTTATAGGAGAGCCACGAAAGGAGTGGGTTTCTTACATTTATCTTCACAACTATGAAATGAAATATGAACATTTCAAATCTTAATAAGGAACGTGGAACATTTTATAGGAAAGTCAATAAGTTGATCAAATTTATTCCAAGTCTAGATATTCTGCCAATCCACCATGGACAAGTAAAAAGAGGATGAAAAGGGAGGATGAAGGGAAAAAGGACTTGTTTTTATTTTTTTATTCTTGCTTGTACTCTGACGGTGCCGGAATATATAATCTGACAGTCCATCTGTTTTACAAGCTCAAAGTTTCTCAGAGAGCTATGGAGAGGATAATATTTAGAGTTTCTTCGATCTGTGATTTGAAATAAAGAAATCCTTCGGAAAACCATAAACATCGACCAGATTATGTATGTAAAAATGCGTTTATATACGTTGCATATAAAAATCTTAACCAAGTGCAAAAAGATTTATCGATATTTTAATCTATTTCAGAAAGGCCTAATCATAATTTGGTAATTTACTAAAAAGTAACATAGCTTTGCCTTTGAATATAAATAGTAAATGTAATATTTCCTGATTTTTTTAATATTGTTTCATTTCTATGCAACGTATCGTATTTTTCAAATTCAACTCTAAAATATTTTTCGCTGTAGTCAACATAGAAATAATTATCTGTCAAATTTCTAATTTAAATAGTATAATAAAGTATTATAAATAAAGATATTAGAATTATTTATAATCAAGCATTGAAATACAAAAAAAAACTATTATTTTGTAGTATAAACTAGTGACGTTAAGAAATTTGCGCCAAACTCAGGGGCTATATAAGCCAACTTATTTTTATTATCGCTCCATTTTTTACCTTCAATTGTTAAACTGAGTTTTTCGCTTTAATTCTGTATATAACAAGTTTATATAGACTCCGTGGTTTAATTTTTATCTATTACGTCCCAACAAATTAAAAAATAAATATTTTTTTTAAATCTACAATTACACTTATAAATCGCTCCACTGTAAATGACTGATTTTGACATGAGTATTGTAACGTAATTAATATAGTTGTAATCTCGAACGCACCAATTGATCTTTTTGCTTTCTTGTCCATTCTATTCCTTTCTTATCTCAACGGCACAAATTAATCTCCATAGTGTCTTCTCCATTCTACGTGAACGTAAAATAAAAAGTATATGAAATGTGTATAAGAATTAAAGTTTGCAATACTCACTTTGTAGGCTACTAAGTGAGAATTTCAAATTTTAATTCTCAAAAGCATTGAAAATTACAATTGGCGTCAGATAGTCGAAATTTCCTTCGCGTATTAGTCAAGTGTGACCCATTACGTACTGGGTGTTAATACGGGCTGACTTATTGGCACCATCCCTCATATGGACCCTTGGAGGAGGCGATTTGACGTTTAATGCAAAACGTTTTAGTCGGGTTTCATCTGTCGTCCCTTTCTGAAAAGGTATTATATTGATTTTTTAAGTGCAACATGCCGGTAACAATTTCTTAATTGAAGGAAAGCATTTTAATCCACTTTATCGATCACCACCATATATGTATTTATGGAATTTCGTAGTGGTAGAGCATCATATTATTTGTCTGTAGTGTATGAGTGGGCCGGCTTGCCCGGGGAGGTACTACACTCCCGCAGAAAACCGGCGTCTGAGTGGTAGCTTAGCTACTGCGCTTCGTCCGGTGAGCGGTTGAGTTTCGGAGGCCCAATCTCCTCCCTCCTCCTTCTTCTATCATGACACTTTCCTTAAAGGTCAGCAACGCTTCTGCACTGTCTATGTAACTGCGAATGTTTATTGGCGCCGTTGATTGGTTTCCATTAGGTGACACACCTGATAAAAAACTAGCAATATATATAAATCAGTAACACCATACGCATTGCAAAAGAATTGTCGGCCCTTGAGAAATGTTAAGGCTTATTTCAAAAAGATTCCATGACCTGTCCGTTCGGAAAATCTATACCATCAGAAAATTTATTAATATGAAAGTGTATACACTTCACCTTAAAGCTATTTCGTAATTTACGTTTAGTAATAACTGTTTTTGAAGTGAAAACTTCTATAGCCGCGTTACACGACTCTGGGTAGGGAAAAAATGTATGTGTTCGCGTCAACAACATGCTAATAATTAAACTATATATTATTAAAATTATTATATGGACAGTCAAAAGTTTTACTTAGCTAAGATCCGCGACAAGCAAAACAATAACAGAAAATTAATAATGTGTGTTTTTCCGTTGGGTTTAGTGGATTTATTTGGAACTTAAACCAAAAACTTACCGAAAATTGGCCATCAACTCTCCACCCACCAACCACTATACACAACGCCAAACACACACTATCACTTTTCCATCTTGTACACGACACGTGTTTCGCCCCAACACGAGGCATCTTCAGGTATAGTAGACTCTACGGAAGACAACCGAAAAACACACATTATTAATTTTCTGTTATTGTTTTGCTTGTCGCGGATCTTAGCTAAGTAAAACTTTTGACTGTCCATATAGTGATGGATTTCCGCAAAGTGACGCCTGACTCCATTAATAATCTTAAAATTATTTATATTTATACTACTTATTTCTTAAAAATCTTATTAATTATTTATTTATTTAAATTATTTATTCGTTAAATATTATTAAGACTTCAATTTTTATTTACTTATATAATATTATAATTAGTTTGAAATTTCAAAACACAATTTTATTTTTCACTTTTTTCGGCAATGGTCATGACTGCCTCCGATTCTTTTATTATTTGTAATATATTATGAAGGTCAAATATTTTTTTTCAAAAAAGTAAAGCTTTTTTTATGGGATGTAGGGCAAACGAGCAAGCGTGTCGCCTGATGGAAAGCAATCAACGCCGCCCATAGACAACCGCACACTAGTTCACATACACTAGGATTTCATAACTAACGAGAGTCAACAGTCATGGTATTAATTAATTTAAACTTTCATCTCAATCACTCTCAAAAGCAATAAGTGTATAGATTAAAAAAATACTTGCATATGTAATACGCAGTGCTTGAATCCATTCACAAAGGCATTCCCACAATAACAAACTCGACATAAATACATCGGAAAGATGTCAGTCAACCCCACAATTTGCATGTCCTCCGCGAGGGGTGGCTGACGGTTATTTATGATGGCCGAAGATGGCTGGATGGGATTACCGTGTATCGTGATATTATTTAATATCACTGGTGATTTGTTAGCGTAGTGTGACAGACATAACAGCACCCCTCATTATCTTATTATGAGTATCACAATGAGTGCTTTGATGGATAAGAAATGTCTTCATTTATAGAGGTACCTAAACGCGTTCACTACTTTGCAATTTTGTAAAGAACTCTCTGTGCGTTTGAAATCTATCTTCTTCTTCTAAGAGTGCCTCTCCGACTAGCGAAGGTTGGCAGCCAATTCAACACAACTCCTCCTCCCTCGCGACGTACAGTAGTTCTAGAACACTCACTATCCCGGTTCACTCTCTAATATTACGTAAGCCAAGACATTCTTCTCCGACCAACTTGCCTTTTGCCCGCGACTTTTCCCATCATTATCAGTTGCAGCAACTTGTATCTGTCTTGTCTTATGACATGACCCAGGTAAGCAACTTTTCCACCTTCGACGGTCTGTAAAATTTCACGTTTTTGCTTGACTTGTCGGAGAACCTCGTCATTGGCCACTTTTTGAGTCCAGCTAATAGCGAACATCCGTCTATACACCCACATTTCGAACGCTTCTATACGTTTTCTGAGGTCTTCTTTAAGCGTCCAAGCCTCACATCTGTATAGAAGAACGGCCAGATGTAACAGTGGAGCATTATAATGCGCAAGGAAAATTTGAGGCTGCGATTACAAAGGACGAGCGATTTCAATACGGGTTTTTATTTCTTGATCGCTTTCCCAAGATTCATTTAACCACGTAGCGAGGTACTTATATTGATTTACTTCCTCAATTGTGTGTCCATCAACAGATATATATTGAAATCTATGAAAATTCTTAACTAAAATACCAATAATTTTTATTTATTTATTTATTTAATACTTTATTGTACACAAAACAGGAAATACAAGAATTAAAAGGAAAGAAGATGTACAAGGGCGAGCTTAACTCAAAATTGAGTTTTCTTCCAGCAAACCCAGGAGTGAAAGAGAGATAAGAAAAGCTGCAAGGATAAAAATAAGTGTTCAACAACAAAATATAATAATAATATACATAATAAATTAACAATACATACTATAATATATAAAACCATACATATATAAACATATAAATACTAATAATATATAATATAATACTATATAAATAAGAGGCTACATATATATAATATACACATAAATTTATACATATATAAATATTTTCTATTAATAAAATTTACTAGTACAGTAATTCCCCGAATTACACTACTTCGAGATACGTGAATTGGGAGTTACACGATTTTTTAATTTTCACATTTATTACCTAAATTATTATTTTATTTAGCCTCCGGTCCCAATTAAACACACTTTGTATGTCTTTATATGCAAAATTGTACCCCGACTTACGCGAATTCGACTTATAGCGCTCGGTCCCACCTTTTGCATAAGTCCGGGGTTTTACTGTATTTTAGTTACGGTACACGTTATCAATCGGCTTGGATAATCGTATTCAATTATTCAAGTCAATTAATCAATTGTATAAAATACGCATCAATCAATATCAGCCCGCGGCAGTCCAATGCTGGACATAGACCTCACTCAAGGAGCACCAACTAGCCCGATCTTCGCCCACACGCATCCAGTGTCTGCCAGTCGCCTTGCGCAGATCGTCGCTCCATCTAGCAGGGTGGCGTCCCATACTAGGTTTGCCGAGACGCGGTCTCCACTCCAGCACTCGTCTCCAACGATTTTCGGTCCTCCGACAATCGTGTCCAGCCCATTGTCACTTCAGTCTATTAACTTGAAGAGCTATGTCGTTGACATCGGTACAAATACGCATATTTACAGCGAAAGATTTCATTTTTACATATCGACACATAAAAAGCAACGCAACATAAATGAATGTAGGTAGGTTTACCATTGTATCAATATTATTGTATTTTTGTTCGTTTATCATAATTTAAATATATGTTAATTTATGTTTCGTTTTTCTTTATACACATCGAACCAGAAAAGCGAAAACGTTGTAAATGACACAGATGTCAATAAAATTTATTGCATATTTGGATCTAAAAAAATACTGCGTCGAATGTTCCGTGTTTCACAGCTCTATCAATATCAATATCAGCCCGCGGCAGTCCACTGCTGGACATAGGCCTCACCCATGGCGCGCCACCTAGGCCGATCTTCGGCTACACGCATCCAGTTTCTGCCAGCCGCCTTGCGCAGATCGTCGCTCCGTCTAGCAGGAGGGCGTCCCACATTACGTTTGCCGAGCTACACTACGTTTCACAGCTCTATACAAATAGAAAATTTTGTAGTGTTGAAATTGACTGTTTTTGAGTCATTAAATACAATTTTGTTTGAGAAACCTTAAAAGTTATTATTTGGCTCTCATGTATAAGATTTCAATATCGCGCGTCTAAAAGTTGTATTGAATGATACGAAAACTATTTTTTATTCTTAAATCAAAATCCATGTTCTACCGGGATTGGAATCCTTTGGCTTAGAATCTAAGTATATCTAAGAATATTTTGTATATTATCTAAGACTGAGATAATATACAAAATATTCTAATTAATGAACCAAGAAGTCGAATCTTCCTCTTCCTCTGGCAACTAAAAAAAAACGTAGTTTATCGTTTGAGATATTATCATTTATTAAATCTTACATGTGTGTGTGTATGTGTGTATGTGTTCGTGTGTGTAGTTGATGATGTAAGAAGCGAAAAGATGATAAAAGAACAGTCAATTGTACACTTACATTTTACTTTTCTTCCAGACATAATTGACACTAAACAATGTATAGAGTTGCAATTCATTTTTCTTAGCCAAATCCTCCGAAGTGACATGCGCCCAGGCAAGGGTTGGTAATCGTCCGGTGATAAATGACCGAGCGGATGACACGCGACGGACTTAAGGACGCCCGGTTAACCGGGTCACAGCCGTGCGAGATACAGGTTGTTAGAGATAGGAGCGGATTGATGGATTTTCTAGTTCTCCGTCGCTTTATATTATTTGATCTGAAGACAATTTCACTTCGTTTGAATTTATTTTTTTTATTATCTTCTTGGTATCACACTTTATTGTTCTTTATTATTCAGCCTCTACGAAAGGAGACGATTGTCTTCCATAGCATCAACTATACATCGTTTCACCGTAAGACATGAATGGACAAGTAAAAAGACCTTGCTGGTGAAAGCAGTCGAAACTAGAGTACATTTACAGATTATAGTAATGTCTTAATTGGTTCAAATATATTGTTAATATGGTATATTTCAAATAAGACGATTTTTGAAGTAAAATAACATTTTATTTATCATGCTAACACACTTATGACAGGGTATGGAGTGGAGTTTTCATATATAAAAAAAATACCGCTATTGGATTTATTGAAAAAACCAGGGATGATGTTAGAATATTTGAGTAGATAGTCGTTTGTTGATAAATTCAAACAAAGAGTTTTTTGTAATTAAGCATACGTGACAGTTTTGCTATCCCTAGTTTTGTATTAGTATTTTGATTATGACCCTTAAAAGCTAAACCATACTAGAGTAGTTGATAGTCATAATTATTTATTTCAAGACGACAAGTTAGAATATTTATAATTATAATTAATATACAATACAATATTTATAATTATAATTAATATACAATGCAATAACTATAATTAATATTTTTAATTAAAATATATAAATAATTCTTATGTGGTGGACTAGTGTCTGAACTAGGGTTGAGTCTGTATTTCAGGTTTCAGGATATTGAACTCATCTTACTGTTGTTTAGCTATATTTATGTAGAAATAAATAAAAGACAAGAAATAGAAGTACAAATTAATGTTTTATTTGTTTTAAATTTTGTAGTGTTAGAGCCACGCTGCAGACGAATACTTTATCTAGAATAGCATTTTAATTGACTGTAGCCGGCTGAAGAAGTACCAGACTCCCGCAGAAAAATGGCGTCTGAGTGGTTACTTAGCTATCACGCTGCGGCCGGTAAGCGGTTGAGTTCTGGAGGCCCAGTGGAACCAGCTACCTCCAGCGTTGTTTCCAAACCGTAACGACATTATATTCACGCTTATCCCCCGCAGAGGTTGGCAGGGACCACAGAGCTCCATCCGCTGCCGACATTGGAACCTTCAAAAAACAAGCCTACACTTTTCTTAAAGGCCGGCAATCACTAGGTGACACGCCTGTTCGTTTGCCTTCCTATCCCATAAAAAAAGAATATGTGTGTGAAGAGTATTGATAAAAAACATTTATAAAAAACTATTAATATACGTCTATAATAGAATAAAACCAATGTGTCCCTTCCGTATGAAAAGCTGCTGTAATTGAAACTATCGGGTAAACAAAGACGCCATGTGTCCGGATCATTCCGGACGAACGGTGCGAGCTGTGGATTCCGGAAATCGCGTGTCCACGCCGAATGGCCAGTCAACCGGGTGATCGCCTATGCCTACTGTTAAGGTTGGGACACACTTAGCGTCATGTTCCACAGCATAGAATAGGGCCGACCTATTTCTACCCGTAACTGTGGTACCAGGCGACTGTGGCAGCAAATACCTATAGATGGACTGCAGCGTCTACTTAAGTAATAAATACCCATCTACAATCCCCAATCCCACCAAGCATACCCAATCCCAACACCAATTAATTTATAAACAATCTTCTTTTAACAATGCATTATATCATTCTCACCTCTTAACACGTGCCGCTTCAAAAGACTGGTCTGCCAGGGTTTTTTTTTTCACATTTTTTATGATCATTTTTTTTATTTTTGCAACTTGAATGTAACTTAATTATACATAACCAACCGTTCTCTTGAATAATGGAGTCAAGCGTTACTTTGCAGAAATCCATTACTATGTGGACAGTAAGAATTCTTATTTAGTTAAGAAGCTAGCTTACACTTAACGGTTGTATTTCATAGAGTCTACTATACCTGATGATGCTTCATGTTGAGGCGTAACACGTGTCGTGCACATTGCGGAAGAGTGGTGGTGTGTGTTTTGTGTCGGTGTTATTGATAGTGGTTGGGAAGTGTAACGTTACTGACGGCCATTTTTTCGGTGAGATTTAATTTAAGTTTCCCACTTCCTCCAGTAAAAAACACACATTTTTTTTATTTTTTTATATATTCACGCCTATCCCCCGCAGGGGTTGGCAGAGACCACAGCGCTCCATCCGCTGCCATTCATCGCAGCAAAACGGCTCGTCATTGGTCGCTTTTCGCCCTCGTGAGAATCAGGACGTGACGGGTGGCGAACCACGTCGCCGTCATTTTTCGACAAATTAGGTATATTAAATTCGTCTTAGTGAATCCCACGAGCCGCAAGGGAGGATGGAGGTCAGCCCCAGCAGAGCCCTGCATGCTGTGGTAAGGCACCATAGTCCCCGGGGGAGCCCGACCCCGGGACGATCGGCACGCTTGCGACTAGGCTCGCCCCTAGCCACGCATCCATTGTCACGGCAGACCGTGGATTGGGAAAGGATAGAGAAGAAAGGATGGGCAGGAAAGGAAATGCGGATTGGGGGGGTTACCAGACTCAGAATAAACATTTATAAATCCATATAAATATTTATTCCGATGCGGGAATCGAACCCGCGATCATTGACTCCGCGGGCGGAGGGCCCCGCCACTGAGCCAATCGGTCGTCTTTTTCTATTTTTGTTTGCATGTCGCGGATCTTAGCTAAGAAAAAATTCTGTCTATCCACATAAAAGTTCTCTTGATTATGTGTTGGACCATACAATTCTACCTAAGCATTATAAACATAAAAAAATTAAAAAGAAGTACTAAAACGTGTTAGATATCAAAGTTTCTTTCGCCATATCTTCTCCGTCCAGAGAAACCGCATAGCGGAATGATGATAAAAAACTTGATTGTTAGCGGACACAAGAAATTGCGTTTCATTTATCAAATGTCTGATTTGATAAATGAAACGCAATTTCTTGTGTCGAAAATAAAAAAAAATTGAATTTGAGTGTACCACAAACTTTATAAGCTTATAAACGCAAATTGCGATTCGCATACGCAATGGTCATCGCGCACGTGACAAATTTAATTATTGATTGTAACTTTCCTATTTTCGACCTTAATGCGCATATATAAATATCTATCCTATATGCGATCACCTAAATGTATTTTCAGTAATATTCAATTGGACTGAATTGTATTGATATTGTATGTTTTCATGTATTATTTTCAAGCTTAAGTTCATCAACATCAGTATGCAGCAATCCACTGTGGAATATAACCGCCTCCATTCTAATCCGATAATCACACAGAAATATAAGAAACAAGACATCAAGAATCACGCAGTAATCAAGAACACTCCAATCTATTCAGCTGCCTTCAGCGGTATATCCGAACCGATACGACATTGGAATAAAAAGCCCACTCATATCTCAACGCATTTGTCGTGCTTATGGTGCAGCAGATGTCTAATGGTAGCGTTGATTGCTTTCCATCAAGCGAGATGCTTTTGATTTACCTCCTTATCCCATAAGAAAACCCTCGCGTTAAGTGAGCTGCAAGAGTTTAAGAAACAGTACCTAGACTTACCTTTAAGTATTCTTCCTCTTATCTAATAAATAGTTTAAACCTCATAAATTAAGATTTCGCAGTGCAAGTGTTTTAAAAAAATAAGGGTTCTCTCTCATTATAATATGCCAATGAAAAAAAAATTCAATTGTTTACAAATCATAATATATTAAAACATTTAAAAATCATATTACCATTAAAAAAAACTAACTTTGTTGGCGCAGCGAACCAAAATGGATCTTGGCCTCCGAACAGATCTTACGCCACCGTGCCCTGTCCTGCGTCACCTCCTGCCAGTTGTAGATTTGAAGGTTACGCAAGTCATTCACCATGTCTCTCCAGCGGTACCCGGCGCGCCACAAAACGTCGTCCAGTTGGGCGACCCACTAACGCTCTCTTGACTGTCCAATCCTTCCCCATTTTGTCAACGTGGCCCATCCAACGAAGTCGGTGAGCCTTCAAGTGCTCAAGTCTTTCAGAAGACATTGCCAAAAATATACAAGCTTATTAAATTAATCTTACTTTTACAAAAAAACATCAATATATATTCGCAGACAAAAGCACTTTTAATCCTATTTCAAACAAAACTGGCTGAAAGTAAGTCATATTTTAAATATTAACGTCGAAAACAAAGAGATAAAAACTAGCAGGAAGCACCATGAAACAGCACTTGCCAAAGCAATAGAGCGCACTTGGCAACTTCATGTAAAGCGAACTCGATACGAAAGCAATAAATAATGAACGGCGCAAATAAGTACGAAGTATTTGGCAGACGACTGTGTCCACTGTGTTTTGATAGCACATTCACTGGATGTGGCTTCGGTTTGATTGTCTACACCTTAACTTAATTTTTTTTAGCACATTGCGTGGAGAGATGTGTGAAAGTTGACATAATTGAAGTTCATACAGTTTCCCGCCAACTTAAATCAGTGAGATTGTGCTTTTGTTTCAGTTTCATGATCTTATTTTATTATCATTTATATTGTTTAATTGTGGTGGCGTATTATACAATAAAGTTCGATTAAGGCGTATATGTGGAGTGATATAAAACAAATGCATTTATCGAGACTTTTTAAGTTGACTGAAAAAGTCAACAGAAGGTTTTGGTAGAATCATTGTACCAAAACGTGAAATGACAAGTTGTTCAACATTGCAAGAGAGTTGATATTATTTTATTTGATACTGGCATAATAGTTATAACTAATTGCGATTAAAGAATATATATATAAATATAGAATAGTGCAGAAAGATAACATTTTTATGTAAAATATGTTACAAATAAATTAAATTAAATAATATAAAACATTCATTCTTTATATTTGATTTATCTTTCAATGTCAAATAGATAGTCTGTAGTCAAACTGTTGCACAGAGTATATATTGTCTCTAAGGAATCCATGTATAGTTGAATTACTAATACATTAAATTAAGTAAAATACAACATTCAGTTTTCGTAACTAATAGCGGTTGTATGGAAGAAATTGCTATGAGCAATAGGACCATTCTGTATATACAATTATCATATAATCAATTACAACATAACTTTGTTCTAAGTGTACAATAAAGAAAATATATAACTAGTCCTCAGTACTAATATTTTATATATATTCTATAGTACTTTTATTCCATAGAATCTTTATTAGTATTAATACATGAAGAAAATCTCTTTTTAAGAACATTGCGCGCACTTAAGAGAGTGAGATTTGGTATAGTTAAAATTCATAAGATAGATAGATAGATATTCTTTATTGTATACCAAAAACAAAGTTATACAGTTATTGATTGTAATATTTATATATAAATGGCGGTCTTATCGCTAATAGCGATTTCTTTCAGATAACCGTAGGATGGACACAATGTTAAAAAGAGAATTTGATGTAGGTTGGTTATACATTATCGTTATGATAATAGGTAAGATAAATAAGATATATATATATATATATATATATATATATATATATATATATATATATATATATATATATATATATATATATAAAGATAGAACTCATATATGTAAAGAAAGCGTATAAAAATAAAAAAAAATTAAAAGTTTAAGGAATTATGGTATTATTTAATGAAGTACGTTAATTGTACCCAGTCTGCTAGTTATAGGGTGTTTACTTTCGAGCTTTGACGATAAAGTTTTAGAAGTTTTTAAACAACAGTTCACACATTTTATTTCTTGGGATCCATACATATATTTATCTCGAAGCGGGATTATCTTGGGTCGTCAAGAAAAATTTTGCATTTCATCGTGAGGCCATATCTAGTATATATATAACGCATTGTATGTCCAGCCAGTTAGTGTAACTTGAACAATAATCGCTAATGGAGCGATGCGGAGGCCACAACTCATCCGGGGTCCACTCCACCAACAAACGCCCGTTTGGCGCTTCACGCCATCACTTAATGGGATAATTTCCGTCTATATTTTAAATTATGTCTCACAAAAATATATAATGTGTAAGCTTCACTTTTTTATCTTTAATATAATATACTCGTATTTTATTATTTGGCAGAAACTTGATGTATGTAAACGACAATCGGTTTAGATAATACGTCATAAAATTTAAAAAACAAACCTACACACACCCTAAAGGCCGATAACGCTTCCGTAGTACCTACCTATAATAACACATAAATAACTTTAATAATATATTCCTTACGCATTTACATGTTGCTGACGCGAACCCATAGATTTTTTCTCTACCAAGAGTCGTGTAACGCGGCTATAGAAGGTTTCACTTCAAAAAAAATTAGAAAAATGCGCAGAGACTTTTCAGACAATATAATGAATCGCGGGTTTTATAATTCGCTTTGGACTTCGCGCGTTTGACATATATAAACACTATGCTTTTGAAATAACTTAATTAACTAAGGTTCAAATTGATTATTCATATCCACTTAATACACAGTACATATTAAATTTTAATACATACAAAACTATGGCTTACTTATTACATAAATTTAAAAAATGTTTTAACTATAGATTCCTTTTGTATTACAATATTGTAATGTAAGTTCATAATGACTCAGATTATACCCCGTCGCATTTTCAAAACATCACGATCGACAAAGTTGTGACTGGGATGCTACGAAAGTGTGGAAGATGTTTTATCACGAGAAAAAAAATCTTCAAGAACTCACCAGTGAAAGTCCAAGGAATTAAAATCTCATCAAAGATTTCGCCAGAGCTCCGACGGCGGCAGATTGGGCGAAAACATAAATAAATGAGCTTAAAATTTAAAATTATAATGGGATTGTATCCGGTGACACAAATGTGTGGAGTTTGTTACTAACGACTTCTGCTTTGAGGCGCTTTGCGAGACGAACTAAAGTGGGATGGAGTCGACATGAGTTAAAATATTTTTATAGTATGTTTTTTTATAAATACTCCATAATCCATACAAAATAAATCCATACACATACTTTTATCGACCGTGAAAGTTATCAAATAAATAACTCGCCAAAAGGAGAAGTTTCACGGCCACCATGATGAATGGCGACCTAGTACGGTGCGTTTTTTTAAAAAACTTTTTCCTGCGTACCACTACGCTGAAATCATCTACCTCAAGCGTTGTTTCCAAAATGATACGATATTGGAACCTTATAAAAAAAACAAACCTACACATTTCTTAAAGCCCTGCAACGCTTCTGCACTTCTGCAATTCCTATGGCACTGCAGATGTCTATAGGCAGCGATGATTGCTCCTAACCCATAAAAATACACCCTTCTTCTGTTTCTTTGGTAACATAAATGTTTCTACACTAAAGTACGTTGGACGACTCAATAGATTTCCCAGTTCCATAGTTTCACCTGCCATCTCGTGGCAACTAATTGTGAGTGCGCATAAAGTATGGCGTCTAAGGTGGCCTTAGTTGCGCGATTGCATCACGGCTCGCGTGTAACCACCCTTATGCGTTGCACGCTTAGACCGGGATGCGCTGAACTGCCGTATTTTATATTTACTGCGTCATCTTATGTACCCTTTGATGATAATACAGATAATAAATAACATATAATCGAAGATCGGATCACGTGGAGAAAAGAATTTAACTTTGACCTCGACTAACTTTTCACTGAGTTGATTCATCGAAAAATGATATTAGAACTTTTTTATAGATCTTTCAGTTTTCTACAAAAATATTTGATGGAAATTGCACAGAAATTTTCGATTCATTAGTTATAAAATTATTTTTCCTACGTTATTCTTATGAGAAATCGAGAAGTGTGATGTGGACAACCTTAATACTATTATTAAGGGCTCATATTTTCATAGCCCTATATTTGCATATAAACGAAACTTTTAAACGTGTAGCGCATTGACAAAGTATTTTACTTCCTGAGTTGGTGATAATTCCTGTATCAGGAAGAAATTTATTCTTTCTTTTGTGTCCTTTCCACACACCACTATCCCGTGGAACCAGTTACTTCCAGGGGTGTTTCTGAACAGATAAGACATTGGAATCTTCAAAACACAAGCCTACACATTCCTCAAAGGTTGGCAGCGCGTCAGCGCAATGCCTGTGACACTGCAGATGTCTATGAGCAGCGTTGATTCTTACCATTAGGTGACACGCCTGCTCGTTTGCCTTCCTATCCCATTATAATACTTCACAGTAATATCTAGTGCAGGACTATGAGTGTGAATCGTGAGTGGTAGAGCCACGCTGCACACGAATACTTTGTCAAGAATGGCATATTATTTGTCTGTAGCATGAATGGGCCGGCTCGCCCGGGCAAGTACCACACTCCCGCAGAAAACCGGCGTCTGAGTTGTAGCTTAGCTACTGCGCTTCGTACGGTGAGCGGCCTGAGTTCCGCAGGCCCAGCACCCTCCACACTACCACTCCCATAATGTCACTTTTCTTAGTGGTCGGCAACGCTTCGTCACTGCCTATAGCGCTGCGGTTGTCTATGGGCGGTGTTGATTGCTTTCCATCAGTTGACACGCCTGCACATTTGTCTTTGTAACCCATAAAAAATATGATGGTGAAAAGCTTTATTTAAATACTAAAAGTTTCATCCCTAGCTAAAATCGTGTATCACAAATTTATATACTACTTCAAAAACATGCAGAAGCGCTAAGCAAGAAAGATAGAACTGGTGTTTCGGTTAAAACTTTAACCGAGATTGGGGCGAGTTAAAAGTTTCTAATTCACGGCATACAAGTTGCTCGAAGCCGTGGTTTCCGACCTTTTATAGATAAGTTGTCTTTCTTAAGTAGAAAAAAGAACTAACAAACATACAGTTCCTTCAGAAATGAGGAGGACCGTACCCAACTGTAGGATATATATATATATATATATATATATATATATATATATATATATATATATATATATATATATATATATATATATATATATGTGTGTGTGTGTGTGTAATAGTTAACAAAAATTCTAGTAATGCTAATGGTGTTGCTAAGATAATATTCTTTATAAAAAACTCGTCCGTTGTTACAAAGGCTGGACAAAGCAAGAATTTTAATGACGTTCATTCCACCCGTGAAACATATGCGAGTAAATGTGTAATGTAAAGAAAACTGGAAACAGATGTATAACTATAATAGAAGAGTTTCTCTTCTTATTTTTTTGTTTGTGGAAGAGGAAATCATCAGGCTTGATTTTCTGCCACCCATGATCAGATCCGATGAGTACTAGGATGTTGCGCCCTCTAGATCAAAAGATCCCTTAAGTGAGGACAAAGTCGAATCTTGGACAAGTTGTTGAGAGAGAGATTTGGTTGGTGTGTTAAGAAAAGACTTGAAAACATATTTCGTGTAAGTTCATACAAAAGGAATGAACTGCATATGCGTCAATTGAATTAATCGATCAGGTGATACGCTTGCTCGTTTGCCCCGCTATCTTATTAAAAAAATATCCTTACCTCCAGAAATGGGAAGGCCCGTGCCCAGCAGTGGGATATATGTTGGCTATGAAACAAAAAAAGATTGGAACCGCGAAACACCTGAACGCGTTAAAAAAAGCACCTGCGCTCAAAGGACAAAACGGTTTTCGTGGGGGACAAAAACGGTACAGTGTAATTAAATGCAGAGGGAAATATTTTAATAAGTTTACGGGCGACTCAGCTTAGAACAAATATGTCCGTAGCTGCATGAGCGCTGAATTTTAATACCATTACTTGCTTTGCGTTTTAATTGTATAAAAGGTAAGGTTATTCTTTTGCGGACTGTGTTTTTAATGAACGCTTTGCTCGGTACACTCCTTTACATTCTATTGTTATGAGAATATTTTCTTCGTGTATGATTTGCAACGAAATTAAATTATTCCAACCCGTACTTTTTTAAATAATCGGATGGCAAATGAGCAAGCTAGCGTATGAAAGCAATGGACGCCGAGCATAAATAAACATGGCAAAAGCGTTACTGGCCTTTCAAAAAGTGGTAGAGCCACGCTGTAGACGAATACTTTGTCACGAATGGTATATTACTTGTCCGTAGCATGAACGGGCCGGCTCGCCCGGGGAATTACCAGACTACCGCAGTAAACCAGCGTCTAAGTGGTAGCTCAGCTACCACGCTTCGTCCGGTGAGCGGTCTGAGTTTCTCCCCCTCCCATAATGATACTTTCCCTAAAGGCCGGCAACGCTTGTGCACTGCATATTTTTAAAAATATATAGCATCAAGTATAATATAATTGTATGTAAACATTTTAAAAATAAATATATAATTATAATATCCTTTATTTACATATTTTTCTCTTAATAACAATATTATTAATATAAAAAAAATCTCTATAAAAATAATATTATTACTAGGGTTATTAATCCTTCGTGGCGGGATGAATCAAGCACACGAAGGATTATGCATCCAAGGAAAGAAACCTTCTCACAATCCTTAACCTTGCACAATATGGCTGCTTTTTGAATTTTGAATTTAACCCACTTACCTAAACCTAACTTGGACAGATGGGCGTCCAAATTTTTACCGATAAGTCCATTTACAGAGACCACTATGGGTGCAATGACAGTTGAATCAACGTACCACAAGGTGGAAATTTCATGTGCGAGGTCTATGTATTTTATTTGTTTATATTTTTCCGCTTTAATAAGATTCTCGTCATGCGGAACACTTATATCAACTATCATTGCCTCGCGTGTAGTTTGATCCACTATCACAATATCAGGCTTATTGGCAACAATGTGCCGGTCCGTGATAATGGATCGATCCCAGTATAATGTCTTTATTATTATTATATTCTTTATTTACATATTTTTCTCTTAATAACAATATTATTAATATTATTAATAAAAAAACGCTATAAAAATAATATTGTTATTAAGGTTATTAATCCTTCGTGGCGGGATAAACCAAGCACACGAAGGATTATGCATCCAAGGAAAGGAACCTTCTCACGATTCTATCCGTGCACAATATGGCTGCTTTTTGAATTTTGAATTTAACCCACTTACCTAAACCTAACTTGGACAGATGGGCGTCCAAATTTATTATTATTATTATTTTAGGGAGCAAAATAATTCCTACTTCAACTCGTTCCAAAGTCGATCTCAATCAGTAATTAAGTCAGCCTATAAAGGGTGACATTGCAAAATCGAGACGAAGAGCTGACATTAATTTTGCACAATCTTTATTGGGCGGCAGTTACATTAGCAATTTTTCCCAATAAACTTCCTAATTGCTCCAACCGAATACCCATTCCTCACTCAATCAACTCCAGTCTCACTTTATGACTTCCGTTTCAGCGGAATTCGCCGCTTCAAGGAAATATACTGTCTAACGTTATTAAGGGGGAAAAGCGCAATTTGGAGCGCTGGAAGGACACTGGAGCGTACAAAGGTCGAATCAAAAATTTAAATTGTTCATTCTTCAGTTGCTTAAAGCTCCTTTATTGATGTGAAAATGTTCATGCGAATCGTGGGAAGACTTAGCGTTGGAACTGATAAAGTACGGCAACACACCTGGTGTTATTTTAAAAGTTAAGAAATGTGTGGATGAAGTAACGAAAGAGGACTTTTCCCGCCATTTTACATCAGTGACGTTGGGTTATTATTTCATTTTTATTATCAGTTATATTGTTTAGCTTTGGCGGCGTATTATAAAATATAGTTTGATTAAGGTGTATTAGTGAAGTGATATTAAATAAATGCGTGTATCGTGACTTTTTAAGTTGACTGAAAAAGTCCATAGTAGGTTTTGGTAGAATGGCCGCCATTTTATCAAGACGTAACATGACAAGCCAACTTATTACATTTCAAAAGATTTAATATTAATGAATTTTACTTGACACTGGCATAATAGTTATAACTAATTGCCATCAAAGAAAATAAAAAATAAAGAAAGTGTGCCGAGAACGTAGCAGGTGGGGATGTGGTCGTTGCCTACGAGAAACAGGCATGATGATATATATGTATGTTAAGAAACAGGAAGTAGTAAAGAAATTTCGTCAAGTTTTCTCGTCATCGATACTTCGATGCCTGAAGACGAACGGTATCGAAACATAGACGCTAATGATCTGCCTGCTTCACAAGCTCAGTCTCTTAGAGGGCTACGCTTGTAGTTTCTTTAGTGGAGAATTCGGAATGAAACTAACACTCAAAATTGCTCAGAGTGCTATACTGAGTGCTATACAGATATATATCACCAATGGATGTGCTTAGTGGGGCGACGGCAAGTTCTTTTCTACTTTCTTTTACGTGTAACATACATGAATATAAATATCTAGTAAACAAAATAGCGCTCGCGATACTAAGGTGTCTAGATCATCACTGGTTGTTCCTCGCAATCAATTCAAACAATTCTGTTCATTTGTAATAGCAGTATTAATTGATTAATTTAATACGTTATTGATGTGGACCATTTCCCAGCATAAGTATTATAAGCTTAGTTGGAAAGAATAACGAGAATTCTAGTCATTACATACATTCATACATATCGTCACGCCCGTCTCCCGTATGGGTGGCAGAGACCACAGATCTGCTACGATCTCAGCATACTTTCCTTGCTTCCTCCACACTCTACTCTCCTCATGCAAGCCTGCCGGGTAAGGATATTATTCTATTCTAGTCATTACATATTTTTATACCTATTCTGAAAAATCTTTTCCATCAATGGAAAAGTTCACTGGCAGAGAATGCCTTCCAGCATTAAGTCATCCTCTGTACAAAAAGAAACTGAACATTACTAGTCTTCTTTTTTTAAATAAATCGTTTTATAAACACACGGGTGTAAACCCTTTCTACAAAACACTACGAATTCCGACAAGCGCGGGGACACCCCATCGACACGATATCTTCGATAAATAAAAGTGGACTACCAGGAAAAAAATATCCGACCGCTAATAGACCAACTTCCGAACGCGGATATTTATGGACAGAAGGGGTGTTTTATTGCTAGCTGTTCCATTTTAACCCACTTGCCCCCGGCCATCCGCACTTTATAGTGCGTATATCTCACCGTACTAGAAGCGGGCTTGAACTTCGAGCTATTGCTTTATTTTTTATTTTATTTTTATAAAATTCAAAATTTATTTATAATATCTACATCACATTTATACATGAGAAGATGGTAAAAAAACAACTGATGAAAGGAATTTACGTTGGAGATGTATGTAGTAGGATTAGATAGAGAAATACCAAGGAGAACATTCATTGACCAAATCATTGAAATTCTCATGAAAGGCCGTATCAAAAGTAACCAACGACGAGTAACCCGTAAAAGTTACCCGAATGTTTATGAAACCCTTAACCAACCACGAGATTATATGAAGAGAGTGATGAGTGTGTGCGAAGCAAAGAAACTGTGCCGGAATCGTAGCAGATGAAGGTCTGTGGTCAATGCCTACCCCTAAAGTTACGACGTAAAGAAAAAGAAAAAACATATAAATCTATAAGGTTTATCTTGCAATAAACCCTACGTTGAACAGCACCGAAGGCTGATAACGATAAAGATTTTTTTTTGCAAAGACAATATGTGTCCCACTGCTGGGCACGGAGACCCATTTTTGAAGGAACGCACACTAACCCATCATGTTTGGCGAAAACAGATTGGCGGAATAACTAGACAGAATAAATTACTGTAGGCCATACATACATACATCCTGAAACGTCGATCGAACTCGCAACCTTTAAATCCGTAAGCGATTAAATACTATATAAATCGTTAACGATATATCGATATTGGTCGATATGTGATTAGTATTTGGTTACTGTTGAACTTATTTGAGAACAACACTCAAATAAGTTTCATTATTTATTAATTTCTTTATAAAAACGTGGTTTTGTATTGTAACAATTGATACGCATCGGTGTGATAGTGAGCCAACTTCATTCGACGTTTGGAAAAATAACTTTATTTTTATCGGTATATTTATTTCTTATACTAGCCCTTCCCAAGAGGTCTGATAAGGAGATTTTCACAGATACAGCGTATTGTTCTGCTTGAACAACTTTATGTTTGGCAGGTCATCTCGTGTTATGGCGTCGGTGGTGATTTGTTCGAGCGACTCTTCTGTTTTTGTGATTTTATGTGTAAAGATGTTATTGTTTTTCTTATATACATATTTCTGAAACGTTGGAGATAATTTTGTTTTTCTCTCATCCTCTATCAAATTAACATATTCTAATATTATGTGGATAGTCAGATTTTTTACTTAGCTAAGAACAATTTGTCGGTTGTCTTACTTAAAGTCTGCTATACCTGATGATGCATGATGTTGAGCCGAAAAACGTGTCGTGTACATCGTGGAAGAGTGGTGGTGTGTGTTTGGTGTTGTTGATAGTGGTTGAGAAGTGGAGAGTTGCTGGCGGACGTTTTGCGGTAAGATTTAGTTTACGTCTTCTTCCAGTAAATCACACATTGCCAGTCCTGTCCTCTCCGTGGGTCAACTTTACAGCTGACGATCATTGCACTGGGTTTCCAGTATAACAATGCGTTCAGGATGCTGTTTCGTCTTCCAACCTGGTGTAGCGCATCTACTATGTTAGCTGAAATACGAGCTGATGATTTTTTACTCACGCTCTTCTGTGTCGTCTTCGCTACAGCATAAACAGCATCCTGAACATACTGGCTGACAGGTGGGACTCTCCATTTCTGAGACATTGGGTGCTCATGCATACTAATGTCAGTTAGTATTGGGGTGTCTCCTGATTTTTTTTTATGGCGTCAGCTAATAACATTTTGCCAGTGTGTCTCCTGATTGTATTATTATAGATGTACTAACTCTAGCTTATAAAACTTCCTTACTAACAAATATTATGTATCACTGGTCTGTAATAAATTTATATTATTCTTTTTCTCTTTTGGTCGCTTGTTGCGTTTCTTAGCTAAGTAAAAATTCTGACTGTGACAAGCAAGAACGTAGATTAATCTTGACTAATTGAACTATAATAATAATCTTTTTTTCAGACAATTGTTTGCTATTGAATAATATACTATATAGATATATATTAGCGCTGTGGCTTGCCACAGTTTATATATATATATATATATATATATATATATATATATATATATATATATATATATATATATATATATATATATATATATATATATATATATATATATATATATATATATATATATATATATATATATATATATATATATATATATATATATATATATATATATATATATATATATAAGGTATACTGTTCTGTACTAGATCTTCTATAGGACTATTCATGTGAACAATATGTTCTACAATAAGCATTAGTGGTTTAAAAACAACAGTTAACAAGAAATCTTGTTAAATCAAAATAGTACTACTTTTCTTTTATGTGAATCTAGAATGGTCCTGATAATGCAGATATTTCTCGATGAAAGTGGTGACTGGTTTATCCGATTGATAGTTATTAAGCGGATAAACTGTTCATATTTATAAATATAACGGATACTTTATCCGCCATATTTATAAATACAGTGGATAATAATTTTTAATATTACAAATGTTAAGAAATAAGATAAAAAACAACCCCAATCTCCCTAAGGGGTTGATAACACTTATGTTTCAATTCTTTCCCCGGCGTACCATCTCGACCCCGATTGACCAATAAAAATAGTCAAATGCTATTCCGGTCAATACGTTTTCTAAATCAGTGCTGAAGGGCTTGTCTTTGAAAGGTATTGTAAACAGGTATTGTATAGGTCAAGGAATATCTTTGCCTAGCCGCCTGTCCGTTAGTTATGGTATTGGTACACGGGTACGCGACCCCAGCCTCCCGATCTTAGTAGTAGTACGGTAGTCCGTATAGTCCTTGTCTTCTGTTGCGGTAGTATCATACCCCTATCATCCTGTCTAAATCCATCTTTCCTTTCACCTGCCCTTTCTTTTCTTCTCTATCCTATTCCCTTCCTCTCCGCCAAGTCCTCTCAGCATGCAAAGCTCTGCTGGGGCTGACCTCCATCCTCCCTTGTGGCCCGTGGGGTTCACTACGATGAATTTTAATACACATAATTTTAAAAAATAACGGCGACATGGTTCGCCACCCGTCACGTCCTGATTCCCATGAATGAAATGAAATGATAAGAGACTAACGGAGAGCCGTTTCTCCACGATGAGTGTGAGAGGAAGGATTTGGAAGAAGCAAAAAGGTGTGCCGGGATCGTAGCGGATGGAGATCTGCGGTCTCTGCCTACCTCTACGGAAGACAGGCGTGACTATATGTATGTATGTATGTAAATATAATCACGCTTGTTTCCCGTAGGGGTAAGCAAAGACTACAGACCTCCAGTTGCTACGATCCCTGCACACAATTTTGCTTCTTCTAACGGTGCTCGTGGGATTCACGATGACAAGTATTAGAAATCTTGGTTAGTTCAAATATTCGTTCCGTAATAATTTAATATTAATATAACTCAATATAAATAATAATACAATTCATTCCGTAATAAGAAATAAGTCCGCATCTTTATTAACACAACTACGGTCTAGCTTCAATGGTATTCTGAAGACGGTGATATGCAAGACAGATTTTCCCACACTACAGCACTTCCATAAAGTGCTAATGTGGAATTCTTAGATATAGTTTTAATAGTTAGTTTACTAAAATAGGTTTTAAGTAGATTGTTACAAAAAAGTGGATCCAAGTTGTCTAATAATTAAATATATTATTATTATTATATAAAAATGACGGCGAAGTGGTTCGGTACGAATGGACATTGACCACACACTTGTTGAAAACGGATTCGTGACCCTAAGTCGAAAAAATACTTAATAGTAATAGGACTATAATTATCCCGATGTCGGAATTCAACCCACAATTACTTTTTTTTAATACTTTATTTTTTTATATATATTCACGTCTATCCCCCTGCAGGGGTTGGCAGAGACCACAGAGCTCCATCCGCAGCCATTCATCGCAGTGAAACGGCTCGTCATTGGTAGCTTTTCGCCCTTGTGAGAATCAGGACGTGACGGGTGGCGAACCACGTCGCCGTCATTTTTCGACAAATTAGGCATATTAAATTCGTCTCAGTGAATCCCACGATCCGCAAGGGAGGATGGAGGTCAGCCCCAGCAGAGCCCTGCATGCTAAGATAAGGCACCATAGTCCCCGAGGGAGCCCGACCCCGGGACGATCGGCACGCTTGCGACTAGGCTCGCCCCTAGCCACGCATCCATTGGCACGGCAGACCGTGGATTGGCGGAGAGGAAGGGAAAGGAAGAGAAGAAAGGAAGGGGCAGGAAAGGAAATGCGGATTGGGGAGGTTACCAGACTCGGAATAAACATTTATAAATCCATATAAATATATATTCCGATGCGGGAATCGAACCCGCGACCATTGACTCCGCAGGCGGAGGGCCCCGCCACTGAGCCAATCGGTCGGTCGGTTAATACTTTATTGTACACAAAACAGGATAATACAAAAATTAAAAGGAAAGAAGATGTACAAAGGCGAGCTTAACTCAAAATTGAGTTTTCTTCCAGCAAACCTAACCAAAATTATTGACTTCAAAAGCGGTAGTTTCGCTGACATACATAAGAGGTTCAAATACATAAATTTTATGTTGATTAAGACTAAAAATTCATGGGAAAATCTCAGCTCAAAAAATATTCAATAGACATCCCTCAGTGGAAACCAATGAATTTTTAACCGCGGGGAAAAAATGAAGAGATCCGTTCGGGTCATAAAAAATCGCCCGCCGAGGCATTGAAAGATTGAAAGGGGAGAATCACTTACCGTCTCCAATTTATGGCGGAATCTCACCCGTGGGACCTCCGTGGTCAGACTAACAATATTAGAAGTCCGAGGAACTTATAGGCTCGGGTAAATAGCCCCAGTTCGGGGGCGGCGGATTGATTGTGGGTCGAGACTGGCCATTTTTTAAACGACGTTGGAACAAGATCGCGTTGAATCCCAGGTGGGTTTGTTCTTGAGTGGCTGTTTGGGGCGGATTGTGAAATCTGAATGGGGACGTTTTATATCAATGACACAATAATCTCTTTAATTAAATTAAATACTGAAATGATAATATATAAAAAGAAAAATTCATACCATTTGACGCAGTATTTTTTCCTGATCTGAATGTGCAATAAAGAAGAATGACACATTCCATAAAGGCCGAAAACACTTCTGCACTGCCTATGGCATTGTGAATGTCTATGGGCGGCGTTCGTTGCTTTCCATCAGGTGACGTGCCTGCTCGTTTGCCCTCCTATCCCATAAAAAATGGACTGCCGTTGTAGCATGGTTGTAGCAGATGATCATATTAAACTTCGCATCGATCAAATAAATAATCGTCGAGCATAGAGTACAATTGGTTGTACCTCGCCACTGCTCGGCTGCGTTTCGTTGTAGCTTTAAATACACCGCCACGTTGGAACAACTTGCTAATTTTTATTTTTAAAGTAGTTCTTTTAGGTAATTATTATTTTTAAAGTGGAAACTTCTATAGCCGCGTTACACGACTTTTGGTAGAGAAAAAATCTATGGGTTCGCGTCAGCAACATGGTGATGCTTAAGGTACATGTTAACTGTATTTTAAGTATGTCTATAGCTATGAGCATAGCTATAGACATATTTTAAACAAAGCTAATGCGCGCGCAGATGCCTACGTACACGTATCACGCCAACACATTATATTATATATACCCAATTGTATGTGAGTGGGTTGGACGCTTTATGGATGGATATGAAATTAATTTTTAATATTACTAATTTCTAAATACAGATTTAAGTTTTCACTTCTGTCGGCAGCCCTGCAAAACTGCGTCCGATTTTTTTATTACTGTTATGTACATATGTGATCCAAAATCGTGCTGCATTTGTTCTCACTGAAAACCAGCTCCAGGTGCTCTTATATATATAGAGCGCCTGGCTTGCGTTGAGTAGAAACCATTTTGTGGCACATCTTAGGTTGTTTTTTTTTTATTTTAAATGTTAAATTTAATTTTTATCTATAACAATTTTATTAGTATTTAAGTTCTTGAAAACAAAGATGCACCACGAATAAATATTTTTCTATTTCTATATCTTTAAATGAGAAACGTTCACCGATCTGAGTGAATCAAACGACCTAGATGAAATAAAAGAAACCTAATATCTTTGCCTAGGCCTTTGTCCGACCGCGTGATTGTCTGCGCGTCTGTCTATATGAATACATTCAACGGTGTATGACCGATACGGAGCGTGCCTTGTTCTTATTGTATTGAATGGGTGCTCAGATCGTTACACTGTAGGTTACAATATACAGAATGTTCGTTTTTTCGGAGTAATATAATTAAAACATATATACATAAAAAACACGACTAGATACGACCAACCGCTACGAAAAAAACACTTCTATTTTTAAAAGGATTAAAAGTAATCCACTGCTGTATATACAGCCTCCGTTATGAGATGTTATCTAGCCTGATCTCCAGCTGCTCTTCGGTGGTAACAGTGATTCCTGTTGCTTTATAAATAAATTAAAAAGAAAAGCCTTTTATTTCTTGCTTCCAAACAATTTTTACAGGAAAACAAACTATACCAAATTCTTTTCACTTTAAGCAAAAATCCCTCTGCAGATGAAGACATCTATTTATCTCTAGAGTGAGCTATTTGACGCCAGCTTGAACTAGCTATCAATCCAATCTCGTCTTCTCACCTCGTCTGAGGTCTGCCTTGTTTATGGTTCCCTTGCAGGCCTTTCCATGCTGTCTTGTATACTGGAGAATACTTTTAGTAAGTTTTCTGATTTTTTATGTCAAGTTTTTTTTTATTATTTATATGGAACATACTGCGCTCAATTCCTCGTTGACACGTGGTGATTTTGTTTTTTATGATTGTTTATGAGTATTTTCGCGTTGCTTCATGATCCAGTACTTATAGAGTTTATTTAGACGTCAAGTCTGCTGTAGTCACATTTACTATAGGTAGGTGAGTGGTTATATCGCCATTTATTCGGTCACCAGAACCTCGTTAGTTATCTAGCAAAGGAGTGCAATGGAAGTTTATTGTCTTCCGTTGCTTTCCGGCATGTGCAGGTAACATTGAGATTTAAGATGGTAGAAATCTTGATTACCTTCTCCTCTAAATGCATCCATTTTCTACCAGCCCCGCATAGACTATCTAACCACGGGGTATCTCACACAACATTAGCCAAGACTCTTTCTCTACTTCAGCATACATCTACTCAATGGATATCGGTTCAAACGTGTCCACATGTATAGAATAGAGTAACACTCTTTCTTTTCGTGGGTGTTCTTCTTGCCCGCCTAGCGTTGGTACTTTGTTTGTGAAAACTCATGGGTATAGCCGTTAAGTAACACCCCTTAATTTCGAGTGAGGCCAGTCATGGGTATGAAGATCACATTTGGTGAACTTAGAATTGTAACAGTAATTTTGGAGCACTCTGTATATAACGTCGGGTCATTCCGCTGATTGTCGTCTGTCACGCGACACGCGACCATTGTTCACGCCGTCGCTTCACCATCATTGTGGTCACCACGCTTCGCTACCAGCGGCGCTATGCGCAGATAGTGTTACTTCGGTCTCCGTTGACAATATACTATCGAATCGAATCACAAATTTTTTTATTGATGAATCAATAAAAACATTTGTGATTCGAGATTTTCGTTCAGGCGTTTTTTAATTTTCTTTGACTTTTGAACTTTTTTATTTGATGATATAAATTTTGTTAGGGCGATGTCTTATAATAAATTAAATAATAAATTTTCTTTGACTTCGGAGCTATTTTATTTGATGAATATAAATATTACATACTACAAGTGCTTTGAATAAGTTCTATACGTGTAGAGAGGCCGACCAGTCGCTGTCCCTCGATCATGCCGTCTCCCCCGTGCGCCCTTTAGCCTCAATCGTCGATGAATCATCATCATCTTCCCCCTCTCCAATCAGGGTTTCGAGCAGAAGTTTATGTTAATGAAGGCGATAAGAGACAAATCTCGTTCGTAGCCCGACGCACGATACCCTTGGCGGTCGCTATGTCCGCCACGCTAGTGACTTTGTCTGGACCAGGATAGAGCTTATAGATACGACCCATATGCCATTTCAAACGAGGCAGATTTGCATCCTTTAGTATCACTAAATCCCGTTCATGATAATTATTGAAAGTAGATAGAAAGACAGACTAGTACAGAGTTCGCCTTAGTTCGGCTGTCAGGGAAACAAAATTGAAAACTTGTGTATTCAATATATTTTATAATAATAATAAATAAATGTATGATTTTTGAATGTAAAGAAGATGATGAGAATGATGAGAATGAGAATGAGATGTTCTTTACCTAACCCTATGGGTAACAGGTTTGATCATATGTATGTATATAACAATATTATTACATTATAACTATAAAATAAAACACTATAAAAATAATAATTTTATTAAGGGTTTTAATTCTTCTTGTCGGAATGAACCAAGTCAACAAAGGATTAAGCCATCCAAGGAAAGGAACCTTCTCACAATCCTTAGCCGTGCACAATATGGCTGCTTTCACAATCGACAAATCGATAAAAACAATGGCATCTTTCGTTAAAAATTAATTCGGAACGGGGATTAGGAAATTAAAAAAAAATTAACATCAAAGACAAACAGTCGAATTCAAAAAAGGCCCATCAATAATTAATCACCCATCTCGTCTCAAAATTAGCCACCATTTGAGGGTTAAACAGACTTGTGTAAAGAATTTTTTTCCCCGACGAACCCTGAGGGAAATTTTATATAGCGACTCTCCGTATTGAAGGTGAGCTTATATAAAGTTTCTAGATGTGTCTATAATAATAATTTATTTAATACTTTTTAGCACTTCAGTTACACTCACCAACACTCTATGGAATCAACTGCTTCAGTGGTATTTCCGAATCGATACGACATTGGAACGTTCAGAAAATTAGTTAAAAAAAAAATTAGTCAAAATAAAAAAATCAGTTGTATATTTTATCCCGTGTACATAACGGTCGTTTGTACATACACACACACAGGCACACATATATATATATATATATATATACACATACATACATATCGTCACGCCCGTCTCCCGTAAGGGTAGGCAGAGACCACAGGTCTCCATCTGCTACGATTCTCGGCATACTTCCACTTGCTTCCTCCACACTCAATGTATATCTCACATCATGCAAGCTCGCCGGTTGAGTGGTACTCTTGACGCTGGACCTTTGCTTAGTAAAAGTTCAGCAATCTGGTCCAGGTACGTGTTTCGTGGTCTTTCTCTTCCGGCCCTTCCATCCACATTCGCAAGGTAAATTTATTTTGCCAGTCGTCTTTCATCCATCCTCTCTATATGTCCAAACCATCTAAGCATCCCTTTTTCTACTTTTGTCACAACACTTTCTTTTACTTCACATCGCTCTCTTATATCTTCATTTCTTATTCTATCATTCAAGGTTACACCACACATACTTCTTAATGCTCTCATTTCCACCGCATTCAGTCTGCTTTCATGCTTCTTCTGCCAAACCCAACTTTCACTACCGTATATAAGCGTCGGAACAAGCACCCCCTGATGAACCACCAGTCGGGCCGTTTTTGACACATTCTGACTTTTCATAAAGGATTGCAAGGCTCCGTTAACCTGATTACCAACTTTCACTATATATATATATATATATATATATATATATATATATATATATATATATATATATATATATATATATATATATATATATATATTTATATATTTATATATATATATATATATATATATATATATATATAAAACTGGACTTTTCCCGCCAGCTTACATCAGTGATGTTGTGTTTTTATTTCATTATCATAATCTTATATTATTATCGATTGTGGTGGCGTATTGTACAATACAATAATTCAATTAAAACTTGTTTCGATTAAACGGTGTGAAATAAAATATATATGTGTATCGTGAATTTTTAAATTTATTGCAAAATATCAATTATGTGAATATAAATGTTATATGTATAAAAGTTTATAAATGGTATAGCCACGCTGCAGACGAATACTTTATCAAGAATGGCATAGTATTTGTCTGTAGCATGAATCAGCCGGCTCGCGCGGGGAAGTACCACACCTCAGACCCGCAGAAAACCGGCGTCTGAGTGGTAGTTTAGCTACCGCGCTTCGTACGTTGAGCGGCCGAGTTCTGGAGACCCAACACCCTCGCCCCTCCCTCTAACCCCTCCCACTCCCATAATGACACTTTCCTTAAAAGCCGGCAACGCTACTGCACTACCTGTGGCGCTGCGGATGTCTAGGGTCGGCGTTGATTGCTTTCCAACAGGTGACACGCTTGCTTGTTTGCCCTCCTATCCTGTAAAAAAATTTCAAGATGGTTGATATTAAAGTAATTTACATGACACTGGCATAATAATTATAATTCATTGCCGTGAAAGAAAAGAGAAATATAATTTTTCCTAGTCGGGTTATATCTAGTTACTGTACGTCGTTGTCGGACCCTCGAAGATGAATTAATGAAAAATGAAATCGACTTGGAAAATTTAATTTTTTTCACCGACGAACGGCCGAGGCGGAATTGCGTTCGTCATCGCATTGCCCTTGAATATGTTTCACAATTGATGAACTGAATATAATGTTATTTAAGTAGCTTTTTATTTAAATCAGGAACAAATTGTACGATAGACTTCATTATTTATTTGATACTTTGCCTGTTACCGTCAGGTTTTTTGGTGGTTAATCAAATAATCTCAAGAATGGTAGGGTTACAACTAGTGAGTTCCTCAAATGAGTACAATCTATTATAATAGAATACCTAATAGAATTAAGTGGAAGTTTTACTGTGTCAATGAAAAGATCCAAAAATCCAACAACTTCTTCGGCGATGCAGTAGGGTATGTTTTTCCCGTAAAGTTTTCTATGCATAACTATTCTGTGAAACCAGCTACATAGAACCCGACATCAACACTATCTACCATGTCCAAATGATTATGTAAACCATCCAGGGTCATCCAACTCATACACATAAAAAATAATTTAAATCAGTCCATTCGCTTAGGCGGAGCTCTATTTCAAAAACTCGCCACAAATAAGTTTCATCCCCACCATATGGATGAATAGCGATCCAGTACGGTGCATTTTTCCAGAAACTTCTTTCCACGTACCACCACCCTATGGAACCAGCTACCATCGATGTTTCCTGACCGATATGATATTGCGACCTTCAAAAACTAAGCCTACACATACCTTAAAGGCCAGCAATGCTTCTATAACGTCCATGGTATTGCCAATGTGTATGGATGGCGTTGATTGATTTCCATTTGGCGACACGCTTCTTCATTTGCCGTCTTATTACATATACCTACACTTTTTTCAACAGCAGTCCTCAACTTTCGTAGATTTTGCGTGCGAAATGATAAATTCAAATTTTAATACCGATACTTTTGAAACTTGCGAGAAGATTGGTGCATTTGTACCCGGAGGGTTTATTTTTTACAAACTGTCATTAATTTCGAGTATAATTTTCGACTCCCCTTACCCCCCCCCCCACACACAACGCTTCCACTGGGACTACCGGGGGCGATTAAACCACGCTTAATGTCGTCCCGGCGAAAAAAAAAATAAAAAGTAGCCAATCAACAGATTGATTCAGATTTTTTGAGCGACTCGCCTCGGGTAGGGAAAGTTTCGCCGCTTTGCATATCTGTAACGACATTTTAAGACTGATTTGCAACGCGCGCTTTCAAACTAATTCTTTTTTTTTTCTTTGATATCCGCTTGGCTGAGTGGGTAGAGTAACATACTTCTGAGACAAGGGTACTAAGGTATATAAAGCAAAAATTTGTTTAAACAATACAGTAATACTCCGAATTTAAGCGATAGATGAGTCTGATATATACTAACTATAACCGCGTTAATTAGAGTCGAATTCACGTCGAGGTATAATTTCGCATATAAACACATAAATTATTTTTAATTGGAAATAAACAAAGAAACATTTATTACATATTCCACAATACAGTAAAAAAAGTAATATATATACATATAAAATAAAAAGAAATAAATGAAATTTAATATTAACAAACAATATCAAAATATTATTACAAACAAAAGTAATAATATATAAAAAAATAAAAAAAAATACAAATCGTAATAACAGTATATTGTCTTAGCTAGACTGCAGTATATATTATGAAAAAGGTTCACACTCAGCAAAAAGCCGCTGCTAGCCACAGCGGTGATTTTCAGTGTGGCATAATTGTATACCACGGATATAACTTTACAATTTATTTATATTATAAACATATTATGCAATTACAGCAATAAATGCAGTACCGAAACAATATTACACATACAATATTAATATTATAATATTACGAAATTACAATATGACATCATCTCTGGGCAAAACATATATAAATAAAAAAGGAAAAATAAAAAAATGGATAAAATTACTCATTAAAAACCAAATTGACATGTTTTTTATAGGTCAGTAGCATCATTTGCTGGCACATATTATGTTATTTTATTATGTGTATTAATGTATATATATGTATGTGTGTATTAATGTATATGTGTATACATATATGGTATGTATGTATGTACTTATTTATGTGTATTTATATATGCGTGCACGCAAATTTAAATACCTGGGGTGCACTGTGACTGAAACCAACAATCAAAAGGACGAAATCGACATTCGCATACAAAACACTATGCGGTGCAGCGCAGCTCTTCACAAGGTGTTGGTGTCCAAGCTTCTCAGTATAAAGATGAAACTCCGAATCTATAATACGATTATTCGGCCTATTCTAACGTATGGCTTGGACACTGGGCTAAAGGAAGAGAAGAAACTTTTAGTTGCAGAACGAAAAGTCTTCCGAAAGATCCTGGGCCCAACCAAAAGTGATGATGGCAGTTGGCGATATCGAAAAAATGCCGAAATCGAGCATCTGGTGGCTCAACCTAATGTAATAGGAGTGACTAAGGCTCACCGACTTCGTTGGCTGGGCCACGTGGAGAGGATGGGGGAGGATCGAGCAGTTAAGAGAGCGTATGTGGGTCGCTCAACTGGACGACGTCCTGTGGGGCGCCCCAGGTACCGCTGGAGAGACATGATTGAAGATGACTTGCGCAACCTTCAAGTCTATAACTGGTAGGAGTTGGCGCAGGACAGGGAAAAGTGGCGTAAGATCTGTTCGGAGGCCAAGATCCATTTTGGGTCGCTGCGCCAACAAAGTTAGTTTTTTTTATTTATATATGCAATCCAAATTTGAATAATGACTCAGCACGGGCCTGCCTAGTGAGACCTACTATGCTCCATCCAACTTCACCTGTAAATTGTCACAAATAAAATAAAATAAAATAAAATAATAATAATACAATAAACAAATATTAAATTGGATAGGAAATTAGGCAGTGTAGAAAATGAAAAATAAAAAAATATAAAGTAAATAAAATTGGCTGGAAGCCAAATATTATAATAATTTAGATAATAAATACTTAAGAGAATCATCTCGTAGCACACAATATTTTTTATTCCTTGTCTTGTTGAAGAAATATACTCTTTCTAGTTTATATTTTACGGTGTCTTTGCAATCTATATTTTTTAAAATTTGTAACCCCTTTTCAATTGAAATGAGTACATCAGTTGAGTTTCCAACTGTCATTCTATTTTCTGATTGATTTAGTTCAATCAAGTTGTTTGATCTCTTCCTGTTCTTCATGCATTTCTATGAGCCGATGATTATAGTGAGAGGGCACGTAGTCTGTAATCGATAGTCGATAAATTGTGTCACGCTAAAACAAAAGACGAATTGAAGATCACGTAACTCCGTGTTCGCGTAAATCGGGGTACCGTAAATCGATGTATTACTGTACACAAATTTGTGTCTGTTGAATGCTCATCCTGTCTTATCTAATATCGTCTAAAAATCATCATCATCAACAGCCTACAGCAGTCCAGTGCCGGCCATAGGCCTCCCAAAAAACGCCACTTAACTCGATCTTTGACTTCACGCATCCAGTCTTTGCCAGTCGCCTACCTCCTAAAAATTATACTAGCAACCCTACTGTAAGTTTTAATCAACCATGTTTTTTTTTGCTACAATTAGCTGAAGGTAATCCAAATCGAGACAATTGTACTCGAACGTCGAACAAATTGTTCGCTCCCAAGCGACCGTCAAATGTTTTGGCGTTTTATTTATACAAGTTTTTTTAAACGCTAATACTCCAAATGGATTTTTCGATGTGATAGTAGGGGATAGCTCATCATTTTTTAAGAACGGTTCCGATTCTTCAATTTGAAATATTGCTCATTATTTTGTCTTTGCCATACTTTTACGTACATACATACATATATATTGTCATGCCTGTCTCCCGTAAAGGTAGGCAGAGACCATAGATCTTCATTCGCTACGATCCCGGCACACCTTCCTTGTTTCTCCAGACTCATCCATCTTTCCTCTCACATTCATCATAGCGAAACAGCTCTCCGTTAGTCGCTTCTTGCCCTCGTGGGAATCAGGACGTGACGGGCGGCGAACCACGTCGCTGTCATATTTTAACAAATTAGGTTTATTAAAATTCATCATACTGAATCCCACGAGCTGCAAGGGAGGATGAAGGTCAGTCTCAGCAGAGCCCCGCATGCTAAAGTAAAACACTATAGTACCCAGGGGAGCCTGATTCCGAGACGGTCGCCACGCTTGAGCCTAAGCTTTCCCCTAACCACGCATCCGTGGCCCAACCCAATGTAATAGTAGTTATTAAGGCTCACCGACTTCGTTGGCTGGGCCACTTTGAGAGGATGGGGGAGGATCGCGCAGTCAAGAGAGCGTATGTGAGTCACCCAGCTGGACGACGTCCTGTGGAGCGCCCCAGATACCGCTGGAGAGATATGATGGAGGATGACTTGTGCAACCTTCAAATCTGCTACTGGCAGGAGGTGGCGCAACAGATGGTGTAAGATCTGTTCGGAGGCCAAGATCCATTTTGGGTCGCTGCGCCAACAAAGTTACTGAATTAGAGATCTGATGGCTATGTTGATAAACAAATTTATGAATAAAGATCATCATTATTAGATGGATTCAGAAATCTTTCCGAAGTAAAAAATATATTTATGGATAAATACAATCACTTTTCTCTTTCGTGATGCAAAATCAATGTTAACTTTCAAAAATAAAAATCCGGAATAAGTAAAATTCCCCATCAGGAAATTTAAGTAAATGAAGATAGAAAAGATTTTAGGACCTCGCCACATTATCGTTAATTCTGAAACGAACGGACTAAATCGACCATGGAGTAGAGCATAAAAATTAACAAAAAAAACAATAGAATTAACATAGAAAACATCTGCGTCGAAAATGACTGCTGGGGCCCGTACTACGATACAAACTCGATCGAAATCTAAAACAACATTGTTATGACATTGGCAAAAAAATCTATATTCATTTTTTATTATTTAATAAAACATTATCTCTTTAAAGTTAAATTAAAAGAGTTTTTAACCGTTATCATAAAGATATTTTAGGCAACTTGACTGTCATCAAACTAGTAAGACTTGGCAAATTTATATGCCGACGAATTGTCTCTGATATGATTTAACAAGCGATGTTTTTTACAAAACTATCTCAAAGGTTCGTTATTGTAGGTCTAATTCCACAGAAAGCTTCACCGTTCTGTGTAATAAGATACATTCAGTATTAAAAAGAACGTTGCAAGAAGTTTCGAGAAAAAAGCGCACCGCGCTAGTTGACTCATTCTGATGGTAGTAATGGAACTGAATGTATAGAATATTTTTATTGAACGAATAATGCTATGTCATGAAAAACATCGAGACTTAGATAGAATTATTCTATTTAATATTACAAATAACAATCTTTATTTTTTTACTTGACATATACATAATATTTCTATCATTAGTCACTTTATTGCTATCAACGAAAAAAAATTGGTACATACTTACTTTACTACAGTACTTCCATATTTAAGTTTAAGTACTTGTTTGAACGAAATTAATTAGACTCTATGAAACCGGCTGCCTTTGGCAGTATTTCCGAAAGCATACGACATTGAAACGTTAAAAAACTTGCCTTCTCATATGAGTAAGCAAATTTTTAGGCAAGCTTAATATATATTAAGGGCCGGCGACATATTTGTGTTACACCCTTGGTGGTACAAATATCTATGGGTGGCGTTAATTGCTTTCCATCAGGTGATAGCTTGCTCTTTTGCCTCCATTACCATAAAAATTATGATGATTATATGATGACTAGTGGAAGAACTCAACACCTTCTTGGTTGCTTTCTGGATTGAAGATCCTCCTCACTTATTTCCATAGCAATAAAACGATAAAGAAACCATTCGTCAAAATAAAAATAATAAATTACTATTTATTACAAGAAATAACAAATAGTATGGGCTTTCTTCCTTAGGCCGAACAACCGCATTGATTCCTCGCCTCGCACCCCCTCGGGACTGAATTTATCTGGCAAAAAGCAATAAACATTAAAAATAAAATGGCAAATCCACCCTCCCTTGTGTCACTACTTCGTACAACTCGGCTTAAGTATAGCTAGCTGTATGGCTACTGGTCGATTCAGCTTTTAAGATTTTCTTGCCTTGATCAGTTATTTACATTCTTTATATCAACGCAAAAACGAAATGAACCCAAAACGTAGTGAACCACAAAATGAGAACTCACCACCGGACCCAAGAAAAACAATTTTCTGAAAAAAAAATTATCTGATCAGAAAAAATCATGAACAAGAAAGGATTACTACTATTGTATATATTCGATGCAAAAAAGCGAAAAATTAGTAAAACACTAAATGAAAACTTACCACCAGGGCCAACAAAATGTATCTGATCACTCAAAAAACAGTCAGTTTCAACACTCCATACAAGCCAGCTGGTGAAGGGTACTTTTGATCTGGCCTTTTTAAAAACTTCGGCAATTTGGTCAAGTATATCCTTCTCGGTCTTCCCCCAGCGACCCTTCCATCCATATCCGCAACATAAATTTCTTTTGTTGGTTATCTTGCATCCATCCTCTCTATGCTCTAAAAGTGACCTCGCCTAAACAATTTTGATCACGATTTGAAGTCAGAGCTCTGTAGTCAGGTCTGCTTAAAAGTTCAGATCCCTTATCTAGTTTATTAAAATTGGACAACGGATTTGAGCTTTTTTATAATGTGCAATACATTAGTATTATAGTATTACACTTTATTATTAGAAAACATAATTGTTTCGTATATTTTTGTCATTTCTTTATGAACCACAAGTCTTGTTTGCCTTTATCATCGGAGACAGAAAAACACGTGTCCCCATAAAGCTGCCATCGATGGCGAAAAGACTGTCCCGATGTGTGGCGCATGGAGATAAGGAATGTAATACTAACACGTGAATACAACCCAATATAAATATTGATATACAGACTATCTAGATGTGACAAGATTAAAATTTAGCGTTACTTCTTAATCACTTTGAATTGTATTAAATATTCTTTATTACTGAAATGGACTGACTGTGACTGGAATATACATGGAAAGTAAAAAAAGACATCATCATTTCAGTAGTCTATTGCTGAATGTATGCTTTCCCATGATGCTCCACTTAGCACAACCTCTGACTTCACACAAATACTACACTCTTAGTTTTACTTAGTTTGTGTACCACACCTTTCGCATGTCTGTCTACTACAGAAATTTTGAAACGTATTAATCTAACACCAACTTTGGGAATCAATTGTTTTCTAGTGCTTCTATACGCGGAGTACGTAGGTATATATTGAGTGCAGTTTAAATTTAAAAAAAATTAAATCTTTTATCGTCCCCCTCATGTTTTTGATCCCTTTATCACGTATGGCTTCGGCACTGATATTATATTCGCCCACATTGAGGTCCACTGGTCTACTACCACCTATTAATGAGGTATGTATATTTCGTAATGTATTGTTTCTTTACTTTCTTCTTCCCTCCTATTTCTTCTTTCTTCTCCTATTTTCTCATCTTTAGTCGTAAGTATGCAATGCATCTGCATGATTACTTACCATTAGAGTTTCTTTTTTGATATTTTATGAAAGAGAAGACTTATTTACTTAAATCTTTTAAAAAAATAATATAAAGGAAATTTGCTCTAAAGTTCGTAGTGTTACCACATTCAGTATTTCTTTATATCTACGTCCATCCCAATACGAGTAATAACAACTGCATGCTACATAAACTCCATTCAACACTGTAACAAAGGAATATCGTCCCCGTTCCCCGGGGATGCGAGTCGATAAGGGCCATTATCGTTCGCAGTGGATGACAGTAATTTCTAATAAGATAATATGGTTGTCTTCCAATAGTTTGTGTGGGCGCGAGCTAATGATGCGGATATATGAGAATTGATGCTACAGCGCGTACGAGAGTTTTCTTAAGAGCTTCATATTGCTTCTATAGATATGTGGAGATATATATATTTTATATTATATTATATATTTTTTCACATATTTCATTCTGCTAACACAAATTAGTACAAAAGATACACACACAGATATATACATATATATTTGTTGTCCAGTGCAGGATTGGTCGAATAATTAGTAAACGCATTTTTTTCCCCAGCCCATGTCGATAAGGGCTCTCATCCCATCATCAATATGCCGATCCGTGATAATGGATCGATTGCAGTATCATGTAACGCGACTGTTATTATATAATTATTATTTATTAAGTTATATAAGTTGAGAAAGGGGTGTTTAGATAGTTTGGGCATATAGAGAGGATAGGTGAAAGACGACTGGCAAAAGAAGACCATATATAAAAGGAAGACCACGGAAAACATATACCTTGCCCAGATTACTGAAGTTTTTAAGAAAGGCCAGGCAAGAGTACCATTAACTGGCGGCCTTGCATGAGGAGAATAATGAGTGTGGAGGAAAATATGCCGAGATCGTAACAAATGGAGATCTGTGATCTCTGCCTATCTCTACGGGAGACAGGCATGCCGATATTGTGTGATGTGATGTGTATGTATTATTGATTATATATTAGTATTTTTCCTAAAATATTAAAGTTTAAAAAAATGCATTGTTTATGCACTTGGTAGATCGGTAAGTCGGTAAGTAAGGTAAAGAGTAAAGGGTTCGTAGCGAGTAAAAAAAATCAAGTTGACCACCCCAGGTCTAAAGCCAAAACTCAAAGCAATAACATGGCCAAACACCCACCATCAATACTTATGTGTTCGCGGTCTGCTATTAAGCCCTCCCTAGACGTAAGCCGCATACGGGGGGCAAGATTCGTATTAATTTATGTTAGAGAAGACAGTAATGATCTCCGTGTCGATTACCGCGTGTTATTGGAAAATATTGGCGCAAACCCTCGGGACTTGGATGCCGGCGGCACGCGAGAAATCGATACAGCTTTCGCCGATCAGAATTTCTGTGAAATAGCTTCAGATGCGAATACCCATCATATCCATTTGTTAAATGAGAAAAACTCTATGAATAATTTCCTTATATTAATTAGTTTCCAATAGCGGTAGAGACACGCTGGAGAAGAATACTTTGTCAAGAATGGCATATTATTTGTCTGTAGCATGAATGGGCCGGCTCGCCCGGGGAAGTCACATCTCACACTCCCGCAGGAAACCGGCGTGTGAGTGGTAGCTTACCTATCGCGCTTTGTACGGTGAGCGGCCAAGTTCCGGAGGGCCAACACCCTCGCCCTCCCCCTCCTATTCCCACACCCATAATGACACTTTCCTTAAAGGTTGGCAACGCTTCCGCATTGCCTATGGCGCTGCGGAAGCCTATGGGAGGCGTTGATTGCTTTCCATCAGGTGACACGCCTGCTCGTTTGCCCTCCTATCTCATAAGAAATAAAAAAGTAGATTTGATGTAATATTTTTATATAGAATAGGAAAGAAAACAAGCTTGCACGCTTGTCACCTGATGAAAACTAAAAAATGTTGTTTTTATACGTATAACCCTTTTAAAGTATCAAAACATAAAACTCGAAATATAATACGTAAAATGCACGAAATATTCCCAAAAACCTTTTGACATTCAAAGATACTACTAGCGGCTAACTTCAGCATGGTGCCTATTCAATTAAAATCTGTTTGCAAAGAGGAACGTTTTTAAGTAACACAAGTTGTACGTAGCGAAATATTCGCCTGGAGATCTATCTGTTAATGTATATAGCGGGATTAGTGTTACGCTCTAAATTAGGCTAGGTACTCACTTCTACAATAATAATAATAATATTTTTAAACTTTCACCAATTGACTAACTGTCTCTGTATGCAGAAATGTAATGATCTCCGATCGTCTCTCTGCTTACTGTATCGAATTTATTATAGCGAATGTTCCGATCTGACGACCAATTGGCTCAGTGGCGCGGACGGAGTCAATGGTAGCGAGTTCGATCCCCGCATCGGATAAATATACTGTGTATACTACAGATATTTATTCCGAGTCTGGTAACCCCGCCAATCCGCATTGGACAAGCGTCGTGGGTTAATGTCCGTTCCTCCAGGAAGGGAGAGGCCCATGCTCAGGAGTGGAAGATACTATATGGGCTGTGAAAAAAAATAATTGTTCTATGGAGTTTTTTAATCTCCTCCCAGCTACACAGTTTCTTAATGGCTCTACGCAACATAAAAGTTTTCATCGCCTACATGGCTGGCCATCCACCATCGAGCGATTTGATCGCGGTTTTCTGCACGAACTGTGCAAATATGGAACACCTTACCACCCGCAGTTTTCCCATGTAGTTATGACATAGGCATACTCAATAGACGAGCATATGTGTTTACAAAAGGTTAGCAATGCGTCTGTGACGCCTCCACCATTGTGGCTGCCTATGGGCGGCGATGATCACTTACCACCGGGCGACCAGTATGCTCGTATGCCTGCTGTGCTATAAAAAACTGTCACTTTGAGTATTATTACTTTAAGTATATAAATTAGCAAAAAAATATATATAGTGTGCACCTCTCCTAACTTAGCTTTGGCTGTTCAAAATATACCGGCTATTTTTCGTTGGAAGCTTATGGCTTTTAGATTACTAGACGTGCTAGCTTCGTTCTCAATCCTAGGTTTTTATATTAACGTTTATTTATTAATAAAGTATATGACAACGTCACAGAATATTACATATTAAGCTGGTCTTATTCATATTTTTTTACAAAGTAATAAGTTTGGTACTTACATTAACCGTTGTCACTGTGTTAGCTTTCAGCTTATGTAACAGCAAAACATTTTTTTAACAGCCCATATATGTCCCACTGCTGGGCACGGGCCTCGCCATTACTGGAGGAACGGACGTTAACCCACCACGCCTGTCGAATGTGGATTGGCGGGGTTACCAGACTCGGAATAAGTATTTGTAATCCATAACTAAACAATTATTTTTCTATTGCTAAAACCTTGGACTTTATGCTTATTTGTTGTATGTATGTGTGTTTGTGTGTGTGTGTGTTAGCCTTAAAAGTTTACCAGTAGGAGATAACCTTCTATGGACTTTTTCAGATAACTTAAAAAGTCACGATACACGCATTTATTTCATATCACTTCACTTATACGCCATAATTGAACTATATCGTATAATACGAGAAAATACGTTGTATAATATGCCAGTATATAACTGACAAAAACATAAGATTATGACAATGAAATAAAAACACAACGTCACTGATGTATAATAAGTTGGCGGGTGAAAATCCCATCTGGGTGTTGTTTGTCCTCGTAATTATTGTGTTCAAAATTGTACCAACTGCCCAGAGCATTATAGTGTTGGACTATAAGTGTGTGTAATATTTTTTCAAAAAAACCTTTCAAAAAGTGAAGCTGATAGTAGATACAATTTTGTAGTGGTATAGCCACCGAATACTTTGTCAAGAATGGCATGGAATAATATTATTTGTTTGGTGCATGAATAGGCCGGCTGGCCTAGGGGAAGTAGCACACTCCCGCAGAAAATCAGCGTCTGAGTGGTAGCTTAGCTAGCGCATTTCGTCCAGTGAGCGGTTGAATTCCGGAGGCCCAACTCTCCCCCTCCCCCTCTCTTCGCTTAATGACACTTTATTAAAAGGAGAAAAATGCTTCTGGACTGCCTATGGCACTACGGATGTGTATGGGAGACGTTGATTATTTTTTATCAGATAAAAAAGAGCAAATTCAGGGGACAAAAATCAAGTCTCCTTACGTAGCTTGTTCCGCATATGCATTAAAAACAAAAAATAAAACTAAAAGCTGGAACTAAATGAAAACAAAAGTATAGTATACAGTCTCCGTTCGAAATGGAAGCGAAGGTAGCCTCCCAAGGAACCAAATAACAAATATAACGTGTAGCCAAATATAATCTTATTTATCGCGAGGGGACGTCCGCTGTAAATGGGATTCGATGAGCAAAGGAGCACTTAACGCTTTTGATGTCCACGCAGACCCCAGCCTCCCCTTTATTTGGACTAATGCCTCTGCCACACTAATGAGATATCGCCTGATGGGGAATTATGAAACAGATCGAATATATTACCGCAAAAGAAAAAAATATGTTTTGCTTCTTGAAATTTAAACATTTATTTATTTATTTATTTATTTATTTATTAGGCACAAAAACAAAGTACAGTTTTAAAAAATAATATATAATAAAAACTTAACAACGCCCGGACTATAACTCTTTAAATTTGCGCACAGCATGGTTACATTTTAATAATAAGGTTAGTTATACAATTAATGAAATACTATAAAATTGAACAAATAAAATTAAATAAAAAAATAATAAGAAATATAAAAAAAGAAGGATAACAATAATTTTGTGATCTATCGCCTGCCAAAGATATCACGAAGCGATCGCTTTAATTAGTGTATTTTGATAATGTAAATATCGAACGTTTCTGTACATTAAATAAAATGTCATAATTATTTTATAAATAAGACATAATTAATTTGAGTATTACAGTTCTTTTATTTGCGTATATACACATATCTTTTATTTTGTATATATAAGTTATTTGTAGTTTAATTTCTTTTTTTTAATTATTAAAGTATGACAAACAGTAGCACAATACATAATTAACCATTTTAGGTTATAAACTTAAGAATAAGTAATTGTACCACCAACTACATATATACGTTTTATTTCTATATATATTATATGTATAAACATAACATGCAATATAGAAACTAGAGAGAGAAAAAACTAATTTAATAAAGAAATTCAATCGTTAAAAGAGGACAGAGACAAAAAAATCATATTTATTTATATAAAGATCTTATATAAATAACTATAATACAAAATAAAATAACTTTACAAAATACACGAGTATAAATAAAATAAAAGAAACAAAATTCAAAGGTTTTGTGTCTATAAAATGTTATATATTTTTTTCTATATATGTAATAAGGCAAAATAGCTAGCTAATCACCAAATGTTAAAAGTTTCCGATGCATATGGATGAGGAAGAAGAAATAAAATTCGCATTAAAAAACACGGAGACAGGATACAACGTATCCACCTAATGCTGATATTGTGTGAGAAGGTGATAATTAATAATAATAATATAATAATATAATAATAATAATCATTGATTTCGACACCATAAAGTTACATATAAAGATTACAATATATATGTGGCGGGCTAGTGCCTGAACCTGTATCTCAGGTCACTAGCCTTCCACCCCTTATTTCTAATTGATTATCAATATGTATAGAGAATTAAATATAAAACCTCAAACATTATATATTAAAATCTGTGTGTGTGCAAGTGTGTGTTCTATATATATGTAATATAATCCCACTCTAGCTTGCCCAAGCTGTTTTCAGAGGTTAGCAGAATGGATCGGCCAGAATAGTCACTAATATTGAGACGGCTCTTCGAATCTAGCACTATTGATATATTAAATTATAGACTATAAGCTGAGAGTGTTTCTGAACCGACACTAAATTGGAACCTTCAAAAAACAGCACACTTCTCAAAGACCGGCAACACCTCCGCAATGTCTATGGCACTGCGGATGTCTGTGAAATCCAATAAAAAAATATAATAATGACGTAAAGTTTGGAATATGACGTAAGGTTTGAAGTTATATGTAATAACATTTACAACAAAGAAATTCGAGAACGATAACTCTATTGATTATAAAGATTTTTTATTTAATTTAAATATAACATTTATATTTTTAAATATAAATTCGCTTAGTACTATGTGTGCAGCGTGCCTAAAACGACGTGTGGTTCACAATTTTCTTTCTTTGATTATAAGTCGGCCATTAGACTTATTTCCCGCTAATATATGATTTAGAGGGTTGTAATGCGAACGCGTGTGTCTCTGGAACACGGATGAGGGTCCTTATTAGATATATGTCAACACGTGTGGGATATTATTGACGAGCTTCCTCCCGCGACTTCGCCTGTGCACATAAAAATTGCGAATTTTTACTTTTCTTATAAGTACCTCAACAACTTACAAAATTGCAAGTGCTTTTATAAAAAGAAATATAAAAATTTTATCCTAACACTTTTTTACAAAAACTTAATGCTTAAATTAAATCCTAACTAAATATTATAATGTATATATATATATATATATATATATATATATATATATATATATATATATATATATATATATATATATATATATATATATATATATATATATATATATATATATATATATATATATATATATATATATATATATATATATATATATATAATTAAAATCTAAAAAGTACCACAAATTGATTTTTGCCCAGTGTATAACAGGCGCTAATATATGACTATAATAAAATCTCTCTTTCTCTCTCATTTGGCGCTACAACCGGGTGTGTGTCTTGGCCTCTTCCGCAATTCTTGTCCAGCGATCTCTATTCAGGGCAACATACTTCCAATTGGTTTTATAACAAAACGATTGTTCCGTTTTCATTAGCTAAGTCGTCGTGTTCTAGCCTTTTCTTTCCTCGTCAGACCTCTCAACTTGGGTTTGAAATGATAAACTTAAAAAAAAAATATTCTCTGGCATTAAGGTTTTCTATCTTCTTTACTATTAGATGTTTATTATAACCTGCAAATAAAGAATTATATAGCATTAGACATTGGTATCTAAAAACAACTATATACTGTAGTGGTCCTTGGAAGAAATCCCTGACACTTGATACTAATTTAAAGGGTATATGAAGTTAATTTGCTACCTATATTGCTTAGGTGGAATTGTACGATAGAAGGCACTTTTTTGGTGCACCACCACTTAGGAACTACCTTTTTATTTTTTTTATTGCATAGGAAGGCAAACGAGCAGGCGTGTCACCTGAGCAACCAACGCCGCCCATAGACATCCGCAACACCATAGGCAGTGCGGAAGCGTTGCCAACCTTAAAGGAAAGTGAAATTATGGGAGTGGGAGTGGAAGGGGGAGTGGGAGGGGGAGTGGAAGGGGGAGTGGGAGGTGGAGGGGGAGTGGGAGGTGGAGGGGGAGTGGGAGGGGAAGGGGGAGTGGGGGGAAGGGGAGGGGGAGGGGGAGTGGAAGGGTGAGTGGGAGGGGGAGGGTGTTGGGCCTCCGGAACTCAGATCGCTCACCGTACGAAGCGCGGTAGCTAAGCAACCACTCAGACGCCGGGTTTCTGCGGGAGTGTGTTACTTCCCCAGGCGGGCCAGCCCATTCATGCTACAGACTAAGAATATGCCATTCTTGACAAAGTATTCGTCTGCAGCGTGGCTCTACCACTAGTAAGATACTACCCCCCTTCATAGGGATTTTTGAATGATGCCAGAGACACAGTCACTGTGTTTCAAATGTCCATGTCGACGTTGATTGCTTTTCTTCAGGTGACAAATTGCTCCTTTACCTACCTATTCCATAAAAATAAGGAAATATCTTCTAGTTGTTTCTTACGATATCAGAAGAGCTATTGGTAGTCGAAACAGGCGGTAGAAATGCTCGAATTCGCGACCGTATCGAATGCAAATCGAACGGGTGTCGGCTTTGGAAGCTGTCGGCCTGACGCGCCGCTGATTGGATGACGTGGCCTGCTCAATTGCAAGCTGTCAGAGGAAACTTACTAGAGATGATAAAACCGCCAAAAATTTACCCAGCAAAGAATAAACGCACTCTACAAGACTGAAACTCAGTGATTCCAAAAAAGAAGTGGACGATCTGTACTGGGCAGGTAGCTTACAGAAAGACAAAAACTAGATGCGTGTAGATACTAAGTAGCTGAAGATAGGTAATATATAGAACGCCTTGGCCGGCGCTATATTTCCAACCATGAAAAACCACAGGTTAATAATAATAAAAGGAAGAGAGTCTTCTAGGATGTCTGGTGGCAGAACATAAATAAAAATAGAATGTACAAAGGATATAAATGAAATTCAATAACTTTTACGAAGAAGAAAAGTGCGGGTTTTATTTTTGAAAAAATATTTCGTGTTAATGCTGTTGTCGCTGAAATAATGACGTCGGGATGGCACGAACCTTACGGATGATATTTTTTTAATATCATCGACTTTTTTTTAACATCACGACCGATTGGCTCAGTGGCGCGGCCCTCCGCCCACGGAGTCAATGGTCGCGGGTTCGATTCCCGCATCGGAATAAATATTTATATGGATTTATAAATATTTATTCAGAGTCTGGAAACCCCCTCAATCCGCATTTCCTTTCTTCTCCATTTCCCTTCCTCTCCGCCAATCCACGGTCTGCCGTGCCAATGGATGCGTGGCTAGGGGCGAGCCTAGTTGAAAGCGTGCCGACCGTCCCGGGATCAGGCTCCCCCGGGTACTATGGTGCCTTACCTCAGCATGCAGGGCGCTGCTGGGGTTGACCTCCATCCTCCTTTGCGGCTCGTGGGATTCACTAAGAGGAATATAATATACCTAATTCGTTGAAAAATGACGGCGACGTGGTTCGCCATCCGTCACGTCTTGATTCTCACGAGGGCGAAAAGCAACTAATGAAGAGCCGTTTCGCTGCGATGAATGGTAGCGGATGGAGCTCTGTGGTCTCTGCCAACCCCTGCGGGGGATAGGCGTGAATATATAAAAAAAATTTTAATATCGCCAAGGTTCTTTTAATATCGTTTTATGTAGTTGGGTTTGTTTCATAGACTTTAAAAAAAAACCACCGCAGAAAAAAGTCCATAGGGGTTAGGTCCGGTGACCTGGGTGGTTGGAAGACGCTCCATTACAAAGATGCTCCATGGTCTCTCTGGTAGTGTAAACCGTAGCGCTATCTTGATGAAACCATGTGCGTGAAGTAAATGCAGGTTGTTCTTTCATTATTGACAGAACATTGACAGATTTTTTGAACAATAACTTAATTTTGTGTCCGGACATCCTACATAAGAAATATTATAAATAGATACATACTAATAGTAATAATACACAAAAAATAATTTAGTGAATTAAGTAGCATCATTATATTTTCCCGTTTATCATTCACCGTTCACTTCTGGACCTATATGTCTCCAGAGGTACGCCACCTACCCAAATCTTTCAGCCAGGCAACGTATCCAATTTCAGCCAGGCAGCTAAGGCCGTCGCATCATCTAGCAGAGGGGCATCCCCACATGTTTGTCACGAACTGTTCTCTACACGTCCTCTCCAACAACGGATTCTCCGATAAACGTCATCGTGTTTGCTACATATTGCTTACTCGAAGACAGTAGACGGTAACTTTGGTGCTCGAGTGTATTTCTTGATTGCAAATCATATCCACCAGAGAAACTCCGATCATAACCAGCTCTATTGCTCTCTCGACGATAGGTGGTATTACAACTCTTTGTACTTCCGCTCGGTCTCAAGGCGTTCGTCTTGCTTGATAATTTGATTTGAATTTAATTAAACACCAGCATCGATTTCTGAATTCTGACTTGATGTAGGCGGTGTAATTCCCCTCAGCATTCAGCCCCCGGCCGTTCGGAATTCTTGTTATGCTGTGATTGGGGTCCACGCTGTTATTAGTTCTGTTTGTTTGTGTTAACTGATTATATTGACAGCATCAACAATATAAACGGGAAGTTAGGCATTCATTTGAGATCTTTCCTCTTTTATAAGGCTGAAACGCTTCCATAATTATTGGCTAGAATTCTCACGTTTAAGATATTGTAACTTGCATTTTCTTATTTTTTTTTCTTTAATTGCAATTAATTATAACTGTTATGCCATATAATTGTATGTAAACTATAATTATATCAAGTATCTCACGTTGCGTCTTGATAAAATGGTGGCTATTCTACCAAAACCTTTTATGGACTTATGCATTCAACTTAGAAAGGCAAGATAAACGCATTTATTTCATATCACTCCACTTACACGCCTTGGTCGAACTATATTGTACAATATGTCATCAAAATAGGCAATAAGTATATATAGTTAATAAGTACTTTTAAATTTATTAAGAACCAGGGGTAAGGGCTCAAAAAAACTAGAAAAGTCGAACGAGCCTACGGTGAGAACCCTTCTTATGTTGTATTCCAGACATCCATGGGGATGATCGATTTCTATCAGGGAACACGCTTGCTCGTTTGCTGTCTATCTAACCTAGTATAGATAACTTACTGACTTGTATATGACGATCAAAAAGACGTACATTTTTCTATGACAAACACATACAGAAGGTATCTTTGTTAAGCTACGGGATGCAGGCGCGATGATATATATGTATGTATGTGAGTTTTATATAAAGAAATAATTAATTAAATAAATAAAAAAATGATCTTCTATTATATAAAAAGTCAGGTTAAAGAAAAACACTTCGCAATGGTGGCTTGGATACAAAACTTGGCAAGACTTTTGTAAACTTTTCAAAGCGTTTCTAAAACGAAGTATTTTTAAGAAAAGTTCACCGATTGCCGCTGAAGTTGTGGAGTTGCATTCAAAAACATGCAAGCAACGTTTTCCTCCAACAACTCAACTCAATTAATTTCCTCGCGAGACTTTCAATAAAGTAAAACCTCCTATAGCTGTGTATGATTTAGTAAATCGCTCGAACTTTCCAGTTTTGCTAAATCTTAGAACTTCACAAGTGGATCTGTCGACTTGTGTAAATTCTTTATGTTTATTCCTGGATTCCAATTTTTTAAAGAAGACTATCAATGTTTTTAAAATTACTACGATTCTTGTTAACCATTTTTTTATGGGATAGGAAGGCAAACGAGCAGGCGTGTCGCCTGATGGAAAGCAATCAACGCCGCCCATAGACATCCGCAGCGCCATAGGGAGTGCGGAAGCGTTGCCGATCTTTAAGGAAAGTGTCATTATGGGACGGGATGGGAAAGGGGAGGAGGAGGGGAGGGGGAGGGGGAGGGCAGGGGGAAGGGGAGGGAGCGGTTAGGACTCCAGAACTCAACCACTCACCGTACCAAGCGCGTTAGCTACCACTCAGAGGCCGGTTAATATAATAATGCTTGCATTGTCTTTCTTATTTTAAACCGTAGCCATTTTTACTCAATAATAGTGGAAGATACGAACTTAGGACGTTCAGAACGTAAGGCCGAGGCTTACCTACTGAGCTACTGCTCTTTTTTTACTTTCACACTGCTTTTTATAAATTAGGAGAAGAGAAGTAGAGAAAAAGAAGACTAAGAAGAAAGTTTACAAACTAATTAACAGATAAAGCATATATAAAACCTGTAGAAACTTAAAATTACATTAGATTGAAAATTAAGAAAATCGCTTCATCAACCAGTTGCTAACTTTTTATGGATGGAGCTACTCTACTTATCTCTTCTTAACTGTATTATGTTTTACTTCTTCTAGTTCATTCTTCGTCTTGTTATAGAAAGAGTGTAAACAAATAGATGGAATTTAAAAATCAAAACATACAAAGAAAGTTTATTAATGGAGTCAGGCGTTACTTTGCGGAAATCCAGACTTTTCGGTTGTCTTCCGTAGAGTCTACTATACCTGAAGATGCCTCGTGTTGGGGCGAAACACGTGTCGTTTACAAGATGGAAAAGTGATAGTGTGTGTTTGGCGTTGTGTGTAGTGGTTGGTGGGTGGAGAGTTGATGGCCGATTTTCGGTAAGTTTTTGGTTTAAGTTCCAAATAAATCCACTAAACCCAACGGAAAAACACACATTATTAATTTTCTGTTATTGTTTTGCTTGTCGCGGATCTTAGCTAAGTAAAACTTTTGAGTATACAAAGAAAGTTCTTTTTTGGAACCCAGAGTACGAGCGTACACAAAACAACTCTCCAAAGTTTCATTACAACCGGATGGATATTTTAAGAACGCATAGAGGACGAATATACTAAGATACATTCTTTCTTATTTATAAATTTCAGGCATAAGTGTATTAATTTTATTGAAAAAAAGTGATCATCTTTTTTTTAAATACAAGAATCGGCTAATTAACAAAAATTAATAAATTCATCAAACGCCACGAGACCTGGAGGCCATCTGTGGAATAATTGAAAAAACGTTCGTGATCCTCCTTGGTAAAAATTAACACGGACCCCGGATACATTATCCACTAGATAAGCTGGAAAATAATTATCTGCTCCCGGACGCTTCTTTCCTCATTAAAAATAAATATAGGCTGATACTACCACCTTTTATCGTCCTTTTTATTTCCGATTCAAAGTTTATTTTTTTCAAATACATACATATCATCACGCCTGTTATTCGTAGGGGTAGGCAGAAACCATAGATTTTTCTTCTAATCTTAAATGATAGGAAGGCAAACGAGCAGGCACCTGATGGAAAGCAGAAAAAAATCTACTCTACTAATGCTGATGGAAGATTTTAATTCAATTGTTTAGCTTATTTCGTACGGTTAAGGAGAACTCTACCAATTATTAATGGAGTCAGGCGGTACTTTGCGGAAATCCATCACTATGTGGACAGTCAAAAGTTTTCCTTAGCTAAGATCCGCGACAAGCAAAACAATAACAGAAAATTAACAATGTGTGCTCGTCTGTTGGGTTAAGTGGATTTATTTGGAACTTAAACCTAAAACTTACCGAAAATCGGCCATCAATTCTCCACCCACCAACCATTATACACAACTTTTAAACGACACGTGTTTCGCCCCAACACGAGGCATCTTCAGGTATAGTAGACTCTACGGAAGACAACCGAAAAGTGAAAACTTTTCGGTTAGTTTTTGGTTTAAGTTCCAAATAAATCCACTTAACCCAACAGACGAGCACACATTGTTAATTTTCTGTTATTGTTTTGCTTGTCGCGGATCTTAGCTAAGGAAAACTTTTGACTGTCCATATAATTCTACCAATGTTTAAACCATTACATGGCTCATTTATTTTAAAAAAGATCATTTACATCCTGAAAATTAGCATATATTTAAACCTGAGAAGAATTCAACACAGATGGAAGAGTGAAATGAGAGAATGCATAACTTAGTCTAAAATTCGAATCTCTTTGAGATCTAAATTTTTGAAAGCACCCTCATGCAACATTATTACTTTATCGGCGGGGGAGACCAGGGTGTATTAACTAGTGAAGGCATCAGATATGAATCTTTAATTTTCCAAATTTATTAAAACGCTAAGCGAACTCCGCGTTCAAACAGCAATATTTTTAACGACGGAGGTTAGCGATAGTAATGTGACACGGTAGAATTATGTTTATCGAACTATTGTCGACACTTTTTACTTTTTTTTTAAAAAACAAAATGCTAGTCGTTGCTATAATCGTTGCTTAAATTCTTGTTTATAACCACAACTAAATTAAAAATTTTTATACTAAGAAAAAATCTTAGGTTCGATTATTCCATCGGACTATTGATTTGAAATTTACTTTCGTAGCACAAGCAATACTAGCTGAGTTGGAATGGTTACCAAGAATTCTACTACTAATTACGAATTTTCTTTTTAGTTCTTCGATCTAAAACTTGATCCTAAAGAACTGTGTTTCTATAAAGAAAAATATTTGCCACATAAGATTTATAATTTTTCGAAAATAAAAAAACTATCTTTGCCCATAAAAACTGTTTTCTAATTAATTTACTACTAGATGACACCAACTACTTTTCACCTACAATTTATATGATTTTAAATTTTGATCAATGATCTTTCTATTTCAAATCATCAAAACCGATAATACTCGCTGCATCGTGTGTGGTTAGAGTTTTAGGTATTATTATAATTCAAATAAATGAGTTATGTATTTATATCATTTATATAAAAGATAATTATAGTCAAAGTCCAACAATTTTTGATAGTCCTGATGATAAAGAGAAGAAGGAGAGTGATTCCTTGCTGCAAGGTATTTTATTTTATTTTTCTGTATGTGTTATGTTTATGTAAGTATATACGTATTGTATGTATTTAAATTTATAAAACTAATATTTAATTACTATTATTAATGGAGTCAGACGTTACTTTGCGGAAATCCATCACTATGTGGACAGTCAAAAGTTTTACTTAGCTAAGATCCGCGACAAGCATAACAATAACAGAAAATTAATAATGTGTGTTTTTCCGCTGGGTTAAGTGGATTTATTTGGAACTTAAACCAAAAACTTAACGAAAATCGGCCATCAATTCTCCACCCACCAACCACTATACACAACACCAAACTGACTTTTCGGTTGTCTTCCGTAAAGTCTACTATACCTGAAGATGCCTCGTGTTGGGGCGAAACACGTGTCGTTTACAAGATGGAAAAGTGATAATGTGTGTTTGGTGTTGTGTATAGTGGTTGGTGGGTGGAGAATTGATGGCCAATTTTCGGTAAGTTTTTGGTTTAAGTTCCAAATAAATCCACTTAACCCAGCGGAATAACACACATTATTAGTTTTCTGTTGTTGTTTTGCTTGTCGCGGATCTTAGCTAAGTAAAACTTTTGACTGTCCATATATTTTAATTACTAATTTTCTTTTGTACACGCACCTGTTTGGCCGATAGAGAATATCCAATGACATTAATTCCGCCTGTGCAATAATATTTAAAATAAATAAAAAAATATATTTATTTAATATTAAAACGACACAAAAAATACTTATAGTTGTGTGATAGAAAAATGTTGTGAATACTTACATACATATGTATGTATATGCAGGTCATTGGTTGCTAGGCAACGCTAGTTATTAAGTATTCTTTTTGGAATTTTTACTTTTTTTCTTTCATGGCAGTTAATTAAAACTATTATGCCAGTGTCAAGTAAAATGAAATAAAATCAAATCTCTTGAAACGTCTAGTCAGCTTGTCACGTTACGTCTTGATAAAATGGTGGCTTTTCTACCAAAACCTTCTATGGACTTTTTTAGTCAACTTAAAAACTCACGATACATGCCTTTTTTTGATATCATTTCACTTATAAGTTTTAATCGAAGTTTATTATATAATACGCCACCATAATTAAACAATATAAGTGATAATAATATAAGATTATGAGAATGAAATAACAATACAACGTCACTGATGTAAATTGGCGGGAAAAGTCCTTTTCGGAATTTGTAGTGTGTTGCTAGTATTGTTCACACTAAACTAGGTGATTAAAATATTGCTAGTTTCCTTTTTCAAACATTAAACTATATACTCGAATGTAATAACAGTTTGGTTGCAAATGATAAAGAAAAGATTCATTCACAAAAGAGCATATAGCCCGAATTAACTAGTGGGAATGTAATCAGTTCAACAGGCGACACCGAAATTGATTTGCCGCTTGTAAATATCAATGAATCGTATGACACTACAGCAAAGCAATGCGACCGGGGCGATTTCAATGCACAAATTGATCCGTGCACAACACTAAGCAATCAATTCCTATCTATTAGTTCGACGCCATGGTCTCTGTATGACATCACCGCTTGATTGTTCGATAAACTTCGTCCCACATTGTTATCATTCAATTATTTCATATTGATGTCAAATTGATTCAAGACCTCGGATCTCTGAGGTCACGCATTGCCTTCGTGTCTTTTTATATTCCTTCAATTTTCACATCACACATATATATATCTTACGTCACCGAAACGTGGACGCTGACAGTCGGCAAGCCTAGAGTCGCTCAGAGAGCTTTGGAGAGAGCTATGCTCGGAGTTTCTCTGAGTCCTGATGATAAAGAGAAGAAGGAGAGTGATTCCTTGCTGCAAGGTATTTTATTTTATTTTTCTGTATGTGTTATGTTTATGTAAGTATATACGTATTGTATGTATTTAAATTTATAAAACTAATTTTTAATTACTATTATTAATGGAGTCAGACGTTACTTTGCGGAAATCCATCACTATGTGGACAGTCAAAAGTTTTACTTAGCTAAGATTCTCTGGTAGATATGATTCGGAATGAACAAATCCGCCAGAGAGCTAAAGTCACCGACACAGCCTTTCGAATTAGCAAACTAAAGTGGCAATGGGCTGGTCACGTTTGTCGGATATCCGACGATTGTTGGAGCAAACGAGTGCTGGAGTGGAGTCCGCGTCTCGGTAAACATAGTGTGGGCTGCCCCGCGGCTAAATGGTGCGACGTTCTGCGCAGGGCGGCTGGCAGAAACAGGATGCGTGTAACCGAAGATCGGGCTAGGTGGCCTAGTCCTATGTCCAGCAGTGGACTATCGCAGGCTGTTGATGATTGATGACATACATATATCTGAAAACGTTTATTTTCCATAGGGGTAGACAGAAAGTCCTCCATCTGCTACGATTCCAGCACTCTTTCTCAGCTCCATCCATAGTCATCACTCTCTTCATATAAACTGGTTGGTTAAGAATACTTTTGACCTGACCTCTCTTGAGAACTGAGGCTGGGGAGTCCTACACATTGCCAAAATCGAAGAGCTTTTGACCGAAGCCAACATAATCAGAGAGACAAAGCCGCATAGACTCCGTGGGCTCGGTTACCTGGAGAGAATGGTAAAAGATCATGCAGATTTTTTTATGGGATAGGAAGGCAAACGAGCAGGTGTGTCACCTAATGGAAAACATTCAACGCAGCCCATAGACATCCGCAGTGTCATAGGCAGTGCAGAAACGTTGCCGGCCTTTAAGGAAAGCGTCATTATGGGAGTGGGAATGGGAGGGGTAGGGGTAGAGGGAGGGGGGAGGGTATTGGGCCTCCGCAACTGGGCCGCTAACTGTACGAAGCGCGGTAGGTAAGCTACCACTCAGACGCCGTTTTTCTCCGGGAGTGTGGTACTTCCCTGGGCGAGCCGGCCCACTCATGCTACAGACAAATATTATGCTATTCTTGACAAAGTATTCGTCTGCAGCGTGGCTCTATCACTAGTAAAGCAGTTAAAGGGCATACATCGCAATACCTTACGGTCGACGCCTGGTCAGCCGCTTTAGGTACGGATGAAGCGACGCAGTTTTCGCTGACCGGAACGAGCTTCGGGCAGACTAATAGTGAGAGACAACACAACGTCCAGACCAGTGGTGAATTCTCGTATCGGAGGCCAAGACACAGCTACTAAGCTCAGTTGGTAAGGATTGTGGTTACGACCTGAAAATTCGATTCTACTATTTTCCTAGCACAAGCACTATTAGCTCAGTTGGAATGGCTAACAAGAATTATAATGATATAAAAACATTTCTAGGCTTTTTTTAGAGACAACCCAAATATTCCCTCTTTTTAAATAATCACTGTAATAGTGGTAGAGCTGACAACCTGGTTCGACCGGGTAAGTGTCACGTTCTTACAGAATACCAGCTTTAAGTCCTAGCATTTTTTGCCAAAAAGTTACTTTTGACACCATCTAATTTTATAAATAAAATCTCATCTAATTTTAAAATTAAAATAAAATGTATCCGTTGTAATAATTCGTATTTACCGACAAAACTCTAAAGTATTTAAAAAATTTTAAATTATTCTTAAGTAATAATGGTCTTATAAACATTTCTGAAACTGTGAAAGAAAATCAGCTTTTTTGTTTCTATAAAATTCTGATAAAAACACATATCGTCTGTATACGTGTATTAATTATTTGATAAATGCCGATCGAAAATTATCGATAAAAGAACATTCGCATCACTATCTCCGGTACGCGATAGGAAATTAAAATTTTCCTCTTCATTTAAAAAGAAGCGCTGCCCCGGGCTAACTCCTTAATGCGCGCTACATCTATTTCGGACCTGTACGCGGTTATACAGGTTTTATCGATGTCGCAGAGAGCAACATTATTAAGATTTATTTTTTAATATTTTATATCTCGTCTACGTGAGGTATGATTTGAATAGAAATTTGTTTGTACAATGTTTGAAGTAAGTGAAAATATTTTGTATACAATTATATAAAAGATATAATACATATGTATAATTTTAAAAGTAACTATCATAGTGTGAAATAAATAGAACTAAATTTTCCAAACCACATATACCAATATATCTGTATATATTTATATTATCTGAAACACAGGAATACATACATACATACATACATATCGTCACGCCTGTTTCCCGTAGGAGTAGGAAGATACCACAGATCTCCATCCGCTACGATCTCGGCATACTTCCCTTGCTTCCTCCACACTCATTATTCTCCTCATGCAAGCCCGCCGGTTGAGGGTACTCTTGACCTGGCCTTTCTTAAAAAGTTCAGCAATCTGGTCAAGGTACGTTTTTCGTGGTCTTCCTCTTCCGGCCCTTCCATCCACATTCGCAAGGTAAATTTCTTTTGCCAGTCGTCTTTCATCCATCCTCTCTATATGTCCAAACCATCTAAGCATCCCTTTTTCTACTTTTGTCACAATATCTTCTTTTACTCCACATCGCTCTCTTATATCTTAATTTCTTATACACAGGAATAGCTCATTGGAAAAATCCTGTGAACTATTAGCTATTAACTATTTCCTAGCACAAGCATTATCAGCTCAATCGGCATGGTTAGCAAAAATTCTAGTAATATTACAACATTGCTAGTCTTCTTTTAAGACAACCCAAATAGCGGAGTGACAACCGACTGGCTCAGTGGCGGGGCACTCCGCACACGCAGTCAATGGTCGCGGGTTCGATACCCGTATCGGAATAAATATATGTATGAATAAATTTATTCCGAGTCTGGTAACTCCACCAATCTGCGTTCGACAAGCGTAGTGGGTTAACGTCCGTTCCTTCAGAAATGAGGAGGCTGGTCTTCAGCAGTGGGACATGTATGGGCTGTCAAAAAAAATAGTGGAGTTGCGATCTTTATTTTTGAGAGCTGCGGGTTTGAATATCAGTTTGAAATAAATATTTGTATGGCCTACAGGTATTTATTCTGAGTCTGAACGCATAACCTCGTCACATGGTATCTTATTCTGAGTCTAGACGTATAACCTCGTCACATGTGTATCTTATTCTGAGTCTGGACGTATAACTTCGTCACATGTGTGCTTTAACGGCACCTATAAGAAATTCCAGTATGAGCGTTTAGATCAGTGATTCTCAACCACTGGGCCGCGGTACTTTTGTATACCGCCAAATTCCTAGCGCTAAACTTTAGAAATGTATATAGCAAAAATTATAAGGTTTTATTTTATTACGAGTTGAGTTTAAATTAAAGAAAAGTACTTATATATGTATATGGACAAGTTAAAATTATCAAATAATGTAATTTAAAAAGAAAATGTACAAATTAGTTTAACAGAAATTATCAGGAATTTAATCCATAAAAAAATATTACTTGTTTTGTAAGATGATCTTTCTTAGAATCATAAACAGATTTTTATGCCTCAATTCGGTTCATACATGTCAGGCTCTTTGTGTGCCGCCATATTTTGAAATCGTTAAAAGCGTGCCGCACCAAAAACAGGTTGAGAATCACTGGTTTAGAGATTATAAAGATTTCTTATTTTCATAGCCAAATCGACTAGGACTTTAACGAAGCCACCAGCAATTAACAACTGAATGTTAAATTTTCAACAATCTTCACATCATATGTGAAAACTGTAACCTCCAGTTAATCATAACTAACTGAAGGTCTGCATAGAAGTTAAGCAAGAAAACAAACAAACCTATCATTTGTCACAGGAGAAAAACTATCCGCCCGCTGAGCGCGCACGGCGAGGCGTTAATTTAAAACGACAAAACAAATAACCGTTGACTTCACTCGCAGTCAAAATTCGCACTATTCCAATGCGGGAATTAATTAAATACTGGCCGATGTAACATCGATGTAGAGATGGCGGAAGAGCCATAAAAATTAACTTTATTATACGTTTTAAAGGTTTTTATACAACTTTTTTTATATGCGAGAGCAAGAAAACAAACATCGTCACCTGATGTGTAAGTAATCACCGCTCATAGATGGGATGGATGGGTTTTATCTGTTACAATAATTCAAAGTAGTTCAGAAAGCTATGAAAGGACTACGCATGGAGTTATCTTGTTCGTTTAGATACCAAATCAAGTAATCTGCCACCGAAACAACCTCACATAGCTCAGCAAGTTTGTAAACTCAAGTGAAAATGGGCTTCTCACGTTTGTTTGAGAAACGGCCATCGTTGGAGTAGACGAGTAAAGTAGAAACCACATAATTGGCAAACGTACTATGGGACGCTCTCAAAAGCACACATAGAATCACATGTATCAGGTGGCACAAAATATGGGATATTTTTTATTGGAAACTGAAATTATACCATCTCTAGTTTTGAATCGCGTGAAACTGAGTCGAACAATTATATTTTTAGTTATAGAAATTCATTATATTTCACGCTAATAACTAAGTCTGTAACACAATTTCTTGATGAGTTTTTTCTGGATGGAGAAGAAACAGCACAAAAATCTTCACAAGTATCCTCTTAATTGTCTCCTTTTTTCAATTACAATGCAGTGATTGATGTACGAACATTACTTTATAGAGATTTCCTTATACATAAAGAATAAAAATGAAAAGTTATATACAATTAATTTTTTTTTAAAAAAAAGTAGATCGGCCTCTGCAAAAAACAGCTGTTTAGCATTTGAGTAAAGCAACAAATATGATATAACGTATTACATAGCTTACGTAATACATTATATCAGAAAGTGGACCGGGATAGCGATTGCTCGGAGGAGGAGGAGAGTTGTGCTGAATTGATCGCCAATCTTTGCAAGTCGGACGACTCTTGTCGACGCATCAAGAACTATTTAAAACAGCTAATGATAACGCTGGTCTTTCCCGGCGTGATCCCCGAAGATTAGTGTCGGATGATCACCCCAGACTCAGCAAATATATAAATAGCTGCCTGTTCATGTGTATACGCATCTACAACAATATACCTCATGAATTAAAAGAATTGAACGCAACATTATTTAAAAAAAGACTACATGAATGGCTAATACATGCCAATATTTATAATATTAAGGACTTTTTTGCTTTAAAGAATCGATCAAATGTATATAATAGATAAACATATAGTGTAAATAAATTATAATTTTAATGATATTATAATAGTTTAGTTATGTATTTAGATTTGTGATAATTGTTTTAGTTATTTCTAAGTGTGTAATAATAATTAATGAAATTTGTCTTGTTACACCTCACATTATACAAATAAAGAAGAACAAATATGAGCGCACGAAGAGCGATTGCAAATTCACCGAGACATATCCAGTAAACGAGAGCGCACTAGTACTAGACAGTGCGGGCCATAAATTGAGCGCCGCTGTCAATTGCAGGCGCGCACCAATAGTTGTGGTCGGGTCGCACCCTGCCTGCACACGTTCGCAACGCTATGTTTTTGTAACTGTATGTTTTTAATTCACCAATAAATATTGTTAATCATGAAATATTTTTGAATCGCTTTATTATTAATGGATTCCAGGCGTTACTTTGCGGAAATCCATCACTATATACACAGTCAAAAGTTTAACTTAGCTAAGATCCGCGACAAGCAAAACAATAACAGAAAATTAATAATGTGTTTTTTGTGCTGGATGAAGTGGATTTATTTGGAACTTAAACCAAAAACTTATCGAAAATCGGCCATCAACTCTCCACCCACCAACCATTACACACAACACCAAACACACGTTATCACTTTTCCGTCTTGTAAACGACACGTGTTTCGCCCCAACACGAGGCATATTCAGGTATAGTAGACTCTACGGAAGGCAACCGAAAAGAGCCAAGTAAAACTTTTGACTGTCCACATTATCGCTTTATTTTTCTTTGTGTTTTAATAATAATATTAATATTAACCCTTTATTTGGATAATGTTAGGTGTAACAAGATGAAAAAAGACGTTTAAAAGCTACATCTAAAGCAACATTGCAACTTATGGCGTACAAATTTCATTAATTATTACATAGATAGAGATGTAAATACATAACTAAATTATTATTATATATTGTCATTAAAATTATAATTCATTTATCCGCAGTGCCATAGGTATAGGAGAAGCGTTGCTGACTTTTAAGAAAAGTACAGGTTTGTTGTTTGAAATTAAGGATATTCTGTTCTACTCGTATTATATCTAAAAAATATCGCTATATATAACTGTATAGTTAATCTCGTAGTCGTCTCGTAGTTTTAATAAATGGCCAAGTCAGTTTATAAAAATAATTTCAATCAATTAATCAACAGCCTGCGGCAGTCCACTACTGGACATAGGTCTCGGCTTCACGCATGCAGTTTCTGCCAGCAGCCCTGCGCAGATCGTTGCACCAGAGGCGTCCCACACTACGTTTACCTAGACGCGGTCGCCACTCCAGCACTCGTCTGCTCCAACGATTGTCGGGTCTCCGACAAACGTGACCCGTCCGTTGCCACTTTGGTTTGCTTCACTTTATTTTTACTTAGAAATAAATTTAAAAAAATATTTCAATTTTATATCTAATTTTTTTTTAAATAAAAAATGTATGCCCCGAGTGAGGATCGAACTCACGACCTTAAGATTATGAGACTTACGCGCTGCCTACTGCGCTACCGAGGCCTTATGCAATTTTTTAAAAAGACAAGTTATATCTGTAGTATTTGTTTGTATAATCAGATAATATATTGATATATTTGCACCTGTCACGTGAAGATAACTACGCATCGACGAAAAAACGTAAATGCTGGAAATGAAACAGATGTCAAAAAAAAATTACTTCATATTCGGCCTGAGTCTCACAGCTCTACGACAAATAGAAATTTTTGTACAGCGTTGAAATTAATTGTTTTTGAGTGATCAGATACAATTTTCCAGATATCTTAAAAGTATTTTTTAGCTTTGGTGATAAGTGTCCATTTTGTGGTTTATAACGTTTTTGCGCCTATATACTGTAGTGATACATAGATAAATGTATTACTAATCCAATAATTTTTTATTTGAATATATTAAAACTTTTCAGAATTGAATTCTAGCTTACAAAAAGTGTTATATATTTAAATAACACTAAAACACATATTTACCTTGTACTCCTCGAATATATGAATTGTCATCTATTTCAAAATAATCTCATAAATCAAATTGTTTTATTCAATTTTTAAAATAATCGAACTCACGTAGCCAGCGGAAAGTGTCGTATATTTAACTTGAAAAACTTTTCTGATCCCCAATGCGCAAACTTAATAATTAAAAGTGGGCAGGGAATACATAAATCTATAACTTCTTAGATATTTTAATTTAAAATTTCCACATCGCGCTGATAACCCGGCGACAATGGCTCTGTTGGCGGGAATTAATTGAAAAGAAGATAGCAATAAATATAAAAAAGTTTCGAAAAATCCCAGATAAGGGAAACGTAAATTGAAATAGTACCCCACAGATAAGCTACAATTCCTCTGCAGTACCAAGCATCGTCTAATATAGTGGTCAGATATTATTTTTTTAAATTTTGTAATAATCGTTTTATTCGTATTTTTCTACAGCCCTTATATATCCCATTGATGGGCAAAGGAGTCTCACAATTCTCGAATAATTAATATACATACGTAAATACATGTCGTCACGCCTGTCTCCCGTAGGGGTAGGAAGAGACCACAGATCTCCATCTGCTACGATCTCGGCATACTTTCCTTGCTTCCTCCACACTCATTACTCTCCTCATGCAAGCCCGCCGGTTAAGGGTACTCTTGATCTGGCCTTTCTTAAAAACTTCAGCAATTTTTGTCAAGGTATGTTTTCCGTGGTCTTTCTGTACCCACCTTTCCATCAACAAAAATTATTATTATTACTAATTTATTCAATTTATAAAACCACTGTATTACAAAAGATGACTGATTGGCTCAGTGGCAGGGCCCTCCGCCCGCGGAGTCAATGGTCGCGGGTTCGATTCCCGCATCGGAATAAATATTTATATAGATTTTTAAATGTTTATTCCGAGTCTGGTAACCCCCCCCCCCAATCCTCATGTCTTTTCCTGCCCCTTCCTTTCTTCTCTATGCTTTCCCTTCCTCACTGCCAATCCACGGTGTGCCGTACCAATCGATGCGTGGCTAGGTCGCAAGCGTGCCGATCGTAGGGCTACCCCGGGGACTATGGTGCCTTACCTCAGCATGCAAGGCTCTGCTGGGGCTGACCTCCATCCTCCCTTGTGGCTCGTGGGATTCACTAAGACAAATTTAATATACCTAATTTGTCGAAAATGACGGTGACGTGGTTCGCCACCCGTCACGTCCTGATTCTCACGAGGGCGAAAAGTGACCAATGACGAGCCGTTTCGCTGCGATGAATGGCAGGGGATGGAGCTCTGTGGTCTCTGCCAACCCCCGCGGGGGGATAGGCGTGAATATATATAAAAAAAAGACAAAAGGTATTTTAATTACCCAACCGCCTGTCAGTTTGTGAAATTGTTTGTCTACATTTTCTTCTTCTTTCTATTGGATAAGAAGGCAAACGAGCAATAGCGTCATTCAATGGAAAGAAATCAACGCCACACATAGACATCCGCAGTATCGTAGGCGTTACAGAAGCATTTATCGCCTTTGAGAATATAAACAATTGTTATTTGAAGGTACAATATCGTGTCGATTCAGAAATACCGCTGAAAGTTGCTACTTTTAAAAATAATAATAATAATCATTTATTTCGACATCACACAGTTACATATATAGGTTAGAATATAAAAAGAAAACAATACATATGTGAAGCGTTAGTGCCTGAACTAGGGGTGAGCCCGTAATCTCAGGTCACTAGCCTTTCACCCCTTATTACTAATACCTATGGAGAAATAAATATAAAACCTCAAACATTATATAATAAAATGTGTGTGTGTGCGTGCGTGTGTGTGTGTGTCTGTATTTAAATGTATATTTTTGTAATGTGCATTCAATTGTTATTAAACATGTATTTTAAAAAGTTACAGTTTACAATTCTGATATTTTCAGTTTCGTGATAACTGAGACCTGTCAATCTGTTTGCTTCCTAGAGTGTTTTCAGTCAGTCAATGGTTCGCCTTATATTTGGTTAGTCCAGTAATTCGCCACTGCAATTGCAGCAGCATTCGCTTTGATGAGGTCTTCGAATATGCAGGTGTTAGGACACAGGAGGTAGATGTGATTTGATACCAAAATTACTCTGGACTTAACATCTTACATGCTAAACAATCCGTATACCAGATCCAGCGGTTTCAGGTCCTCGTTAACCGATATTGTCGACAAATTCTCGGAATCTTCTGGCCCGAGAAAATATCCAACAAATTCCTACTGGATCTTTGTCACAAACCGCCGATTGGACTTCAAATCTTGCGCCGCAAGTGGACTTAGATAGGCCATACTCTCCGAAGGAACCCTGATCACATTCTCAGGCAGGCGCTGGAATAGACTCCTCAAGGAAAAAGGAAGCGAGGCCGACCCAAACACACCTGGAAGCGCTCCGTAGGGTTGACGTGGCCTGAAGTGAATCGCGTCGCTCAAGACCGATCCCAATAGAGAAGCACTGTGAACGCCCTCTGCCCCACCTCGGGGACATAGGACCATAAAAGTACCAGATTCAGATATATTGTTATATTGTACATTATTATATGGACAGTCAAAAGTTTTACTTAGCTAAGATCCGCGACAAGCAAAACAATAACAGAAAATTAATAATGTGAGTTTTTCCGTTGGGTTAAGTGGATTTATTTGGAACTTAAACCAAAAACTTACCGAAAATCGGCCATCAGTTCTCCGACTCCGAATTTTCCGTTTCGTCCAAGACTTTTCCGTTGTTGTCCGTTGAGTCTACTATACCTGAAGATGCCTCGTGTTGGGGCGAAACACGTGTCGTTTACAAGATGGAAAAGTGATAATGTGTGTTTGGTGTTGTGTATAGTGGTTGGTGGGTGGAGAATTGATGGCCGATTTTCGGTAAGTTTTTGGTTTAAGTTCCAAATAAATCCACTTAACCCAACGGAAAAACACACATTATTAATTTTCTGTTATTGTTTTGTTTGTCGCGGATCTTAGCTAAGTAAAACTTTTGACTGTCCATATAGTGATGGGTTTCCGCAAAGTAACGCCTGACTCCATTAATAATCTTGTACATTATTATTAAATAATAGCTATCTGTGGTATCACCTTGGGGGCAGGGGTCGCGGTTGCTTGTGATGTGGGTTGAACCGTTTGATTCCGTGCTCCGCTTCATTATTGCAACAAGACAATTCTGATCGCTATCCATTGCGCTAGGTGTGATCTCGGTTCGGGATTTTCGTTTGGTAAACAAGACAATGTTATTTTTTTATTACTTACACTTGATGCACCAGACGAAGATTTTATGGATGTATATGAACAGGGTTGATTGCTTTCCATCACGACACGCCTGCTAGTTTTCCTTATAAAAAAGAATTAATATTCTTTTTATGATCTCCGCCCATAATTAATTATCGCAATAATACATATGTGTATGTACAGTTGAGACTTTGTGTATTTGAAAATCATATAACTGACATTTAAATATTTATTATATTTATGAAAGTTATTTTGTTTTTTTTTTTGTAATTTATTAAGAAACATAAACAGAATTATAATCATTTACAAACTTTAACTTAAACTACAAATAATTTCTCAAAAAGTTAGTACTAACTAAGTATAGACTTTTTCATAATAAGAACGATAATATATTATTTTTGGGTTAAACTATCTGGAACATTTATTACGCGATCCCGCTTCCCAAATAAAATGAACCGAACGGAAACCCGGCCGCACTAGCTCTGTCAATAAAACCGCCACACGTTGGATGCATGATCGGTCCGTTCCACTGATGCATTTTCTATTATTAGAAGACGCTCTGATCAAATCACGTATCGTTGACCATATTGACTGGCTCTAAATATAGCGATGACCATGCCGTACATTCTTTCGTTAAATGGGACAAGTCATTTATTGGTTGAGAAACTAGCGGAAGGCGTTATTGGATCATTGTGAATTGATTTGTATTTCAGCATAGCGTACTATAACGATTTCTGTGTGATTCGTAGCATAGAATAGCAATGGTTCAACTCATTTTCTTCCCTCGTTTCATCTCGTGGGTATTGTAAGCGTTGACTGTGGGAGTATTTTTAACCTTGTATTTTATTATGGCATAGGAGGGCAAACAAGCAGGCGTGTCACCTGATGGAAAGCAACCAACGCCACCCATAGATATTCACAACACCATAGGCAGTGCGGAAGCGTTGCTGACCTTAAAGGAAAGTGAAATCATGGGAGTGGGAGGGGGAGTGGGAGTCGGAGGGGGAGTGGGAGTGGGAGGGGGGAGTGGGGGGAGGGGAGTGGGAGGGGTGGGAGGAGGAGTGGGAGTGGAAAGGGGAGGGTGTTGGGCCTTTTAGTAGCAGTTTTCTGCCACGAACTACGCAAATGTGGAACAATTTACTACCTGCGGTGTTCCCTCAAGCAAGAAAAGAGCGTACGTGTTTCTTAAAGGTTGGTGACACATCTGAGACGCCTCCAGCATTGTGGCTGTCTATGAACAGCGCTGATCACTTACCACCAGGTCACTCAATCGGGGACATCTATACCCTGTAGGGGTGTAGGAGCGAGCCTCGGGGTTGAACCCTACTACTTGAACCTATGCTCGGGAGGCGACCGCCTCCCGGTCTATGCGCCACCGTTTCCAGCAGCTTTAAGGCGTTGGGTATCTGGCCAACCCCCTCATCTACAAACCCAATGAGCAAGGTAGGGCCAAATAAGTTGTACATCGCCGCTGTGTTCCACCAGGTGACCCGCATGCTCGTTTCCTCTCACCTCGCTGCCGGCCTTTAACAAACACATACCCTTGAATGCCCCCATGTCGTAATCATACACAATTCCATGTTTAATATAGCCATTTAAATAATGGGGCGTTGCAAATACAATGCCTCTTCGGTCAGCTCCGAATGTTTATCCTTTTCTTTAAAATGAAACAAGAACAAGACAGGAGAACACAGACGGTAATTTGCGGAAATCCATCACTTTGTGGACAGTCAAAACTTTTACTTAGCTAAGATCCGCGACAAGCAAAACAATAACAGAAAATTAATAATGTGTGTTTTCCTGCTGGATGAAGTGGATTTACCTGGAACTTAAACCAAAACTTATCGGAAACGGCCGTCAGCAACTATCCACCCACCAACCACTATACACAACACCAAACACACACTACCACTTTTCCATCTTGTAAACGACACGTGTTTCGCCTCAACACGAAGCATCTTCAGGTATAATCGACTCTACGGAAGACAACCGAAAAGCTTTTCTCCAGGAAAACACATTATTAATTTTCTGTTATTGTTTGCTTATCGCGGATCATAGCTAAGTAAAACTTTTGACTGTCCACAAGAAAAGATCTCTTTCATGAATTAATATTATTAGAGCACCTAGAGAGATTATTTAGTACGTAATGGTAAAAATTAAAAAGAGTTTTACTTTCAGCTGATATCAAAAGAGATATCTACATAATTAAAACAACCCCTCGCCGAATATCAGAAGAGAAAACTGCGCATTTTTGATCTGTTAATTTCCTCAACTCCTAATTAATATGGGTGCAGCGGAAACCCATCATACCGAGAGATAACGGTATAGCGTATCCCACTTCCAAAGAGATCGCCTACTTACCCATAAAAATTCAAGAAAAAATCACTCTTATTAAAACCGTGTTTAGAAATGGATTGCTATGATTTCACAGTATCGCAAGGGTATTGCTGTGTTGCCATTTGTAAATCGTCGACAATTAAGCTTTATCGCCTTGAGCTATAAATCAGAAAAATATACAAGATTTTTCACGGTGCAAGGCTTTTCGCATAAAGAAGATAGAATTCGATTGAAAAACTGTCCTTAATGAACTAAAAAATAATAACCACCTTTTTATCAATAATTGATTTGTTTTGTTTGAATTATCTTTGCTGTTTTGGGGAGATAATGATCTCTTTTGAGAAATAATATAATGTTGAACTATCAAATATGACATTTCCTGCCAATTTAAATCAGTGGTGTTATATTTTTGTTTAATTTTCATTATCTCGTGTAATTATAGTTATATATTGTTTAATTCTGGTGGCGAATGGTACAATTTTTTTTTATGGGATGGGAGGGCAAACGAGCAAGCATGTCACCTGATGGAAAGCAATCAACGTCGCCCATAGACATCCACAGCGCCATTGGCAGTGCCAAAGTGTTACCGCCTTTAAGGAAAATGACATTATTGGAGTGGGAATGGGAGGGGGGGAGGGGGGGGGGAGGTGAGGGGGAGGGTGTAGGACCTCCGGAATTCAGGCCGCTCACCGTACGAAACGCGATAACTAAGCTACCACTCAAACGCCGGTTTTCTGCCGGGATTCATGCCACAGACAAATAATATGCTATTCTTGACAAAGTATTCGTCTGTAGCGTAGCTCTATCACTAATCGTATTTAACTTTGGCATAAAATATAAATACCTAACTGCCACTAAAAAAAAAGAATTTTTATCAAAACGATTGGTTCAGTGCTTTAACCTTTATCGGTCGCTAGCTTTTTATACGTGATTATCGCTTGGTTGTAGCTACAGATACAGTTTTCATTGACTTCATTCATTATTAGGATCAGTATATTAAAAAATAATTGGAAAAGGCAATGATATGTAACTGGAGATGTCAATTGCTCTGTTGCGGATATTTAACTACTAAGGCAATAGAAATGCAGGCATCACACAAAGCGAGTTTCAACATGTCTCGTGTTGTCACCTCACACGTGACTTACGACCGCAGGGAGAAAGTACTGTTGTCACGTGAGAGGTGACTTACTATTGCTGATAAGGGTTAAATTGTCTTTGAAATTATTAACCGTTGTGTTTTTAAAATTAACACTAAAAATATACACCATTGTAAATATATTTTGCCGGTTCATACAAGTGCAACTAGTACAATTGAGGCTCTGACTAAAGACAAGCGGTGTTATAACAATCTTGAGTACAAGGCTTATTAGAAACAGACACAAATGGATAATGGGCTAGACGGGCTTGCTAGCTCTGCTTTCATTAATCTACATACCCGGCATAATGATAAATAATCTAGGGTAAAGTCATGCCTATCACTGGACTGGTATATAAGGTGTAGTAATGAAATTTTAAATGTATATTTGTTTATTTGTTAAGCGCCATCTCCTGTCACTATACCTAAACTGTGATCGATACTGAAACGATATATCAACGATCGATATTAAATATTTTAGTTATAAGTAATGTCACTAGATGACACTGTAAGAAAAGATAATGCCAATTAAAATTTAAAATAAAATTAAAAATCTGTGAAAACTATGTTTAGTAATTATTTTTCACTACATTACAGTACAAATTTTATATTGTGGAATATTTCTATTTAATCAAATCATATTGATTGTACTGTTCTATAGCACTTCAACCATGCTTAGATAGCGACGATTCTTATTACCTATTAAGCAATATAAAAATGATAAAAATATATGTGTATGATAATATATTATGTATCTTTAAAATATGTGATTATTAAGTGATAAGGCGATAATTATTAAGGAATATTTTCACTATATTGCTTTTATAATTTAGCGCCATCTTACGGTGTAAAAATTAAATAATTTGGCTCAATCGATATCATAACATTACACTGCTACGCTTGCTCTTTAACCTAACAGATGTCGCTTATATTGTTTTAAATGGGTGTTACATTATTTTTATATTAACATCAACCCGCATATCCGTGCATACGAAGCTGTTGGTCTATAAGGCGTACGTTCGCTCCCGACTGACCTATTCTGCGCCGGCCTGGTGGTCTTTGATATCAGCAACCCAGCGCAAACGCGTCCAGATCCAGCAGAATCTGTCTCTGCGCGCCATCGTGGGGGCGGCTCGCTATGTGCGTAACGACGTTATAGTGGGGTTCATCCCCGAGACTCGATCCCACACCTCTGCGCGGGGTGTGGATGTCCCCGATTGATTATTTTTTAAATATGTGGTGCTATATTGTTTAGTTGTTCTTCACACTGCGTCGTAGTGTCTTCCCTTTCATAGACCATTACTTTAGTCTTACTAACATTCATCTTCATTCCTTTCTTATCTAAAGCTCCATACATAATATTCATCATCTCCTTCCTGCAACTCATAATCATGTCGTAATAACTCAAGTACAATAATTTGTTTAAGAAAGTCATTATTACTGAAGCTATTACATTTTGTAGTCTCTAAATACATATCGACGATCATTTGGCTCAATGGCGGAGCACCCCGCCCACGGAGTCAATGGTCGCGGGTACGACCCCCGCATCGGAATAATTATATGTATGGCCTACAGATATTTATACCGAGTCTGGTAACCCCATCGATCCGATTGGACAAGCGCGGTGGGTGAAAGTCCGTTTCATAGTCACGAATTCAATTCTTGTATCGGGATAAATATGTATGCCTATAGATTATAGTTACTTATTCCGATTCTAGATGTCCCGCAAATCTGACATGGACAAGCGTGGTGGGCTAATGTATACATTTCCATAAATGGGGAGATTTCGCGCCCAGCAGTGGGAATATGTCCCACTGCTGGGCGCGAAATCTCCTGTGATGTAAAAGAATGTATATTTTCAGCCACCGAATACATCATAGAAACATGTTTGTTATAACCATTTAGAAAGGGTAGATTAAAATGTAAAAAGTACCATTTTTGATTGGTTCAGAAAGCATATTGTATATTTCTGTAGACATGAAGTAAGAGGTTTTGTGAAAGATTTTAATTTTCATAGAACATGTAATAACTGGTCCCTCTGTTTTATTTCTATTGTTCCAACGGTAAAATACTCGGGGAATTGGTACTTTAATAATAAATAATAGATTGATCTGATAAAATATGTTTATTATATAAAATACCTTAATATTAATACAATTATCTACTTAATTAAAACGCCACTAAAACGTGGCAACTCACAGCACCATTCTTTTTATAATTTGTTGACAAACATCATAATTGTTGCTGTTCAAATACATCTCTACCACACACTATCTCAAATAAATTTAAAAAAATGCCATTGTATAAAATACTAAAACTATGGAAACATTAATTTATTTATTATTTTATGACTACAATTTTATTTATGGCGTCCTTTATATTTTAAATAAAGTTTGTACAAGATAATTTCAATACCAAATACTTGAAACTATGTATCGAAATTAAATGTATATTGTATGACATCTTGTTATTACTGCCCAAATATTAAAAAAAATAAAAAGTTGCCAGTGTATAAAAAAAACTACAATTGTGGTAATTTGACAACTACAAGTATATTATTATTGGTCAAAACAAAAAATGTTGTTAGTAAATTTATTTATAAAAAATAAAAAATACGTTTGTGATTTTTTTTTAAAAAAAACGGCTAACATTAAATATATAATATATTAAGTCAGCATATAAAGTTACAAATTTCTTCATAAACGCAAGATTATAATTTGCCTCACTCTAAAATTCAAATTATCCAAGATTGTTTAAAAAATTAATACCGTGTCGATATTTTCTTTGAAATGAATTTCTTCTTTTTTATTTTACTGTGTAAAGGTAAGCCAGTTCCATCGTGCCCTAAACTGAATATATTCTTAAATATAATATCTTACATAACTGTAATTATATTTTTTCTTTTCTTTGATGGCGATTAGTTAGAACTATTATGCCAGTGTCAAGTAAAATACAATAATATTAAATCTTTTGAGACGTAATTGGTTAGCTTGTCACGTTACGTCGTGATAAAATGGCGGCCATTCTACCAAAATTTTCTATGGACTTTTTCAGTCAACTTAAAAAGTCACGATACACGTATTTATTTCATATCACTTCACTTATAAACCTTAATTGAATTATATTGTATAATACGCTACCATAATTTAAACAATATAACTTATAATAATATAAGATTATAAAAATGAAATAAAAACACAGTCACTTATGTAAGTTGGCGGGAAAAGACTTGTAATTATTTGCTATTATTATATATACACTATAGCAGACTGAGACTTACGATATGAAATATATTGTTATGTATATGTATATCCCTTTTTTATTTAAAATAAAAAAAAAATAATCATTACAAATACGTGATAAAACAATCGGTAAACAAATGTAGAGTACAGAGTAACAAATGCAGAGTACAGAGTAACAAATGCAGACTAACAGAAGTATTATTTTCCCTTTTAAAAATTCCTTGTTTAATACTGGCTAGTATAAATAAGTTTTTTCAATTATTCACACTATTGAATGTATCCATAATGTTTTATGATAAAACTATTTTTTCCGTATGTAACATTAATTAAATAATTATTATAAATTTAGTTTTAATACATACTCGTATATTTTTCACATCTACAAGTAATATAAAACATTAAGAAGTGCGCTTGTTGGCAATTACGGTTGTCAAAAAGCGAGCCTATATTATTGTTCGAATCAAAATCGTTCTATTTTTATTGATGTATTTCATTTTTGACGATTATAATCGTCTATGGTTGATTTTTGGGTGAATCGATTTTTTTTTATTAATTAAACTGAATAAATATTAAAAAAATAAAAGACGATCTGTAACCTTCAATTCGCTTACCAAGTGTAGATATTACATCATAACTAGTTTTATGGGATAAGAAGGCAAACGAGCAGGCGTATCACCTGATGGAAAGCAATCAACGCCGCCCATAGACATCCGTAGTGCCATATATAGCATTGAAAGAAAAACTATTCTAAAATCACTATATGGACAGTCAAAAGTTTTACTTAGCTAAGATCCGCGACAAGCAAAACAATAACAGAAAATTAATAATGTGTGTTTTTCCGTTGGGTTAAGTGGATTTATTTGGAACTTAAACCAAAAACTTACCGAAAATCGGCCATCAATTCTCCACCCACCAACCACTATACACAACACCAAACACACATTATCACTTTTCCGACTTGTAAACGACACGTGTTTCGCCCAACACGAGGCATCTTCAGGTATAGTAGACTCTACGGAAGACAACCGAAAAGTTACACTTTTCGGTTGTCTTATCTTAGCGTTATCTTAGCTAAGTAAAACTTTTCAATATCAGCCCGCGGCAGTCCACTGCTAGACATAGGCCTCACCCAAGGCGCGCCACCTAGCCCGATCTTCGGCTACACGCATCCAGTCTCTGCCAGCCGCCTTGCGCAGATGCGCCTTGAGCAGTAAAACTTTTGACTGTCCATATAGTGATGGATTTTCGCAAAGTAACGCCTGACTCCTTTAATATTCTAAAATCCACAAAACAGTATAGACGTACATTACAAAAGACTTTCTTATTGTGAGTATTTGTTTTAAAACGTAAAATATTGATGAAAATATTAATAAAAATTAAACGTTTCCGATCCTGACGTTTCTGGTGATTGTTTGACGTTGTTTTTTTTTTAAACCAACCTTCCGTCGTGTTTAGCACACAGTTTGTCTCGCTGTCTTCAGCCATCAAGAGTATTTGCCGTTACTTTGGCTGTTTTGGCGGCTCCACCCGGTGGTGGTTGATCTACCACCAGATCCGAAGGCTGGCGCCACGCCAGTCGGTGATAGTGGTGGCGACGGTGGTAGGAGGTTGGTCGCCGGATGGTAGACTTTGGCCGACATTGTCATTCCATCTGTAAATCGAAAAAAAAAGCATAATCATTACTATGTATTTACCAAACTGGGGTTTGGTCGTCAACCTGGGGATAGGAAGTCAAACGAGCAGGCGTCCATTCGTCCAGATGGTGGGGATGCAACCTTCCTTTATGGCCAATCTTTACGGTAGTGGAATTCAGTTGCCAAAATTATTTCGAACAATTCCGCGAAGCACTGCCCATGGTCAAAATCGATGAATCCACGAGATATCCCTCCGCAATGCCAAGGATTCTAGCCGTTCGGTGAGGGTATAGAATAGAACGGAATAGAAAAATCTTTATTTATGACAACATTTTTTTTACAATAGCTAAAATTAAAACCTTGATAAATCCAGATAATATATAATACAATCAATAATTGTATAACTTGATTGTCATATTTATATACAAATGGCGTCCATATTTGAATTATGTTATTCGTTTTAAATAAGACCTCAAATGCTGTAACAGTAAGGATCGCGCTTACGATCTGAGATCATGAGGTCGTATCCTCCATTTGACTATTGATTTGAACCATTTCTAGCTTAGTTGGAATGGTTAACAAGAATTCTGGTAATATTTAAAAAAAAAAAACAAAGCAAGTCTTCTTTTAAAAAAAAAAGAACATAAAAATACTCACTGTGAGAGAAGGATCTGCTGTAGGAGTATTTGGAGTTTTGATCCTTTGTGGGCGGCATTTTGGATCTATAACAACAAGAAACATACTATGTTATATAATGATAATAATCTTTAGTTCAGACACTATATTTTTTGGTCAATGCATTTTACATTTTTATGTGGGTGGCCATATCTAATTGCGACGTCACACATTCACAATCGCACAATCACAGTCACACAATCACAATCATAATTATACAATCGCACAATCACATAATGCCAATCATAATCACATTATCTCAAACAGACAATCACGATCATACTATCGTACAATCACACAGTCACAATCATAATAGCAAATATACACCTTAAAAATTAAAGCATGTAAGTAAATCATAGACAGACAGACACACACACATTAAAGCCGATTTAGCTGTATCATAAGGCGCGAGTTGAATCTAGCAACAATGAATTTCATTAAGATTATTAATGGAGTCAGGCGTCACTTTGCGGAAATCCATCACTATATGGACAGTCAAAAGTTTTACTTAGCTAAGATCCGCGACAAGCAAAACAATAACAGAAAATTAACAATGTTTGCTTTTCTGTTGGGTTAAGTGGATTTATTTGGAACTTAAACCAAAAACTTACCGAAAATCGGCCATCAACTCTCCACCCACCAACCACTATACACAACGCCAAACACACACTATCACTTTTCCATCTTGTACACGACACGTGTTTCGCCCCCACACGAGTCTACTATAGTTTTTGGCTTAAGTTACAAATAAATCCACTAAATCCAACGGAAAAACACACATTATTAATTTTCTGTTATTGTTTTGCTTGTCGCGGATCTTAGCTAAGTAAAACTTTTGACTGTCCATATAATGAATTTCATTATAAATAAATAGATCCTTCGTCGCTGATCGGAAGTTGTTATGCAAATCTGTCAGTGCTTATTGGTTTCTGACATAGTGTAGGCTTACCCCCTCTCATACAGTGTCATACGTAGTATAGTAGTAAACACCATCTTGATAGGTAGTGCGCTTGTTGGCAACCACGGTTGTCAGAAAGCGAGCCTATTTTGATTGTTTGAATCAAAATAGTTCAATTTTTATTGATATATTTAATTTTTGACGATTTTAATCGTCTATGATTATAATCGTATATGCTTTTTGGGTGAAGCGATTTTTTTTATTAATTAAACTGAGTAATAAAAGCCGATCTATAATCTTCAGTTCGCTTACAAAGTGTAGATACACACCTGATGGAAAGCAATCAACCCCGCCCATAGACATCTTTAGTGCCATAGCATTGAAAGAAAAACTTTATACGAAATTCCACAAAACAGTACAGACACATTAAAAAAGCGGTAGCCATGCTTTAAGAAAGGTAAAGGCTTGTTTTTTGAAGTTTTACCACTATTAAAAGCTATTTAAGACGAAGAAAAGAAAACATAATATACATATAATATTTAATATCAACTTCAAAGAGTCTAATAACTTGTATAAGCCATCAACAACCTTTATTTATGTAGTCCTCATCGAACGTCGTATCAGTCGACGGGAGCCCAATCTCGGGCCACATTAATAATGTACGAATAACGCTCCTTTATCGCTCCGAACTGAGCCATCGAGACTATATAAATTATACTTGATTACAAATTTAAGGGCTTCTGCACACGAAATAAAGTGTTGCAACAACAACCAAGTGGAGAGCTTGTCTAAGGATCAGAACATGGCCACATCTAATGGCGACATCACACATTCACAATCGCAAAATCACAATCGCACAATCACAGTCACACAATCACAATCATTGTCATACAATCGCACAATCATAATCACAGTCACACAATTACAATCAGACAATCACAATTGCACAGTCATAATCTCATAAATCTAATCACAATCATAATCTCAACCAGACTATCATAATCATACAATCACACAGTTACAATCATAATAGCAAATAGCACAATCACAATTTCGCAATCACACAATATCAATATTTCCTAATAAAAAATATATTTCCTAACGCAAACATTTTTAGCTTTGATATGTCTTGCGTCCAGAAGACAGATTTACGCTGTTGATAGATTTTCATGTCTATTTTAACTAAGATGAGGGAGTGATGGAAAAACTTCAAACTAAATCACGAATAAGCGATGGAAAGCAGAGTCGCTCCGTCTGCAGTCTGCCGAGAACTTAGTACATTTATTAGGCAATTTTTCTCATGAACGATTCCGTCTTAATGCCACGTTTCAGCGATAACGCAGCGATACTGTATTGATGACAGCCTTTTAGCTGCATAACAGCCTATGTCAACTTCACTACAAACGAAAATATCATCTATTTTTCAACGTTCAAGGTTTAATATACCCCCATCACGATATACTAATAAAGTTATGTTCGATACTTTCACACAATGTTATCATATTTTTATATATAATGTAAAACGTCATAAGTGCAAATAATTTCACATTGGATATTGAACACTATAATCGGTATGCATAAAGTATGATTTAAATAAAATTTAGTTGAAGTTATGGTCAAATTAAAAAGACCGATGTATCGCAGAGATTTATCCGGCAAAAGAAAAAGGCGAATATACAGGGGGATATTTGTAAAATTGATTACGTTTGACGTCTTTTGACGGTACTCCTTTGGCTTTAGCACTGAAAAACGCTCAAGCGATCGATTTTAATTGAATACTTATAGAAAGGGATCGAGATAAGCGCGCTTTGACTTCGCTAGGCTTTTGGGCGATTAGTCTCAATTCAGTACACAAAGGGAGTTAAGTTGTCGTGATTTTTAATAATTTTCATAATTTTTAAAAAATATTGCATTTACGGCGTTTTGAACATACATACATACATATCGTCACGCCTGTCTCCCGTAGGTATCCCGAGTAATACATATGTATGGGCTGTGAAAAATAAAATATAGTCTAATTGCTTTATCTTTGTTGAGAAAAAGGGTTTGTTCCACTGAACATGCCATCCTGGGCTTTGAAAGGAAAATATAGTCTAATTGTTTTTTCTTTATTGAGAAAAAGGGTTTGTTCCACTGAACATGCCATCCTGGGCTTTGAAAAAGAAAATATAGTCTAATTGTTTTTTCTTTATTGAGAAAAAGGGTTTGTTCCACTGAACATGCCATCCTGGGCTTTGAAAGGAAAATATAGTCTAATTGTTTTTTCTTTATTGAGAAAAAGGGTTTGTTCCACTGAACATGCCATCCTGGGCTTTGAAAGGAAAATATAGTCTAATTGTTTTTTCTTTATTGAGAAAAAGGGTTTGTTCCACTGAACATGCCATCCTGGGCTTTGAAATAGAAAATATAGTCTAATTGTTTTTTCTTTATTGAGAAAAAGGGTTTGTTCCACTGAACATGCCATCCTGGGCTTTGAAAGGAAAATATAGTCTAATTGTTTTTTCTTTATTGAGAAAAAGGGTTTGTTCCACTGAACATGCCATCCTGGGCTTTGAAAGGAAAATATAGTCTAATTGTTTTTTCTTTATTGAGAAAAAGGGTTTGTTCCACTGAACATGCCATCCTGGGCTTTGAAAGGAAAATATAGTCTAATTGTTTTTTCTTTATTGAGAAAAAGGGTTTGTTCCACTGAACATGCCATCCTGGGCTTTGAAAAAGAAAATATAGTCTAATTGTTTTTTCTTTATTGAGAAAAAGGGTTTGTTCCACTGAACATGCCATCCTGGGCTTTGAAAGGAAAATATAGTCTAATTGTTTTTTCTTTATTGAGAAAAAGGGTTTGTTCCACTGAACATGCCATCCTGGGCTTTGAAAGGAAAATATAGTTTAATTGTTTCATCTTTGTTGAGAAAAAGGGTTTGTTCCACTTTGGAAAAGAAAATATAGTCTAATAGATTTTTTTTTATAGGATATAGGAAACAGTACAGTGCATACAAAATACATATATCTATTCTAGCTAAAACTAAGACTCAAAATTAGTATTAAAGGCTAATAGTTATATTAGCCTATCATTTCCCGAGGCTGATTCGTACCAGTTCTGCTTCTGCGGCTTCTGAGAGCGGATAGGCATAATCCATAATTAATCATATATTTACTCTATATAATCTATGTCCATTTTCGTTGTTCTCTACTCTGTGAATATAAGGTGTCGTTTTCAAAATACAATATGTTTTCCCACCAACTTACCATCAGTGACGTTTTGTTTTTATTTCATTTTCATAATCTTATCTTATTATCAGTTATATCGTTTAATTGTGGTCTCATATTATACAACTTAGTTCGATTAAGGCGTATAAGTGAAGTGATATGAGATAAATGCGTGTATCGTGACTTTTTAAGTTGACTGGTAAAGTCCATATATTTTGGTAAAATAGCTACCATTCTATCAAGATGAAACGTGACAAGCTGACTAGTTACATTTCAAAAGATTTGACATTATTGTATTTTACTTGACATTGACATAATAGTTATAACTAATTGTCATCAAGGAAAATAAAAGTATAGGAGGTAAGTTTCATTATACAATATGGACTTTACCCGGTCCGGTTTACCATTCATTAAACGGGTAGGGGATGGGAAGGGGAGGGGGAGGGGGAGAGGGGAGGAGGAGGGGAGGGAGAGGAGGGGAGGAGGAGGAGGGGAGGAGGAGGGTGTTGGACTTTAGGTCGTAGCATTTTTTGTTACCTCGTGTTCACGCATTTGCAGACCAAACTCTTTTCTTCTTCCTTTCCCTCCCACTAAATCTTTCTTACATTTCCATTATTCAAGTCAAGAGTACCCTCAACTGGCGGGTTTGCATGGGGAGAATAATGAGTGGAGGAAGCGAGGGAAGTATGCCGAGATCGTAGCAGATGGAGACCTGTGGTCTCTGCCTACCCCTACCGGAGACAGGCGTGACGATATGTATGTATGTATGTATTATTCAAATTGCTAATTAAGGATCCTTAAGGAATGTTCCTGTGGGGCCTCTAGCATTGTAGATGTTTATGGGCTAGTGGTTATTACTTATCACCAGGTGACCCGTTTATTCATTTGTTTCCCTGTTCAATAAAAAAAAAATAACTTCCGATTTTTCCTTAACCGTGAGCGGAGGGGGTACTTCAGCTGTTTTGATTTAATTAAAACCAGTGCAGTAGTTGCGGGTTAACTTGATATTTGCACAAGGTAGCGGGTATATCGGAACGGGTGTATTCACACTGAACACAGCGAGTGGAAAGTTTGCCTCGGTTTGTGCTAGCGGGGGTTGTGGTGGCTTAGTGTGGACATACCTTTATCTGATTTTATATATATTTTATTCTTTTGTACTTATGTTTGTTAATGGACTTATGTTACTATATACTTACGTTTATAAATAGAAACGGCTGGATCGATTGTGATAAAAATTCATGTGTGTATTTGAATGGATCCCGAGACGGTTTAGAATCTCAATTAGACCCGATAGGTGACGCTGATATCGTCTATTCTAAAAATTCTAGGTTTTCTTATTTTCAGAGCAGGACAACGTGTGCCATGGCCGTTAATATATTTGGAATAAAATACTAAGTAAGGGTTCACTTTCAAGTTCAAATCCCAAACTGGGATTCTTTCCGTCGTGGATATTATAAACACACAAATAATAAGGGCAAACTTCCTGAATCAGATTATCTGTATAAATATCTGTACACCATAGACTGGGGACACAAGCGGCCTTTCTTTTATCTTTTTTCAATTATTAATAATCCACTTCTTCCAGTAGAAAACACACATTATTATTTTTCTATTTTTGTTTGTTTGTAAGCAAAAGTTCTGACTGACCACATAAAAATTTCCTTTGTAAGTCTGTCAAATACGACAATAAAGCTGTTAATTCTAAGTAGGCATTACACGGATATTTTATAATGACTTAGTAAAATTAAGGATGACATACCTGACTGCGGAAACAAAGAAAGACTAGACAATCCTGAATTGAGAAGCCTATGACTATTGCCAGACTGGTAAAGACCATTAATCGCAATGACGATGATGATGCTACTGTCAAATTAACCGCTAACTTAATCATCGCACGCGAAATACCTTCGTGACAATAATATAAATATATACGCGCACAGCAAACGTGATATTTTTATAATAAGTAAGCAAATACGTTCACGTATTAATTGACTGGCTCAGTGAAAAGATACCGATTTGTGAGTCATGGTCGAAATGGTCGCGGATTCCATTCTCGCATCGAAATAAATATATGTACGCCCTACAGGTATGTATTCTGAGTATGGGTACGCCGATTGACGTGAATAAGCGTGGTGGGTTTTTTTTTATGGTCTACAAAGGCAAACGAGCAAGCGTGTCGCCAGCGGTGTTGATTGACAGCAATCAACACCGCCTATAGACATCCACAGTGCTATAGGCATCGTAGAAGCGATTAAGCAGAATTAAAAATAAAGCGAGTCTTTAAAAAAAAGAGAAGCGAACGCTTGGTCCATATGAAACATTGACAACAGTTCGGTCTCTATGGTATGATCACCTGACCCTGTACAGAGTCGAGCGTAGCCTGAATCAAGACGACGTAACGAAAGATATTTCAAATAAAAAAAGAATAAGTAGCAGGGTCAAGCTTACTAAATAAATCTACGATTCCCAATTCATCTGTTACGCACGCGAGGAAGGCCAGTAACCGGCAGTATAGATTCTGTGAGAGAATTAATGAGATAAAAAGCATAAAATAAAATAAAATAAAATAAATTAAATATACATTCAGACACAGACACATGTACAAAAAAATCTCTTTGGTTTGTATAACTTTATAAAGTTATTTAAATTTGTAAAGTTATATTAAGTATAGCAAGTAAATATATGTAAAACATAAATTTGTCACAGAAGGGAACTGTCTGCCGTAGTACAGGGTTCGCCCTAGTTCGGCAGGCAGTGAAACAAAATTGTAAACCTATCAATGAACAATAAATATATATTATTATTATTATAAAACCGCATAAGTAAAGTCACATCCACAACAATATAACGTTTGAATGCTTTGTTGGGAGCTTCGTGCAAGTTGCATATCTATTTGTTTATGTATTTACTTTTCATCGGCGACAGCCATTCTGCTTGTCATACAACTAGATGGGATGTGTGTTTGTGTGTACGACGCTAGATGTTTGATTGTGAATTCAGCACGATAGCAAAGGCAACAAACACAACGCAGCGCCGCAGTATGATTCGTTGCTTGAAGTGCGTTATAGTTTTGCGTGTTTATTATTTCAAAGCATATTACTTTTACGCCCGCCAATCCACGGTCTGCCGTGCCAATGGATGCGTGGCTAGGGGCGAGCCTAGTCGTAAGCATGCCGATCGTCCCGGGGTCGGGCTCCCCCGGGGACTATGGTGCCTTACCACAGCATGCAGGGCTCTGCTGGGGGCTCACCTCCATCCTCCCTTGCGGCTCGTGGGATTCACTACGACGAATTTAATATACCTAATTTGTTGAAAAATGACGGCGACGTGGTTCGTCACCCGTCACGTCCTGATTCTCACGAGGGCGAAAAGCGACCAATGACGAGCCGTTTTGCTGCGATGAATGGCAGCGCATGGAGCTCTGTGGTCTCTGCCAATCCCTGCGGGGGATAGGCGTGAATATATAAAAAAGAAATAAAAAAAAATTACTTTTACGACCATCCTACTATGTCGGCTAGTTCATCATCTGGTTTGTTATCGTCGAGAGCCTTCCGGCAATTAATACGTTGAATGGTCTGAGGAGTGATTTTATCTTCTCCCAGCTGCATATATAGTATAATTAGGTTTATAGGTCGGATAATATTTATTTTAATGTAGTAGTTGAGAAAGGGATGCTTAGATAGTTTGGGCACATAGAGAGGATTGATCAAATACGACTGGCAAAAGAAATTTACTTCTACTATTTAGAAGCATTGCCGACCTTTAAGGGAAGTGTCATTGTGGTACTGGGACTGGGAAGGTGAAGGGGCCCTCCCCCTTCCTCCTCCCAGTCCCACTGTTGGACCTCCGGAACTCAGCGACTTTTATTTTACATAATATGAACAAAGCACAATATCGACCGTCAGCATACTACAAGAGTGCGGACTGAGTCATCAAATTATCAGTAAACGTGACCCAGTTATGGGTTGCCAACAATGTGGATGTTTTTACAATATAGTGGTTCAGTGTTGCAAGCCTTTTGAAGTATTGCGACACAAAACTGGCAACAAAAGGATTATATCAAATAGAAGAAGCATTAACTCAACTGGTAAAAATCCGGTTAACAATCTGACGTCTGACTCGTCGAAAAGAAAAGTTTCATCCTCACCATCTGGATGAATGGCGATTTAGATAAGTGCGGTTTTTCCCAAAACTTCATTCTACTAACCACCACGCTATGGAACTAGCTACCTTCAGCGGTATTTCTGTATCGATACGACATTGGAATTTTCAAAAAATAAACCTTCTCATATTTCTTATTTTCAAAAAATAAGCCGGCAACCTGCAAGGATGTTGCAGATGTCTAAAGGCGGTGTTGATTGCTTCCCATCAGGCGACACGCTTGCTCATTTGCCTGCCTATCCCATAAAAAAGTCGTAAATTTGTGTCTCTCATTGGACTATTTATGTCAACCATTTCCTAGAAAAAGCATTATTAGCTTATTTCGAACGGTTAACAATAATTCTAGTAATATGAAAAATTTGTGAGTCTTCTTTAAAGATAAGACATAATTTGAAAAACATCAGTTTAATGGTGGTAGTGCAATGGTTGTAACAATAAGCTGGATAGACCTAACCACGGTCTCAGAATATCGGCTTGAATTCGTAGTATTTTTAGGTCCAACTCCTGTGGCTTTCCTTTCTTCCTTCTTCTTCTTCTTCCTTCTTCCCCTCACACAAATCCTTCTTCCCACTATTGCGTCAGTATTACGAATATTCATGGGTAGCGCCGGTTTAACATCAGGTAATCCACTTACTCATTAACCTATTGCTTCCATAAAACAAAAGGAGTATTATACATTTTTTTTATTGATTTCCTACTTTTATATCCAGCTAAATATCTTTATATCAATATCAATATCAGCCCGCGGCAGTCCACTGCTGGACATAGGCCTCACCCAAGGCGCGCCACCTAGCCCGATCTTCGGCTACACGCATCCAGTCTCTGCCAACCGCCTTGCGCAGATCGTCGCTCCATCTAGCAGGAGGGCGTCCCACACTACGTTTGCCGAGTCGCGGTCTCCACTCCAGCACTCGTCTACTCCAACGATTGTCGGTTCTCCGACAAACATGTCCAGCCCATTGCCACTTCAGTCTGCTAACTTGAAGAGCAATGTCGGCGACTCTGGTTCTCCGGCGAATTTCTTCATTTCGAATTCTGTCCACCAGAGAAACCCCGAGCATAGCTCTCTCCATAGCCCTCTGAGCGACTTTGAGCTTGGCGAGGAGACGGACTGTCAGTGTCCACGTCTCGGCACCGTAAGAAAGTACGGGCAGGACGCACTGGTTGAAGACTTTTGTCTTCAGACTTTGTGGTATGGAATTATCTTTATATATGAGAACTTTTTAATCTCCCATATAAAACTAAACTTAATTGATTCAACAAAATTACTGAGTTAATATTTGAAAAAAAAAAACTAATATCATCAAGTGTCATCCACTACTAGATTAAAAAATATATTTGAACTTGACTTGATGAATAATAAAGGATGTAATTAAGTTATGAAAATTTGAACAAGCTGTATAATAACATATAAAGGGTGAGTGTGTACTAATTGTAGGAATTGAAAAAAATTGGGTGGTAGTAATCTTATACGTCACAGTTTAATGTTGACCACACAAAAATGAGTCACGACCCAAAGCATTCACTTTCTACCGGACTTAGAATTCCTACCTCGTGACTAATTCGAGTTAATTACTTTTTTCCAAATGGCAAACAAAGAAAGTTGAACGTTCTCATTTCATTGATTCTTATTTGTTAAACCATAAATGGCTACTTGAATTTATACATGTGTATAAATATACAAGATATTGTGTTTAATAAAATTACTGAATTCTACCTACGAAACATGTTTTTAATTTTAACAAGCTGTCCGGTCTTTTCCCGCCAACTCACATCAGTGACGTTGTGTTTTTATTTCATTTTCATAATCTTGTATTATTATCAGTTATATTGTTTAATTGTGGTGACGTATTATACAATATATTTCGATTAAGGCGTATAAGTGAAGTGATATGATTTTTTAGTTGACTGAAAAAGTTTATAGAAGGTTTTGGTAGAATAGCCATCATCTTATCAAGACGTAACGTGACAAGGTGACTAGTTATATTTCAAAAGATTAGATATTATTGTATTTTACTTGACACTGGCATAATAATAATAACTAATTGCCATCAAAAGGAGAAAAAAAAAAAAGTCGTTCACCTCGATACAACACGCATTTATATTCTTATGACTTTTAAATTATTAAACACAGGTTCAATCGGTAAGGATCACTACTTACAAAATAAAGTCATTGGTTCTATTCTACCATTGGACTAGTGATGTAAATCACAATTTTCAAACACAAACAGTATTATCTTTAGGAATTGTTAACAAGGAATCTAGTAATAACAAAACATCTCTAGTCTACTTAAAAGTAATCAAATACTTGTTACTAACTTTTTATTCACAAGCCTTCGGTCAAGATCGGCAGCCTTGTATGGTTTCCAGCATGGAAATACGACGATAACCTATATATAATTAAAATACCACATTTCTTCTCATAGGTATCATATTTAGTAACTACAGAAACAAATAGTTGTAGATACTAATTAAGTCTAAGATGTTTTACGTCTTTTCTTTTAGGGATGCTTATATCCAGAAGTTGTTGTTACGATTTTGTCCGAATAGAATAGAATAGTAACCATATATTTACATAACTTAAAGATAAACAAAAGATAATTTTTCCGCATCTGATACGACATTGGTACCTTCAAAAAAGTAGCATAAAGATACATACATACCTAGCCACACTTCCGCAGCCTAGTAACGCTTCCGTTACACCTATGGTGTTGCGGATGTCTATGGGCGGCGTTAATTGCTTTCCATCAAGCAAAACGCTTGCTCATTTACAGTCCTATCGCACAAAAAAGTATACTAACGAGATAAAATATATAAAGATATAATCTAAAATGTGTCACAAAATGGTTCTTACTGAACATAAACCAGGTGCTCTGTTGGAGAATCAACGCTTTGTTTTTTGTTTACATTTGTGTATTTGGCGTATGAATCAGTAACGAATGCGCTTTATTTATCTGATTCAATATTCATGTATTTTTTTTTATGGGATGGAGTGCAAACGAGCAGGCGTGTCACCTGACGGAAAGCAATCAGCGCCGCCCATAGACATCCGCAGCGCCATAGGCAGTGCGGAAGCGTTGCCGACCTTTAAGGAAAGTTACATTATGGTAGTGGGAGGGGGAAGGGTAGCTGGAGGGGAAGGGGAGTCGGAGGGAGACTCCGGAACTCAGACTGCTCACCATACGAAGCGCGGTAGCTAAGCTACCACTCAGACGCCGGTTTTCTGCGGGAGTGTGGTACTTCCCCGGGGGAGCTATTATATATATAATTATATATGCCATTCTTGACAAAGTATTCGTCTGCAGCGTTCCTCTACCACATTAATCTATACATACAAGCATACAAATATATACATACCTAGCCAGTAACACTTCCGTTACACCTATGGTGTTGCGGATATCTATGAGCGACGTTAATTGCTTTCCATCAAGCAAAACGCTTGCTCATTTACCGTCCTATCCCACAAAAAAGTATACTAACGAGATAAAATATATAAAGATATAATCTAAAATGTGTCACAAAATGGTTCTTACTGAACATAAACCAAGTGCTCTGTTGGAGAATCAACGCTTTGTTTTTTGTTTACATTTGTGTATTTGGCGTATGAATCATTAATGAATGGGCTCTATTTATCTAATTCAATATTCGTGTACTTAAATCAATTACATTAACTCGATTAAGCGTAGTGTTGCCAGCTATACTTAATCCGCCCATTTCTTTCGCCACCCCCTCATTAGTCAAGCGAGAGAAAAAAACCGATAGAGCGGCCCCTAAGAAAGACAATCACTAATTACGCCCGACGTAAGCCATACAAATCGGTAAGAATGTTTGCTAATTTACAAAAAAAGACGGTGCCAGAAAAAAAATTCGCCAAACGAACTTATTTAGAGCGGGCGGGATTTAATAAGGATTTTTCAAAGGAAGGCCCTGGTTTTCGTCGAACATTTTTTTTTTAGCGTCGCTTATTTTTTTGCGCGCCAACAAATCCCAAAGATATATTTTCGCTTCGCAGATTGAATTAGTGCAGGACAAACAAACACACCTCCTTCGAGAATTAGGGAGAACTGTGAAATTTACACCGAAAAGTATATTTGAAGATTTTCGATATTTTTTTACGATCCAAATGGCAGTGGTTAAAAGTGTTCAAAGCCTCGGATGTCCACAGATAATTAGGACATTCGAGTATTCAAGAGGTAAGCGAAACTAACCATCAAAGGTCAGCAACGCATTTGGTCGTGTGCCTGTTACAAAATCACCTTATTTTTTTTAATTTTGTGTACGCGTTGTAATCACTCTAATCTCTTAGGGTGCTGGACACTGACAGTCCGTTTGCTTCACGAGCTCACAATTGCTCAGAGAGGTGTAGTGAGAACTATGCTCGGATTTTTTTTTTGAGGACGTGATTCGGAATTAAGAAATCCACCAGAGAACGAAAGTCACTGATATAGTTCTTCGAATTAGCAAACGAAGTGGCAATGGGCTGGAGTGGTGGACTGGAGGTCGCGTCTAGGCAATCGTAGTGTGGAACGCTTCCCGGCTAGATGATACGACGAATTGCGCAGGACGGCTAGAAAAAAATTGATGAGTGAAAGGCTAGGTGGCTTTTTCTGCTTCTTGGGGGAGGTCTTTGTCCAGCAGTGGACTGTCGTACGCTGTTGATTAATTGTACACGTTGTAATGTTTATGCCTATCCATTTAACTTGTTGTTTTTATATACAGCCCACGACAGCCCAGTGCTAGTTCTAGCCATTCTTCGACTTAGCCAGTTTCTGCCAGCTGCTCTACTCAGCCCTTCACTTTATCTAGCGGGGAACGTCCCATACTAGGTGTGCCAAAACACAAGAAACAAAAAATTTTCGTTCTCTGGCGGATTTCTTCGTATCAAATCATATCCTACCTCACCGGAGAAACTCCGAGCGTAACCTTCTTCATAACTCTATGAGTAATATATTTCGGAGCTTGTGAAACAGACGAGTTTAACACAGGACATGAAAGATTTTATTTTTATGGGATAGGAAGGTAAACGAGCAAGTGTGCTGCATGATGGAAAGCAATCAACGCCGCCCATGGACAACCGCGGCACCGCAGGAGTCGCGATTGTCTATGGGCGGCGTTATAGTCACGGTATAATTTACAGGTGGCTGAAACCGTTTCGGTTTTCAATATGTCAACATCTGAGATTCGCCAGAGAAAGTTCACTAGACTAGTATAGCAATTTTTTAGAATTACAAAATTTGATTAAATATTTACAATTCATTACGCTCGACTTGAAGGCAACGCTTCAAAGGGCTTTTGTCTATCGGCGTTAAAAAAAATAGAACAGTGCTCGCGGCCCCTTTGATATTACAAACACTAATATAGATTAAAAACGAAAAAAATATAATCCGTACACTTCAAACAAAGGGGACTGTACAAAAGGGCCGTAACGCCAAATATTAAATTACTCAATATTTCATACCGATACTAATTTCGGTATCTTAACCCTTTCCCGGCCGCGGAACGACAGAAAATATAGCCCAAAGAAAAAAATACACCCGAAGAAAAAACGTCCCGGCTTAATTGACATTCTTTATGAATGTCAGTCTTGAGTCGGGGATATTTTTTAATTAGATATATTTTATGGGCGTTTTTTTTTTTCGAAAGGGGTACCCGGGCGCGAATAAAGGGTTAACATTTGTTTGAGCTGGAGTGGGGCGGGGAGGGGGGGTCAATATTAGCCTTCCTTGGTAATCAGGCGGGAAAAAATGGTCGATTAGGCCCCTTGGCGACGTTAATTTAGGATCATTGGCCGTGCTACGTGCTGTAGGTGTGCGAAGGGGTCCCTTTCTTTGCGAACTGTCTCCTCAGCCGAAGGGTTACCATTTGGGATTGCGAATTAAACATATTTAAATAAATCGCATTTTTTATTGCCGTACCTACTTCGAGGCAAGGAGTTCACTTGGTACAATATCGTACCCCACGCACATAATAAGCAAAAAAGTTCATAAAAATGAATGTATACTTTCATTGAATTTACTGATTTATTTGGATATAATTGGATTATCCAGAAATGTCTATTTATCATCATCAACAGCCTGCGGCAATCCACTGCTGGACATAGGCCTCCCCCATGAAGCGCCAACTAGATCGTTCTTCGGTTACACGTATCCAGTTTCTACACACTACGTTTACCGAGACGCAGTCTCCACTCCAGCACTCGTTTGCTCCAACGATTGTCGGATCTCCGACAAACGTGACCAGCCCATTGCCACTTCAGCTTGCTAATAATTCGAGAGGCTATGTCGGTGATTTTAGTTCTCTGGCGGATTTGCTCATTTCGAATCATATCTACCAGAGAAACTCCGAGCATAGATTTCCATAGCTCTCTGAGCTACTCTGAGCTACTCTGAGCTTGTGAAGCAGACGGATTGTCAGCGTCCACGTTTCAGCGCCATTAAACTATTATGCATGTTAAGAAATGTCTATTAAACTATTGATGACAAAGATCTTGGCAAACAGCTACATTCTCATGACGATAAAAGATGCAAGAAGACGTTTCATTTCATCTCTCCGCATCTTCCATCACTTTTACCATTGGAAGCGCTCCGCTGAAATGTTTGGGAAAAGTTCCTCCCGCTGAATTCCACTACCGCCCAATTCGCCACAAAGAAAAGTTGTATCCTCACTGTTTGGATGAGTGGCGATCTAGCACGGTGCGATTTTCCCACATGCTTCTTTCCGCACACCATCACTTTATGGAACCAACTACTTTCAACGGTACTTTCAAACCGATATACAATAGGAATGACAACCAATTGGCTCAATGGCGGGACCCTCAATGGCCGCGGGTTCGATCCCCTTATCAGAATAAATATATGTATGGACTACAAATATTTATTCCGAGTCTGGTAACCCCGCCGATCCGCATTGGACAAGCGTGGTGGGTTAACGTCCGTTCCTCCAGAAATGGAAAGGCCCGTGCTCAGTAGTGGGACATATATGGGCTGTTAAAAAAAATACAATAGGAACTTTCGAGAAACAAGGCTACACATTACAAAGGCAGTAACGCTCGCAGTGCACTATAGTATTACTTATACACTTCTTTCCACGCACCACTACCCTGTGGAACCAGCTACCTCGAGCGGTGTTTTCTAACCGATACGACTTGCGAACCTTCAAAAAACAAGCCTAGATATTTCTAAAAGGCCAACAACGCTTCTGCAATGCCTATGACACTGCGGATGTCTGTGAGCGGCATTGATTGCTTTCCATCAGGTGTCACGCCTTCTCGTTTCCCTTCCTATCCCATAAAAAATACACGACGTTGATAACATTCCATCAGGTCATGCTTACTCGACAATCCCAGACTCAGTGGCCCCCTGCCCACTAAATCAATGGTCGCGGGTTCGATCGGATTCGGAATAATAAATAATATATATATATATGGCCTACATCTTTTTGGAGTCTCGTAACCCCGCCAATCCGCATTGGACAAGCGTGGTGGGTTAACGTCCGTTCCTCCAGAAATGGAGAGGCCCGTGCTCAGCAGTGAGACATATGTATATAGGCTGTGAAAAAAATATATGAATAATGAAAATCTGAGATGTAGGTTTAATTTTTTTTATTGGATAGGATTTTTTTATTGATGGACAGCAATCAACGCCGCCCATAGACTTCCACAGTGCCATAGGCTGTGCGGAAACTTTGCCGGCCTATAAGGAAAGTGTGGTTTTCGAACAAGAAGGGGGGGTTTTCCGGAACTCAACCGCTCACCGAACGAAACGCGGTAGCTAACTCAGAACCCGGTTTTCTGCTGTAGTGTGATACTTCCCCGGGAGAGCCGACCGATTCATGCTATAGACAATAAATATGCTATTCTTGATGAAGTATTCGTCTGCAGCGTGGCTCTACCACATCAAATTATAATGATTAATATACACACATACACTCTTTGCTCCCATTCTACTCCATTACCGAGAATCGAATCGACTCAAGATCAAAAACCTGGATCAGTGTCAGCGAACCGGTGATTAATTCTATGATTCAGAAATTGAGGCGAACAGGAAATTCTCAGAAAACCTCTCTTTAAGAGAACAATTAGGAAATAAATGAGAACATATTTGTGCTCTCACAATAACAACTGATAAAAGAGGAATTTCCTCGGTTTAAAACTAGGGACATTCCCGTTTCGGAAGAGTTGCTTCTCTCTACTCAAAACTTCAAGTTTTTTTGTTTTTCTCGTCACGAGGTATATTTGAAATATGAGTTTCAGGATTTTTATGAGATTAGGAAGGCAAACGAGCAAGCGAGTTGCCTGATGAGAAGCAATCAATGTCTTCCATATTACTTACTAGCATATAAAGATCCTTTATTCAACTACTAGTAAATAAAGATACTCTTTTCTCTTCTATTCTAATCTTCTTAAATAAAGTTAAACAATAACGAGTTATAAATGATTATATATTTTGCAGTAACGTCTATTTTATCTGTTGCTAACTCACCGGCATGCTGATAAAAATATAGTGATAAGATAAAAACTAAAGTACATTAGCTAGACGATATATTTAACCATTATCATTTATTTATTCGTCAGCAATCATTAATTTATTAAAACATTGGTTGTTATAGAATTATAGAATTCTTTGAGTTTTTTACATAATACACACACACACATACACAGTTTTTTTATGGGATAGGAGGGCGAACGAGCAAGCGTGCCGCCTGATGAAAAGCAATCAAAGCCGCCCATAGACAACCGCGACCCCGCAGGAGTCACGAACCGTTGCCAGCCTTTTAGGTACGTGTAGGCTTGTTTTTTGAAGGTGCCAATGTCGTATCGATTCGGAAAAGCCGACGAAGGTAGCTGGTTCCACAGAGTGGTGGTGCGTGGGACGAAGTTTCGAGAGAAGCGCACCGTTGCATGGACCATCAACAGGAATTACAAAGATAAGATATTATATTATTGTAATTAATTCGTACAACATATTAAATGAAGGCCTAATTCGAAGGATACAACACTAACATACATTGAAGTCAGACTGGACAATTAATGAATAATATTAGAAATTATGTAACAACTTACACACTAGATTTAAAACGGTGCGTGAATTGTGTGAATGTAAAAATTATTGTTATTTTTCATGTATTTGTGGTACAATTCACACAACGATTGAAGCGGGCCATTGGAACTATACACGCTGTTGATAGTTTCAAATATATGGACAGTCAAAAGTTTTACTTAGTTAAGATCCGCGACAAGCAAAACAATAACAGAAAATTAATAATGTGTGTTTTTCTGTTGGATTAAGTGGATTTATTTGGAACTTAAACCAAAACCTTACCGAAAATCCACCGAAAAGTGACTTTTCGCTTGTCTTCCATAGAGTCTACTATACCTGAAGATGCCTCGTGTTGGGGCGAAACACGTGTCGTTTACCAGATGGAAAAGTGGTAGTGTGTTTGGTGTTGTGTATAGTGGTTGGTGGGTGGAGAATTGATGGCCGATTTTAGGTAAGGTTTTGGTTTAAGTTTCAAATAAATCTACTTAATCCAACGGAAAAACACACATTATTAATTTTCTGTTATTGTTTTGCTTGTCGCGGATATAAGCTAAGTAAAACTTTTGACTGTCCATATAGTGATGGATTTCCGCAAAGTAACGCCTGATTCCATTAATAATAATTTTAAATATATTCATTCATAACCTCTCATCTGTTGCTTCGTTAAGGCACTATAGTACCCGGTGGAGCCCGATCCCGGGACGGTCCAGGACGGTCGGCACGTTTGCGACTAATCTCATTCCTAGCCACGCGTCCATTGTCACGGCAGACCGTGGATTGGCGGAGAGGAAGGAAAAGGATAGAGAAGAATGGACAGGGCAGAGAAAAGGAAAGATGAATTTGGACAAATTGATAGGGATATGATACTACCGCAACGGCAGACAAGGAGTGATACGTACGTTAGTAGCTCGGGAGGCCGGGATCGCGTACCCGTGTATATCCACCAATACCATATACCAATACCATAACTACCGTACAGGCGGCTAGGCAAAGATACGCCTGACCTGATATAAAAATGCTTATTTTTAAAAATCACATATCAATTCAAAATAGATGTAAGATGACGTATTCTTATAAGAATACTAGGTTGAACTTGGCCTTAAAAAATTATCTCATTTGAACTTGACCAAAAACCTTAATCTAACTTCGTTAATGACCGTGAGTGTATTTATAATAAATCAATTAATACACACCGTCGAATCGTTGTTTATTTAATATACATACAATTAGTTCAAGGCGTACGTTTGTTGATGCACAATAGTTATTGTAGTAAATCTAACTACGATAGTGCGACCTTGACCGATACTGATAGGTAAACAAATGATATAGTATTTGGGTCCTTCCTTATTGAGTAATGTCCCTTATGATTCTGGAATAATTGTTCATTGAACAATGAATTGATTCTCTAGCGCTGCGGAGAGATGTCTCATCTCTCGACATTTTTCACCGCTTCTGTCATGGTGAGTGCTCCGAGGAATTGTTTGGAATAACTCCCGCCGCCGAATTCCACAACGGCACAACTCGCCGTAAAGAAAAATTTTATCCCCACCATCTGGATGAGTGGCGATCTACTACGGTGCGTTTCTCTCGTAACTTCTTTCCACGCATCACTAGTTTGTGGAACCAGCTGACCTCGGCGGTCTTTCCGAACCAATACGACATTGAAACCTACTAAAAACAAGCCTATACATACCTAAAACGCCGGCAACGCTTCCGCGACTCCTGCGGTGTCGCCGTTGTCTATGGGCGGCGTTGACTGCTTTCCATCAGGCGACACGCTTACTCGTTTGCCCTCCTATCCCATAAAAAAACGAGTCTAGCCATATCTCGACGACGTGAAGTCGCTAAAGGATGCCCAAAAACCACTGGGAACAGTGGCATCTAGGACAGGTGGGCGGTCGCCCCTTTGAGTTGCTGCGTGAGCATTGGGGTTCATCCCCGAGGCTCGATCCCACTGTGGGTGTGGATATACCCGTATTTATGTATGGCAGAATTAAATTTTCAAATATAAATATCTACAAAAGATATATTAGAAGTAAAAGTCAATAACTTCTACGAACTAGCAAAAGCCTGGGTTTTAGTTTTTTAAAAATTAATTTGCCTAAAAGTTGACCGGTACATCTTTGGTAGAATTCTTTTACTTTACTATTTATACGTATCGATTTGCATTGCCGAAATGTCTAAAGAACCCTTAGAAAAAAGATTATGTAAACCGATATACCAAGTACATTAACGTAATGCAGAAAAAATGTGATAAACCGCCTTGTTTTTGGCTCTCCACAACTCTTGTATCCTTAACTGGATGGAAAAATTCCGCAGCCGTCACATTCATCTCAAGATACACTTGATTTGCTGCTATCTCGCTTACAATAGGCCAATGAACTTGTCAGTGGGATGATGTACGAAAAAATGCCGTTAAAACCGCTATGGTATCAATGTGTCACAGACAAAGGAGAAAGAGCCTATAAAACGGTAAACATTTTTCGCCTCCAACCTCACGTGAGGTGTCATTGGATCGTCACTAATACGTAGAAATAGATGAATGACATCAGGACCACGATATTCAGAGGGATCACAGAATTCACGTCTTGCATATTTATTCATTAATTTGAAAAAAAAAACTTATTAAAAATTTCTCCGTTCATTTTTTTAAATAAACCAATAACATGTGCATAAGAAGTATATATTTATATCACGATACTTAAAATATTTTAAAAAAATTTCAACAACAGATTTAAACAGAGATTAACTTTTAATGATAGAAATGAATGATTAGAAAAATCCTACACACAAATCAACAAAAAAATATTTAATATTTTTTTTTACATATACGCTATATAAAACCAAACAAAATAGATAATCGGAGGCAGTCATGAGGACTGCCGACAGAAATGAAAACTTAAAAACTGTATTTTGAAATATCAAACTAATTGTAATATTAAATGCTGCTATTACTACACAATGTTGCTGACGCGACTCACAAAACTTTATCCATCTATGCAGCGTCCAAGGCACACACATTAACTGTGTCAAAGTATGTCTATAGCTATACTCATAGCTATAGATATACCTTAAGCATTAGCATGTTGCTGACGCGAACCCATGGGTTTTTTCCCTATCCAGATTCGTGTAACGCGGCTATAGAAGTTTTCCCTTCAAAAATAGATCCACTGCAGATGAAGTTGAAAATTGGGATGCTTCTAGATATAAAGATCTCTATTAGTTTACACTAATTCGTACTAATTTTTAAAGTTTCGATCTTTCGAAGTTTCGAGCCATGACCAGGTCTTTGACCTATTGCGTAATACGACCTCAAAAATTTAACACTCGGGTAAACCCCATAGCGAAACTTCAACGTGATTCAAGTGAAAGTCTGTTATCGCAATTCGCGTGTGAAATTCTTTATCCAATCTCTAGATCGGTGGTAGTGGAGAAAGGATTCTAAATTTATTTATTCGCTTGCATTTCACTGAATTTAAGTTCCGCGTACCATATACATAACCCACTGAGGTACTGCAGTTATACATTCATAAATCTATCACTAATGCATTAAAACTTTTTAATTATATTACTTTTTCAAATTTAAAATGAAAAATAAATATATTGTTATAAAACAAAATGCATTATTTGGACTGACGTCCTTTGGATAGACATGTCACCTTTCCGGCATAAAAATTGAAATATTATATATTAAGATATAAAAAGTAAAGTGAAATGAAAGTATTAATAATATATTATATAAATGTACAATGAAAATCAAGAATAAATTAATATCATTTTGAAGAATTTTATTTGAAGAAACCCCCTAAAGATCCCGGGTGTCGCTCTAGTACCGTAGTGCTTAGAACGACACCCGCGATCTTTAGGCTCCCGCCACAGTATTGTAGTGTGCCTGCCGTACTTCTTACGGCGACACCCGAGATCTTTAAGGGGTTTTTATCTTCTAATAATATGCAATCTTCTATCTAATCGTATATAAGCTCTCTACGTCTTCTATTTAACCGACCTTCTATCTGACTGGTCTTCTATTTAATACATATTCTTCTATATTATGCAATCTTCTATTTAAGTCTTGTAAAAAATAAAATAATAAAATATAAAGGTTTTATGCATTAGTGACACATTTATTAATGTATCACTACAGTACCGTGAATTTTATATCTTCTAAGAAAAATCTAAAATACAATACAATTGACTGTTGTTTCTTATATTAGGAGTGGGTACATGTTTAGCCTTCTCCTAGCCAAGCAATTGTTATCAGATAACTCCAAATAAGATATATACATACATATATGTATAAGACTATATCCAGAAGACACTGATTGAAATCTTTTAACAAATTCTTCAGTGTACTTGAAGGAGAATTCAGATGTAGTAACATAAAGACTCTTCGAAACTCAAAGATTGCACCAAACAATCAAAAAATAATGCTTTATTTTTTTTTGGTAAACAAATCTTGATTTATTTCATTTGTATCTAGAATCCTTAGTAAACAAGTTAACTGAAGTTCACTTTAACTGAACCTACGTCTCGAGCGTCTTAAACACTTCATCAGAAGGAAAACCTTATATTACTTGTTCTTTTTTTTAATGGGATAGGAAGGCAAACGAGCAGGCGTGTCACCTGATGGAAAGCAAACGCCGCCCATAAACATCCGCAGCGCTACAGGCAGTGCAGAAGCGTTGCCGGCCTTTAAGGAAAATGTCATTATTGGGAGGGTGTTACCACTCAGACCTTGGTTTTCTGCGGGATGTCGTACTTCCACGGGCGAACAGGCCCATTTATGCTACAGACAAATGATATGCCATTCTTGAAAAAGTATTCGTCTGCAGCGTGGCTCTACCACTCTACTTTAATTATAAAATATAAAGCTATTGAGATTTCAGCATAACACGCTGTCAGAAATACAACCCAATTTTTTTTTTCCTAAAATCCAACCATTGTAGAAAGTACCAATAATTGTAGAAAGGTTTCAAAAGTAGTTTTACAAATAACCCAAGGAACAAAAAGGCAATGAGTTAAGTGTCTACATCAGGTAGAAACTCACTTTTATCTAATTATAAATGATTCACAGCGCTTGGAATTTCTCGAATGTCTTGCTTGATGATGCCTTTCAACATAACTTAGTTTCCGGTATGCCAACAGACTTAGTTTTTTTTAACTGGATAATATGGAAATAGACTATATGTTTGTGCAGATTATGTAGTACGTAACATTAAAAAAAAGTTGAGGATAATAAATATATACCGAGGCAATTATGTACCTACGCATATATTGAATTTTAGAGTTTAACAGAATTTATGGCCGTTTTCCTTGAAAGCCTATTTTACCTTTTTTGAAATGCAAGAAAGTTTTTGTCGCTACAGTTAGATAGATAGATCAAAGATGGAAATAAAGATAATATAATTATAAATAGGTTATATTATTTAATTTATTTTATTTATATTATTTAATTAAATAGGTTATATTATATTATATAATAACAAATTTCTCTATTGTTCACCAAAAACAAATTTATACAGTAGTTGATTATATAACATTTATATACTTCGAGAAAGAAGCCGACAGAAGGATACAGCTGGGCTGGGCAGCGTTCAGGAAATTCCGTCAAGTCTTCTCGTCGCCCATACCACAAAGTCTGAAGACAAAAGTCTTCAACCAGTGCGTCCTGCCCGTACTCTCTTACGGTGCCGAGACGTGGACACTGACAGTCAGTCTCCTCGCCAAGCTCAAAGTCGCTCAGAGGGCTATGGAGAGAGCTATGCTCGGGGTTTCTCTGGTGGACAGAATTCGAAATGAAGAAATTCGCCGGAGAACCAGAGTCACCGACATTGCTCTTCAAGTTAGCAGACTGAAGTGGCAATGGGCTGGACACGTTTGTCGGAGAACCGAAAATCGTTGGAGTAGACGAGTGCTGGAGTGGAGACCGCGACTCGGCAAACGTAGTGTGGGACGCCCTCCTGCAAGATGGAGCGACGATCTGCGCAAGGCGGCTGGCAGAGACTGGATGCGTGTAGCCGAAGATCGGGCTAGGTGGCGCCTTGGGTGAGGCCTATGTCCAGCAGTGGACTGCCGCGGGCTGATATATATATATATATATATATATATATATATATATATATATATATATATATATATATATATATATATATATATATATATATATATATATATATATATATATATACAAAGGGCGGTTTTTACGCTAATAGCGATTTCTCAAACAACCGTTACACTTAGCAAGCTGAAGTGACAATGGTCAAACTTGTGTCTGTAGACTTCATTAGACCAGGTCTCGGATTGGGGTCAGTGGAATCTTATCCGAGTGGCGATCCAGTACGGTGCGCTTCTCCCAAAACTTCTTTCCACGCACCAGCACTCTGCACCTTCGGCGGTTTTTCCGAGCCGATACGACATTGGCACCTTCAAGAAACAAGCCGGCAAAGTTTCCGTGACTCCTGCGGTGTCGCGGATATCTATGGGCGGCGTTGATTGCTTTCCACCAGGTGACGCGCTTGCTCGTTTGCCCTCCCATCTCATAAAAAAAGTCAAGTTTTCGGAGAACCATCAACATTGGAGAAGAAGTTCTGGAAAGGAGACCGCGTTTTGAAAAATGGGGTGAATGTAAACGCCTGCGAACAAGATGGAACAAAACAGGGCGGAAACTGGACGCATGGAGTCGAGGAACCGCAGACGTTTGTTGCTGTTGATAAATATGATATGAATAACGAAACACAAAATCAACTGCATACTTTAACATCTCACCCCCATTCTCTGGTATCTAATATATTTTGCTTTATGTCTGAAATGGAACTTAGGCCTTTTGTTTTATAAAGTTCAAATAATGGCTAGCCATCGAAACATGTATTATTCTTTTGAAAAACATAAATACGTATTTTATCCCATTACGCCCATGAAATATCCCACTTTTCTTACATACTTGGTATTACCCAAACAAAGTACAAAAACCAGTTTCGTCAGAATTTAAATTAGTTGCAAATTATTAACGTAATAATAAGCTATGCACGTTTTTCGTCTCTACATATATTTCTTAATTTAAATATGTTATTAGCTCGGTATTTCTCAAAGTGGGCGATAATGCCCCCTTGTAGGCGTGGGCGCAGTCTTTTAGGGGGCGGTAAAGGGCACAAAAAGAATGGGGGTGAGATGTTAAAGTTGTTCACGAGGAACTATAGCTAATTTATATTTTAAAAACTAAATCAAAACCCACCTACATACTCCAGAAATATAAAATAGGATAAAACGGATAAGAATTTGTAATGGATTCTCAAAGTGTCTGCTAGACAAATAAGTTTGAGAAGGTTGACTTCCGTAGAGTCTACTATACCTGATGATGCCTCGTGTTGAGGCATTATTAATTTTCTATTGTTGTTTGCTTGTCGCGGATCTTAGCTAAGTAAAAGTTCTAACTGTCCACATAGTAATGGATTTTCGCATGGTAACGCCTGACTCCATTAATCTTCTTATTTAATACCACCAACTTGATAACCTAAAAGAAACCAAGGGCCCCTTGATAGAATTTGCTACAGACCGTGCACTGTTCGAATCATAACAAACCACAAAATACATTGCGTTTATTCATGTTATTTGATTTAAATACACAGAAAAGTTATTTCAGTATGGAGCTATCATAATAACGTAAGTATTCATTTTCACGAAATTTTATGACAATAGGAAACTTAGGAAACAAAGTTCTCACTAGCTGCTCTATATTTTTTTAATATGTATATCACAACGCAGTTATTATATTTAAAAAATAAACAAATAATATTTCAAATGAATATGTTGTAAAATTACCGATATCTTATCATACAGTTCAGTGAGCAATAACCCTAAAGCTCCACGTTTAAAAATCTACACACCAAGCAATGTATGGAAGAACCGTACCTACGCACGTGAAAGAATGTCTTCATATAAGTAAATACAAAGTGAACGTATCGATATATAGTTTAACACGTTTTATATCTATATTCAGATTGAATATCTATAAGGATAATCAATGGAAATTGAGAAACCTTGAGGAAACCAAATAAATAAAAAATTGATTTTAAATACTTCATCCTAATGAATACAAAATAAGCCAGTGTCTTGTCATGATAAAATGGTGGACATTCTAGCAAAACATATTATGGAGTTTTGCAATTAACTTATTACTCCAATTATACGCCTTAATCGAACTATATTGTACAATACGTAACTAGAATTATATTATGTAACTGATAATATAAATTTATCATATTGAAATAAAACAACGTCACTCATGTAAAGTGGCGGGAATTGATCCTTTTAAACTTTACGAAACTTACTTTACTAAAAGTAAACTTAAAAAATATATAGATAATATATGAAAAGTAATAATTTTTGAACTTAATGCTCTAGGGCTTGGGCTCTAGAAAATAAACTACACAAAGATGCCTAGTTTCAAAACTACTTTGTCGTCCAATAAAATATATGTATTTCACGCATTGGTAAAAAAAAAAAACAAAAACAACTTACAAAATTAAAGAAAGTAGTTCCGCAACCAAATCCAAAAAGTGAAGTGATGATAAAGCAAAGGCCTTCTGGCACTCACAATCAAGTTATAAACATAACACTTTGAAATAAGTTCATTTATTACTTTAACTTAAATATATTCTGCCTAGTATCCAATATGGCGAACGATTCGCAACTGAATGAATGAACTGACCATTTGGCATACATTAAAAGTAACCAATAAGTGTAAATAGTCTTAATTATTTGTTCATCAAATATTTTTTGCTTTATTTTAAGTGAAATAAAGTTCAAATTAGTTTTAGACGTTCGTCTTACAACTTTGTCGAATAGCGACCGTGTATTGAGGTCAGTGACGTCTTTTTTCTGTGGTAGCGATAATGTAGAACTGATTTCGCGGGAATGAGAGAGTATAATTAGAATTGTTTGAATGAAGAAAGAGACAAACGAACCATAACAGGAATTGCCAATTTCTTGTCTGTGGTTAGGCCCATTTGTCTACAATCATTATCAATTGTAGTCAATTAATTAAAGTTTATGCGTAATAAGTGAGAGGTCGATAGAGACAGTTTGAAATTTTGTATCATTCAATTCAAGACTTTCGTAATCAAGTATCGCGTGATCATGATTATTAATTGCTGTAAATTACTTTTTTATTCTTGAATATCGAATAAACTACTTTGCATGCTTTATTACTCCACATTTTTGTTAACCAAAAGAAATATTGTCTATTTAATAATAAACTGGAAATCAGGAATATACAAAAATATGCAGGTATTGCTAATAACGATTTATGTTTAGCAAAATGCTTATCTATACATAACATAGTTGAATTTTATTTTTAAGTATTGATTATTTGCTAAGACTGGCAACATAATGTGACAATATTTAATTGAAATATTATTATAGAAAGCGATTATTGTCTATTCACAGCATCACCTCGGGCATCTTTTCATCATCATCATTATCGAGATCCTGTGGCAGACCACTGAAACCTATATATTTTATAATTCAGGCAGACCAAATAATAATGGTAGCGACGTAATTGACTCAGTGGCGAAGTTGAAAATCAATGGTCGCTGGTTCGATTTCCGAACATACATGTACAGATTACAGGTTCCAAATATTGTTGTCACTTCGCCTTAGATAAGCGAAGTGGGTAAATGTACAATCACCCAAAAATAGAGAGATTCATTATTAGTGGAGTCAGGCGTTACTTTGCGGAAATCCATCATTATATAGACAGTCAAAAGTTTTACTTAGCTAAGATCCGCGACAAGCAAAACAATAACAGAAAATTAATAATGTGTGTTTTTCTGTTGGATTAAGTGGATTTATTTGGAACTTAAACCAAAAAACTTACCGAAAATCGGCCATCAATTCTCCACCCACCAACCACTATACACAACACCAAACACACACTACCACTTTTCCGTCTTGTAAACGACACGTTATTCGCCTCAACTCGAGGCATCTTCAGGTATAGTAGACTCTACAACCGAAAAGTCTAAAAAGTTGGAAAAGTGGTAGTGTGTGTTTGGTGTTGTGTATAGTGGTTGGTGGGTGGAGAATTGATGGTCGATTTTCGGTAAGTTTTATGGTTTAAGTTCCAAATAAATCCACTTAATCCAACAGCAAAACACACATTAATAATTTTCTGTTATTGTTTTGCTTGTCGCGGATCTTAGCTAAGTAAAACTTTTGACTGTCCATATAGAGAGATTCATGCCCATAATTTGGACATATGTGGGCTGTATAAAAAATACAAAAATTTATTCAGATGCGAGAATCGAACTCTCCCGAGTTCTCCCGTTTGACTCCAAAAGCAAACTGCAGTGTTGTTATTAGGTCATAATTAGTTATACTTATTTATATTTATTATTTTAATGTTAATACATATGTACATACATATTATATCATCACGCCTGTTTCCCGTAGGGGTAATGTAGAGACTACAGATCTCCATCTGCTAGATCTCAGCACACTTTCTTTGTGTGTTCATGCACACTGATCACTTTCTTCATACATGCTCGCCAGTACTTTTGACCTGACCTTTCTTCAAAACTTCAGCAATTTAATCAAGGTAGTTCACCTTCGTCTTCCCCTAACGACCCTACCATCCACATCAACAACGTAAATTTATTACTCGTCTTTCATTTATCCTCTCTATGTGCCTAAACCATCTAAGCATACCTTTCTGAGCTTTTGTCAACATAATGCAATGTTAATATATTGCCCCGAAATAAAAAAAACACATTCACAGTTAATACTAATTCAGTTCAATTATTTGTTTATGGCAACTATCAGTGAATTCTGCCAGTGTCACGTCAACAGTTAATACTAAATTTATTTCGAAAACACATCTGTCATTTCCTATAATCGGTTGGGATTAATTGTTTTTTATTTTGAATGATTTTACGGCTTTGAGTTCAAGCCATTTTGAGCTCATCTTATAAGTTTCTTTAATCAGCTTGTCACGTTTGGTCGTGATAAAATGGTGGCCATTGCACCAAAAACTTATCGACTTCTGCTGTCAACTTAATAAGTCACGATACACTCGTTTATGGATGGAAGGGTCGGTAGGGGAAGACCACGGAAAACATACCTTGATCAAATTGCTGAAGTTTTTAAGAAATGCCAGGTAAAGAGTACCTACCCTTTACCGCCGGGCTTGCATGAGAGTAACGAGTGTGGAGGAAGCAAGGAAGGTATGCCGAGATCGTAGCAGATGGAGATCTGTGGTCTCTGCCTACCCCTACGGGAGACAAGCATGACGATATGTATGTACACATGTGTATTTCGTTTCATCATCATCATCAGCAGCAGACTGCGGCAATCCACTGCTGGACACAGGCCTCCCCCATGGAGCGCCACCTAGCCCGATCTTCGGCTACACGCATCCAGTTCATGCCAGTCGCCCTGCGCAGATCGTCGCACCATCTACCCGGGGGGCGTCCCACACTACGTTTACCAAGACGCGGTCTCCACTCCAGCACTCGTCCGCTCTAACGATCGTCGGATCTCCGACAGACGTGACCAGCCCATTGCCACTTAAGCTTGCTAATTCGAAAGGGTATGTCGGTGACTTTAGTTCTCTGGCAGATTTGTTCATTCCGAAACATATCTACCAGAGAAACTCCGAGCGTAGCTCTCTCCATAGCTCTCTGAGCGACTCTGAGCTTATGAAGCAGACGGACTGTCAGCGTCCACGTTTCGGCGCCGTAGGAGAGTACGGGTAGGACACACTGGTCGAAGCCTTTCGTCTTCAGGCTCTGAGGTATGGGCGACGAGAAGACCGGACGGAGTTTCCTAAATGCTGCCCAGCCTAACTGAATCCTTCTATCGGCTTCTTTCTCGAAGTTGTCTCCACCCAATTGGAAGACTTTCCCGAGGTAGATATACTCCTGGACAACTTCGAGAGTTTTACCACTGACGACGGTCGGTTGTGGATCCAGATGATCATTGACCATGACTTTAAATTTATTTCGTTTCACTTGTACAATATGCCTACAATTAAACAATATAACCGAAACCAAAATAAAATTTGTTGGCGAGAAAAGTCCCGTTAAGTCTAAGCCAGTGGTTGGCAACCTTGATATCCAAAAGAATCAAATATAATCAATACACAATTGAATTTTTTTAACGAAATGGGCCATTTTTTTAACTTTAGCTTTGCTTTAGTATGAGTCGTTATTACTGAAATAATAACGTTTAAATATACACTCTCATGCTTGCTTTTAGCTTGCAAATAAATCTTATTGAAGTTATTTAATACTTTATTGTACACAAAACAGGAAATACAAGAATTAAAAGGAAAGAAGATGTACAAGGGCGAGCTTAACTCAAAATTGAGTTTTCTTCCAGCAAACCCAGGAATGAAAGAGAGATAAGAAAAACTGTGAGGATAGAAATAGGTGTACAACAACGAAATATAATAATAATATACATAACAAATTAACAATACATACTATATAAAACCATACATATATAAACATATAAATACTCATAATATATAATATAATACTATATAAATAAAAGGATACATATATATATAATATACACATAAATATATACATATATAAATATTTTATACTGAAAGGAAATGTTCTTTAATTGTTCTCTTTAATACATCCAGTGAGAGGTTATCACGTATAGTATGTGGGAGAGAGTTCCACAATCGCACTGCGTGTACAGTGAATGAGCCACCGTAAATCTTATTACACTAACAATAAATTAAATAAAAAATAAAATAAAAAATAAAATTAAATAGAAAAATTTGGACGCCCATCTGTCCAAGTTAGGTTTAGGTAAGTGGGTTAAATTCAAAATTCAAAAAGCAGCCATATTGTGCACATCTAGGATCGTGAGAAGGTTCCTTTCCTTGGATGCATAATCCTTCGTGTGCTTGGTTTATCCCGCCACGAAGGATTAATAACCCTAATGATAATATTATTTTTATAGTTTTTTTTTTATATTAATAAAATGTTATTAAGAGAAAATTATGTAAATAAAAGAGAATTAAATAAAAATGGGTATCGGACTTATAAAAAGATAATATTTATTCAAAAATATAACTAGCTATAAAATATATCGGGCTAGGTGGCGCACCTTGAGTGAGGCCTATGTCCAGCAGTGGACTGCCGTGGGCTGATATTGATATTGATAACTAGTAACTATATAAAAGGTATTTTTAAAAATAACTACAACTCCACTAATGTGAACATTGATCTTACATTTCCATGTAAAGTAAGAGTAAGTCTCTTATAAGGCAAGATAATAAGTAATATTCCGTGCCTGCACTAAACATTTCGTGGAAGAGCCGCCGCCGAGGAGGCGAAGAGCCGCGGGTTGCTGACCCCTGGTCTAAGCTAAGTAAGTGTTAACAGTATATTTCTTTTCTTTCGTTGTCTTCGGGCGTTGAGCTAAAAATTCAATTCTTGGCTCAGACACAGGTGGTCCTGGTATAACTGGTGGGTCTAGCGGAGGCAATAAATTCGTTGGTGGATGGAACACTGTTGCTTTGATTGACGTAGCTGAAAGATATTTACGATTAATTGATAATAATTTATATTTATTAATTTAACAACAAATTTAAAAACTATTGGCTTAGTGGCGAGGTCCCACGCCCACGGAGGCAATAAGTTCGATCCCCGCATCGGAATAAATATACAGAATGTCCCAGAAAGGATGGCTAATCCTAAAGCGCCGAATAGTACGGCTATCAGGCGCTCTAATAAAAATACACAAAAAAATATTCCAATTGGTGCCAACAATATGACATTTTTTAAAAACAATACGTCTTCATTGACCTTACTGTACTTTCATGTACACCACAGCCGCAAATTAATGAAATTTGTTGTGTTTTTGGTGTTATCTTTTTCCTCCAGATTTTTTTTTAAAAAAGCTCGTATTTTTGGCACCACTCGGAATATTTTTTTTGTGTATTTTTATGTGATCCTTTCTTTCTGGGAAATCTGTATATATGGCCTACAGATATTTATTTTGTGTCTGGTCACCCCGCTAATCCGCATTAGCCAAGAAAGGTTAACGTACGTTTCTCCAGAAAAGGAAAGGCCTGTCTTTTATGAAACATATATATGGGCTGTGAAAAATAAATATTATATATGTAGAGTGGACCCGCAGTAATTCGATAAACGTTTTGCATGGCGATGTCGGATTATCGAATTTATCGGATTATACAGTACAGCCTAAGACCCTCTATTAGTACTGATCTTATTGAATAAGACTACCTTATACTCTGACAAATTACAAATCCACATTCATCATTCAATTACAATCAATTTATAGAGCATTAAAATATATATATATTTTTTTTGTTTTAAGTTTGTATAGCGCGAGACCAAAGCTGTGTCCTTTAGTCTTCTCAAAAGTAAAACTTGGAATTAATGTATTTGTAACTATTTATATGGTAATATTTTGAAACAAGGAAAAGCAGTAACAGACAATTGTTAATATTACTAACTAGAAAATCAATTCGACACTGTTCTAAAGTCCATCTAAGGTTGTAACTTACAACATGGTGTTGTATATGTATGGGCGACGTTGATTGCTTTCCATCAGGTGACACGCTTTCTTGTCTGTTTCGCTACCCCATACAAAAAATTATATAATTACGTGTACTTACATGGCGGGTTCTTTTTATTTGGTATTCCACTTCTATTCATTTTGAACACGTTTTATATAATTCAAATATAAAATTAAAAAAATGTTTTTTTTTTAAAATATTTTTTTTAATATTTCTTTGTTAAAGAAGTGACCACATCCGCTACTCTACGATTTTGCAGTCAACTGTTTTCAATGTCATTTTATTTACTGTTAAGTTTCGATAAGAGGGACTTCACAATAGCTCTGCGGTTATATTGATAACATTCTTGCAGTCGTAGGGGCAGGAATTTATTATTAAATTTTCCTGTCCTTGTTAATTAATATGGATTTTTATTTTGCTCATACGACGATTTTCAACATATTTTGGAGTGAAAACTTCTCTAACTGTAAGACACAGAAATATGTACATATTTATCCTAATGTAAAAATGGAACCTCATTTCTATTCTTGACTCAGAAAACGAACACTGCCACTATGCCATTTGGGTCGTCGAATATACTTTTTTTTGAACGCAAAAGCATTTGTTTACATATAGTCTTGTCCGCTTCCTCTTTCGCATCTCCTTTCAATATGATGACACCTTTTGTAAACTGACAATGACGAATTTGACAGGGAATTACGCTCCTACATATATAGTGTGCTCTTGTTTTCTTCTCTGATTGCGATTAGCTATAACAATTATGCCAGTATCAAGTAAAATAATATCTGAAGTATCTTGAAATATAGATTTAGTATGTCACGATACGTCTTGTGGACAGTCAGAATTTTTGTTTCTGTTGTTTTCGGTGGAGTCTACTATACATGATGATGCCTCGTGTTGAGGTGAAACACGTGTCGTGTACATTGTGGAAAAGTGGTGGTGTGTGTTTGTTGTTGGTATTGTTGATAGTAGTGGCGAAGGAGAGAATTGCTGACTGCCGTTTTACGGTGAGATTTAGTTTAAGTTTCCCGTAAATCCACTACGAGTAGAAAAAGACATTATTATTTTTCTATTTTTGTTATTAATGGAGTCAGGCGTTACTTTGCGGAAATCCATCACTATAACAAAGTATTACTTAGCTAAGATCCGCGACTTGTCGCGGGTCTTAGCTAAGTAAAACTTTTGACTGTCCATATATTTCTATTTTTGTTTGCTTGTCGCGAATCTTAGCTAAGTAAAAAAACAAATCTGACTGTCCATATAGTAATGGATTTCCGCAAAGTAACGCCTGACTCCATTAATCACGATACGTCATGATAAAATGTTGGCCTTTCTACCAAATCTTGCATGGACTTTTGCAGTCGGTAAAAAAGACACCAGTAACTGTGTAACATAGCTCAATTACTAAAGGATACATGTATTTGCCGGACCGGACTTAGACAATAGCCATCGGCGTCTTCAGAAATCCAGCGGGCGAAGTTTCCGAACTTTGTCCGTCATCTACCGGACTGTACTGTCCGGATGCATGGAAACTTGGGTGCGTTTGCCGGACATTATGTGGTGCAAGTTTCTTGTGCTTTATCGTGTGATCGGTCCAGCGCATCCTTTGGTTATATTCACGCCTCGTTCCACACTTCTGGATATTCTGTAAATTTGTACACACATCTTAGTCTTATACATAAATTAGTAACATACATACATACATATCGTCACGCCTGTTTCCCGTAGGGGTAGGAGACCACAGATCTCCATCTGCTACGCTCTCAGCATACTTTCCTTGCTTCCTTCACACTCCACACTTTCTTCATGCAAGCCCGCCGTACGTTAAGAGTACGCTTTACCTGGTCTTTTTTAAATACTTCGGCAATTTGGTCAAGGTATGTTTTCCTTGGTCGTCTCCTACCGACCTTTCCATCCGCATCCGCAACGTAAATTTCTTTAGCCAGTCGTCTTCCATCCATCTCAGTAACGTCTTAGATAAATGTATAATAGAGTTTGACAAAGTACTTCATATATAGATATTCGATAGTGGTAGAGTCACGCTGCAGACGAATACTTTGTCAAGAATGGCACAATATTTGTCTGTAGCATGAATAGGCTGGCTCGCCCGGGGAAGTACCACACTCCCGCACAAAACCGGCGTCTGAGTGGTAGCTTACCTACCGTGCTTCGTACGGTGAGCGGCCGAGTTTCGGAGGCCCAACGCCCTCCCCCTTCCCTCTACCCTCCCCCATTCCCACTTCCATAATGACACTTTCCTTAAAGGTCGGCAATCGTACTACCTATGGCGCTGCGGAGGTCTATGGGCGTCGTTGGTTGCTTTCCATCAAGTGACACGCCTACTCGTTTACCTTCTTATCCCATAAAAAACAAAAATTTATGTCAAATTTTTTATATATTTAATTTATATCTATTGTAAGTAAATTATGCAGCTTCCTATAAAAAAATCACGTGTTTTTTTAACTATAGTACGGTGAATGGTCTCAAGATGTCGATTTAGCTTATTAGAGAATATACTTTTACCAAATAGAGTCTTCACACAGAGCAAAGAGCACACACTGCGGTCTTTCTTCATTGTTTACTCTTTACGGGGTACCAGAGTGTCACGGTACACTCTGCAAACCTTTGGTTTAGAGAACTACTTACCGAAAAACGGTTGTACGCAAATCCACCAACACCTCACCATGACATAATACCAAAAAAAATTCTAGTCTTTTTTTAAAAAATAAACTTAACTTTATCTGAGAATAAGTTTATTTTTAAACAGTAGAATGGAACAAATCGCCTCTGATACTTTCACAACATCGATACAAAATAATTTATGCTCAATGCGAGGGTTTCATTGAATTCTTGAAGGCAAAGTTAAAATTGAAAAAAGAATTTCGTTAGGGGAGAACCTCCCTTATTATAATGTCACGTAGCAGCCCAATTTAACACTCCATTAGTATCGGAATACCAATCGGGTACGGAAAGGGTGAAAAAAGGTAACCGAGGCTTTCAGGAGTTGATTTCAAAGTGGAATTAGAATTAAGTAAGCATTCAGAAGGCGCTGAGAAGTTCATTACCATATTTTATTTCAAAACTTTCTTATTTTTGACTTTCAATAAAAGAGTATTTTAAGGCAGCTTTGATTTCAAATTCAGTTTCATTTTTTAAATATAATTATATCTTACTAAATAACATATAAAAATATTTTACTATATAATATATAATACATCCTGTATGAAGAGAGTGATGAGTGTGAATACATACATACATATTGTCACGCATGTTTCCCGTATGGGTAGGCGGAGACCACAGATCTCCATCCGCTACAATCCCGGCACACCTCTCATGCACGCATCTACACACACTTTCTTTGATTCGGCCACACTCACTGACCTATCGTCGCTCTTTAATTAACTCATAATTTTATATTATTTATGTAGTAAGGCGATACTTTGCGGCAATCCATTATAGGATATGGACGGACAAAATTACTTTGCTAAGATCCGCGAACACGGTACGGAAAGGTGGTGTTGTGTGCCTTAACTCAGTATGCAGGGCTCTGCTGGGACTGCCATCCATCCTTCCTTGCGGCTCGTGGGATTTACTATAACGAATTATGATAAATCTAATTTGTTAAAAATGACGGCTACGTGGTTCTCCACCCGTCACGTCCTGATTCCCACGAGGGCGAGAAGCGACTAATGTGAGAGGAAGGATGGATGAAAAGATGGATGAGTGTGGAGGAAGCGAGGAGGATGTGCCTGGATTCGCTACAAGATGGGGTTCTGAGGTCTCTGCCAACCCTTACGGGAGATATGTATGTATTAATCACTTTAATTAAATTGTACGCCTGATATTCAAAAATAGTTAAAGAACGCGGTGCAATTATTGCATCGTACTATTTTGCAAACATTTCAGTAATGAAAAATAAAATGTCTTAAGGACAGAAAATTTTCTATATTTCTAATTACTACAATAAAAAAAACATTTGTTTAATGAAAAAAGTTTATTATTGTGCAGGTGAATTCCAAAATAATATAGATAAGTAAAATTCATGAAAGTATGATTTTATCTCTTAGAAGGATTCAAGGAAGGAAGGCACGTTAAGTGGTTATGTTCCGTAGAAGTCTACTATACCTGAGGATGCCTCATGTTGAGGCGAAACACGTGTCGTATACAATATGGTATATATAAAAATATATATGGACAGTCAAAAGTTTTACTTAGCTAAGATCCGCGACAAACAAAACAATAACAGAAAATTAATAATGTGTATAAAGTAATAGTGGTAATGTGTGTTTGGTGTTGTGTATAGTGGTTGGTCGGTGGAGAATTGATGGCCGATTTTCGGTAAGTTTTTGGTCTAAGTTCCAAATAAATCCACTAAACTCAACGGAAAGACACACATTATTAATTTTCTGTTATTGTTTTGCTTGTCGCGGATCTTAGCTAAGTAAAACTTTTGACTGTCCATATAGTGATGGATTTCCGCAAAGTAACGCCTGACTCCATTAATAATCTTGTATGAAGAAGTAAATTTATACGAGAATTAGAAGTGACATATAAAAAGACATGAACCGTACAGCGAAGTAAGTACCATTAGTAAAGCAGACAAGATACAATCGGACGGTAGTGCATCGACACATCACGGTGGAGGTGTGGACAATAAAAAAGCTACAAACAAACGAACGACGGATCGACAGTGCTCTAAACATAAAGACACCTTCACACCGACACTACAGCGAATACACATTATATATTTAAAATAACTGTTTAAGATTATTAATGGAGTCAGGCGTTACTTTGCGGAAATCCATCACTATATGGACAGTCAAAATATTGTGGGTGGGGGGCGCTGTTTATATATGGCGCCCGTTGTAATAGCGGGTCACTTTTCGGTTGTCTTCCGTAGAGTCTACTTAACTTGAAGACGCCTCGTCTTGGGGCGAAACACATGTCGTTTAGCAGGTGGAAAGATGGTAGTGTGTGTTTGGTGTTGTGTATAGTGGTTGGTGGGTGGACAGTTCATGGCTGTTTTTCGGTAAGCTTTTGGTTTAAGTTCCAAATAAATCCACTTCATCCAGCAGGAAAACACACATTATTAATTTTCTGTTATTGTTTTGTTTGTCGCGGATCTTAGCTAAGTAAAACTTTTGACTGTCCACATAACTGTTCAAGATGAAACTGGCAGTTATGAAAGTCTTATGTTTTCTTTTTTTCTTATATATCAAATATCGTTGCGAAACCTTCTACGATTTTGAAGCTAATCTTATCTATATATTTTTAGTGTGAAAAATAATATTCGCTTTGTATTGTTTAGTTAATTGAGTTTAATTTTATCTGACATCTAAACTCTTAACAAGAACAAATAAAACATAATAAAAAAGTAAACACAGCTGCCAGCTTCAGTAGGATTTCATAGCTGCCAGTTTTATTTTAAGCTCTAACCAACCCATTCTTCCTCTGACAGCGGTCCAAACCGAGGTCTCAAGTTCAGCTGAAGTGCGTCGGATTGCTACCTGCACCTTCTCTGCTGTTGTGGTGTGTCTTCCATTATTTCAGTGAGGTTTGAAGGCTAAACAGCATTCATCAATATGTTATCTTCACCATCGTCGTTCTCTTCGGTTCTCACCAGCCTACGGTAGTCCACTGTTTCTACCAAGACTTTAGTTAGAAGCGCCACCCAGCCCGATCTTCGGCTGCATGCGTCCATCCAGTCTGCCAGCCGCCTTGCGCAGATCGTCGCTCTATATAGCATTCTCACACTAAGTTTGTCGAGATGCGGTCTCCACTACACTTGAATAGAAGTATATGTGGAAGAATTGTGGAGTGGGAGCTAATTCATGGTTAACGAATAATAATAAATGATGTGAAATAAAAATAAAGAAGCCTCATAGGACGCTTGGTAGATGTGAAACATTGACGACAGCTCGGTCTCTAGCGTATGCTCACGGCCACATATAAGTTACCCTGTGTAGTCGAATAGAAGGGAGCGTAGCCTGAATCGAGACGACATCTCGGTGTATTATTTCACTCTCATATCTCGCGATAAGCTATTTCACATCAATAAATCTGTGTTATTTTATATTGATTCGATGCACTTGATTGATTACTTGTCTCCTTCGTGCAAAAATGAGAACGTGTGTTCTCGTGAATCGTTCGTGTGAAGAACCTTTACCGCCAACAAAAGAAGGAACAGCATTGATAGAGCATATAAAATCACTGAGTACACTCGGCTTTAAGGCGACGCGGCGGGACGTCGGCTGTACCACAAAATACTCGTAAACCAGCCCCTGGCTTATTGATACCTTGCGAAAGATAGACGACGGTGCTTTATTGCTTCTTTTTGAAAAGCATCTATGATATTCAGGTATGAACTTTGTTGCCTCAAAGTGGTGGAATATATAAGCATAATTTTTATGCCAATTTTCTATTATAAAAATATTTTTTTATGGGATAGAACATAGAATAGAAAATCATTAGAGTTTATCAGTGTTCGGTGAGTGATTGCTAATTTAACTATGTTATAATAATATTTCGCTTGATGACGAATCTAAATTTCCAGTCCTACCTCTCCTAACTCTCTCTCTCTTTCCTATTTTTTTCCCACACCCATGGAGGATTCAATATTACTTTTTCTTTTTAATGGGATAGGGTCGCCTGATGGAAAGCAATCAACGCCATCCATAAACATCCGCAGTGCCATAGGCAGTCCAAAAGCGTTGCCGGCCTTTAAGGATAGTGTCATTATGGGAGGGGGGAGGAGGGTCGGGCCTCCGGAACTCAACAGCTCACCGGACGAAGCGCAGTAGCTAAGCTACCTCTCAGACGCCGGTTTTCTGCGGGAGTGTCGTTCTTCCCCGGACAAGCCGGCCCATGCATAGTACAGACAAATAATATGCCATTCTTGACAAAGTATTCATCTGCAGAATGACTCTACTACTATAGATAAATAAAATATTTAAATAAAATAATGATTTTTTTTTATCTGTTGTCTAGAAATGTTGTATTCTTTTTAATTATTTATATGCGATTTTAAAATAAATACCTGATGAGCTAAATACTCGTACCTGAACCTTAAACAGACCAATTTTTTATGGGATAGAAAGGCAACGTCGTCCACAGACATCTGCAGCCCCATAGGCAGTACACAAGCGAGGCCGGCCTTTTAGAAACATACAGGCTTGTTTTTTGGAGGTTGTATCTATTTATAACAAAAAGAAAAAAACGATAAGCTAAATAACTGCCAAACGAGATGAAATTAATTCGTAAAACCAAATTGCATCCATTTTCGTTTAGGGCCGGTACGAGATAGATCTTCATTTCACCTTGCCGAAATACACCATAAAACAATGGGTGGACAATTTGTGACTTTCGTCACGGGGCTGGGGTGACCGAGTTATTAGCCCCATAAAAACGGGACGCTCCCTACTTATACGCCACGTGGATTGACCACACTTTACGGCCAGAAAATGGGGGACGGTAAAATTTTTATAACTCCCCAACTTGCGTCGAATTTGATAACGCTTCGCATCTTGGATGGTTAATGAAAGGGAAAATTATTTTCCATGAATAATTCAATGGGAAATTGGGACTATTTCCAATTTTCTTTTCTTCTTTATTTTTTTCAATTAAAAAGTTCTTTTTCTTATGTTCTCACGATATTACTTGAAGTTAAACAATAAATATGACGACCAATTGACTCAGTGGTGGGGCCCCCGTCTATATATATTCGGAATCAGAAAAAAATATTACGTGAATGGTATGAGTATCACAGCTCGGCGACGAATAGAAAACTTTGTACTACTTTGAATATGAGTGAGATAGATTTTTTAGATATTTTAAGTCATTTTGATTCTGGTGGTAAATTTTCATTTTGCGATTTACTGCGTTTTCGCTTTTTTGCATCTACAAATATTTATAAGGAGTCTAGTAGCCGCGCCAATCCGCACGAACAAGCGTGGTGTGTTGATGTCCGTTCTTTAGAAATGGGGACGCCCGTGCCCAGCAGTGGGACATATATGAGAAAAGCAATAAACTTGCGTCGTTGGCCTTAAAAAATGATGTTATACCATAAAATGTGAGAAATCTAATACAAGTTTTATCCCAACCATCTGAATGAGTAACGATCCAGTACTGTGCGTTTTTCTACAAACTTCTTTCCACGCACCATTACCATGCGGAACCAGAACCTTCTACGGTGTTTTCAAACCAATACGACATTGGAACCATCAAAAAACGAGCCTAAACTTTTCCTAAAGGCCGACAACGCTTCGGCATCAAGAACAAGCCTAAACTTTTCCTAAAAGCCGGCAACTTTTCCGTACTGCCTATGGTACTGCGAATGTCGCGTGGGCGGCGTTGAAAGCTTTCCATCAGGGGATCCTATTCTTTTAAAAAAATAAACAGTAATATTGAATATTCCTTGTTACATTTCCTCCATGGGTGTTGGGAAGAAAATAGGAAAGAGATAGTTAGGAAAGGTAGGGCCGGAAATTTTTATTCGTCATCAAGCGAAATATTATACCGCAACCAAATGTTGGAACAACTTGCCACCACCTCTTCGTGACTTGCATACAATAAATATATTTAAAGAAAAAATACAAAAATCTAATTTTAAGTATGCAGTCAGGAACTTGTTCTTTTGGACGCGGTGAATTTAGTACATGACTTTGTGTTTTTTAATTCCATTGTACTGTACGTGTATTTATGTGTATGAGTAGTTATATATATGAATGTATTTGTATGTACGAGTGTGTCAGTATGAATGTCGTCACTGTGGTCCGCGATCTGACCATGTTGGTTCTTGCTGAAAACCAGCGCCGGGTGTTTCAATAGTGCGCCCGGCATATGCTGAGCAAGAACCATTTTATGACACTCGTTAGATTAAAATTATTTTCTTTTTGTTTTGTGTTTTTATTTGTATATAGAATATTATTAAGGATTTAATTTTAGTAATTGTAAAAAAATGGTGTCATAAATAAAGTTTTTCTATTCTACATACATATCGTCACGCCCGTCTCCCGTAAGGGTAGGCAGAGACCACAGATCTCCATCTGCTACGATCTCGGCATACTTCCCTTGCTTCCTCCACACTCATTATTCTATTCTATTCTATTCTATTCTATTCTATCCTATTCTATCCTATTCTATCCTATTCTATCCTATTCTATCCTATTCTATCCTATTCTATCCTATTCTATCCTATTCTATCCTATTCTATCTATTCTATCCTATTCTATCCTATTCTATCCTATTCTATCCTATTCTATCCTATTCTATCCTATTCTATCCTATTCTATCCTATTCTATCCTATTCTATCCTATTCTATCCTATTCTATCCTATTCTATCCTATTCTATCCTATTCTATCCTATTCTATCCTATTCTATCCTATTCTATCCTATTCTATCCTATTCTATCCTATTCTATCCTATTCTATCCTATTCTATCCTATTCTATCCTATTCTATCCTATTCTATCCTATTCTATCCTATTCTATCCTATTCTATCCTATTCTATCCTATTCTATCCTATTCTATCCTATTCTATCCTATTCTATCCTATTCTATCCTATTCTATCCTATTCTATCCTATTCTATCCTATTCTATCCTATTCTATCCTATTCTATCCTATTCTATCTTATCCTATCCTATCCTATCCTATCCTATCCTATTCTATTCTATTCCATTCTATTCTATTCTATTCTATTCTATTCTATCCTATTCTATCCTATTCTATTCTATTCTATTCTATTCTATTCTATTCTATTATAACAAGTAGTAATCACTCACCGAACACCGATAAGTTCGAATGATTTGTTTAGACACAATACCAGATAAATTGGTGAAGGAAAATTCAGGCCTGATTTTTCCATCATACTCATCATGTTATATCAAATTAAAATCGTTGACAACCTTAATGTAACTAGGCAGAATAGATTCGAACTTGGAATGCCAAGAGGAGTTCTAGTGTGCGTATTAAGCATAAAGCTTACTGAACAATGCTTGCAATATCTTTTTAAAAATATTCAAGGAAGTACCGTATAAGTTTCTTTTGGGTGTATTTCGTCACCTTCGAGAGAATAAAAATTCTTATTAAACAAAGTGAACCGTTCATTATCTCGCATGATACGAGTAGCGGCACGATATACTCGGAGCCGCGAATTCGCTCGTAAAAATCCCCAGAATCCCCACAATAAAGCATATAACCGTACCCTGGACGCGCCGAATGTCTCCTACGTGATTCTGTTTTGTCACTTGTGAAAACTTACGAATGGTATAGACATGACACATTGAAGATGTTCGCACGCTATAATTATATTCACTTAGTCAATACAGCCATTACATTCCTATGCTGAACATCGGCGTACCTTCAAACGAGAGGTGCTATGGTAATCGCCACAATTAAAGATCATTTAAAGATGGCTAATTGGTTTTAGTAATAGAAGCTGTATTACGAGCGAGAAAAAATAGGATCATTAAACTAGTCTATTCTGATAATCGCACCATAGATCATTATATTAATGAAATACGTAAAACTAAACTACTGTTCTTCTTTTTGCCTTTGTAACTGTAAAATTTCCCTTTATTTGTACGCAATTCATACTCAAAATAAATGTCAAATTTTGAATCAAGTGAATGTCAAAGAAACCAATCTGCTGTACATATTGCTATATCGTTTTTTAAAAATAAAGTTATGATCATAAACTTTGATATTGTAGAGTGTCGTCTCTTTCACTCTTACGTGTATAGTTCGAAATATATTTTAATAAATACATAACAAAGGTAATTCTCAATGAATTTATTCCGCAGTACAAGACAGTATAGTGTACAAAGGAAAGTGAGAAGAAAAGCAGGAAGTGAAATTAGCCTTTGATTCCTTATGTAGGTATCATAGAAATTAGGTTGCGAGGTTGTCTGACAGTAAGCTAAGCTAAACCGACTTAGAAATATATGTATTGTTATTTGCTGATTAATAAATTACTTATACTTGTACATTACTTATAATACGACATTAATTAATATTTTATGGGCCTTATCTAAAAATTGTTAGCTCTATGTATCGGCTCTTATGCGTGGCCACGTAAATATAAGAGTGACGAATGTCAGGCGGGTACAGTTTGAAGGATATCCGTGTGATAGATCATACCGGGCCGCAGTTACGTGAGGTGAATCTCTTTTATTCATATATTTCTTTTATTTTCTTATTTCCCGAGTTATATCCTCGGGCGATATGCGTAGTATTTTCTTTATTGATCTATATAGAAGTTTATGTTTTATTTAAATAAAGTTGATGTACTTCTTTCACTTAGTCGTTTCACTTATGTAGAAATATTTCTAAAAAAACATTATAATATATAACATAACGTAATTAAATTCTCCCAGGTTGAGGCGTATCACCAGCAAGTGAATTAAAAATCTCTTATGTGGCAACGACGGATATATTCGTCATCAACACGTTATCAGCAGAGCCTAAGACGGATATATTCGTATAAAGTCAAATATATCCCAGGTTGAGGCCTACCCCCAGCAAATGGATTAAAAACCTTTTATGCGGCAATGACGGATACATTCGTCATCAACACGTTATAAACAGAGCCTAAGACGGATATATTCGTATAAAGTCAAATATAATACAGGAGCGCGGTAGCTAAGCTACCACTCAGACGCCGGTTTTCTTCGGTTCTACCACTAAGAAATTATTATAATTATATAAAATAAATAAATAAAAAAGTATTGAGTTCTATTGTTTTGTATATTTGTTCAAATTACTTTTCTTTTCTTTGATGGCAAATAGTAATAACTATTATGCCAATGTCAAGTAAAATACGATAACATCAAATCTCTTCAAATATAACTTGTTAACTTTTGACGTTACGTCTTGATAAAATGGTAGCTATTCAACCAAAACTCCTATGGACTTTTTCAGTCAGCTTAAACAGTCACGATACACGCATTAATTTCATATCACTTCACTTATACGCCTTAATCGAACTATATTGCATAATACGCCACCACATTTAAACAATATAACTGATAATTATATAAGATTATAGAAATTTAATAAAAACACAACGTCACTGATGTAAGTTGGTAAAAAAAGTCCGTATATACTTTAAATATTTTATAATAACTGGCTCCAGAAGTGTTCAAACTTTATATAAATGTATATGATATGCTGTGGATTTTGTATGAAATTTATTTATGAATAAAAAAGTATTAAGTTTTTTGTTTCGTATATTTGTTCAAATTACATACTTTCAAATTCCCCAAACAAACTCCGCGCTAACAACTCCGAGAAACCGCACATCGAAAATCATTCTGTTAAGCAAACACCATTACGACCCGCGCCGGGAACAAGATCAGACATGTTTATCTGGAGGAAAAAAAGAGACATCAATAACGCACGTCGTTTAAGGGCCCTTCGAACCCCATACGAGCCTAAACACATCTCCCATTACAAACGGCGACACAAAAAAGATCACATTCGATATACATCAAGAATCGAACATTAGCCCCCGAGTTTCTTGCGCTATAGGGTGCAGGACACACGCGCTATTATTTGATATATAAACTCTGCGGTTTTTTACACGTATTCCCTTTATCAATTTTATACTATTTTGTTTTGCTTTTAAATATATTGAATAGTCTTCGTGATAAAGATTTTTTTTATAATAAAAACTATACAAAAACGGTAAACAATCATCCCCATCCTTGGGTACGCCCCAACTTGGGTTAAGAATGTTAATAATAAGACAAAATACCGCTGAAGGCAGCTGGTTTCACAGAGTAGTGATGCGTGGAATGAAACTTCGGGGAAAACGAACCGTACTGGATTGTCATTAATCCAGATAGTGGGATGAAACTTTTCCTAACTAACAGCTATTTCTCAGAAAACAAGACATAGGAGATTTATGTTTTTATATGTTAGCAGTTATAATTAGATAAGTTTATTGTTTCAACTACAAAACGTACATGGATGGATAGATCATAATAATCAGTGAAAGGGTGCATAATTTTAAATCCATAACGCAAAAAAAAAATTTTGCTAGTAATTAGTTTAAAAACGCACAGCCTGAACGGAAAACCTACAAACAACGGTCTGACAGGGAACGTATTAATTTAATTATACACCAAAAATTTTAATATTTTTATAGTATCACAAACGAATTATCTTCCGTATGTTTTTCTCGTGAGAAATGTAAAGTGACTCCTACATTAAAGCAATATGAATTCTAAGTCAAACATTATGAAGCTCAATTGTGCGTACCAAGATTTTAACGTATGATCTTTTAGAAAACCCATATCGAAAAGAAATTGTAAAATAAAATCAAATGTAATTTGTGGAATCGGTCTCAATTTGCGCGGATCTACGCCAGTGAGAGTGCCCGAAGCGATTTTGTGCGCCGCGTATGTAAATTGGAGTTTTCCTTTATAGAATATGTCGTTTGCCCTTAAGTGAGATTTGATTGGTTGTGATGTATGTATTTCTGTGATAACTGTTGTTGTACAATCTGTTTGTTATTGGAGGTTTAAATTTGTTAGATACTTCTTTTCTGTTTTTCTTTTGTTATTTCTTGATACTGTCAGCAATTATTAACACTGTTAAAAGTCTTTTATAAGTATTTTCTCGACACTTACATGTATATAATATAAGACAAATACTTAATATTTTTTCTTTCTATTATATTAAGGTTATATTAAGTATTTAATATGTTATATTAAGGTCTACATTCAAACAACTTCTTTCCACGCACCATTACTACCCTGTCCTGAACCAGCTACCTTCAGCGGTTTTTTCCGAACCGATACAGAATTTTTTTTTTATATATTCACGCCTATCCCTCGCAGGGGTTGGCAGAGACCACAGAGCTCCATCCGCTGCCATTCATCGCAGCGAAACGGCTCGTCATTGGTCGCTTTTCGCCCTCGTGAGAATCAGGACGTGACGGGTGGCGAACCACGTCGCCGTCATTTTCGACAAATTAGGTATATTAAATTCGTCTTTAGTGAATCCCACGAGCCGCAAGGGAGGATGGAGGTCAGCCCCAGTAGAGCCCTGCATGCTGAGGTAAAGCACCATAGTCCCCGGGGGAGCCCGACCCCGGGACGATCGGCACGCTTACGACTAGGCTCGCCCCTAGCCACGCATCCATTGGCACGGCAGACCGTGGATTGGCGGAGAGGAAGGGAAAGGATAGAGAAGAAAGGAAGGGGCAGGAAAGAAAATGGGGATTGGGGGGGTTACCAGACTCGGAATAAACATTTAAAAATCCATATAAATATTTATTCCGATGCAGGAATCGAACCCGCGACCATTGACTCCGTGGGCGGAGGGCCGCGCCACTGAGCCAATCGGTCGCCGATACAGAATACCGTAATAATATAATAATGTTTGGGGGAACACACCGTACTGAATCGCCATACCTCCGGGTGGTGGGGTTGAAACTTTTTTTTGGCGAGTAGTGCAGTAGTGAAATGTGTATTTAGCAGCACAAATTATTCGGCACAATTCCAAAGTAATGGAAGTAATCAATTGAAAAAAGGAATAAAGAAGCCATTCTCTTTCAAGTTATTTTATTTAATTTAACTTTTATCTTAACATTTTAAATAATTTAAGTTAATTACTTAAGTTCTGTGGCTTTCTATCGGGCGACACGCTTGCTCGTTTGCCTTTCTACCCCGTAAAAATACTTCCCTGTTACTTTTTCATTATTTACACATTGTTCTTATGTAGAACTTAAGAAGAGTCTTTCCGAACCGTTACGACATTGGAACCTTCAAAAAACAAGCCTATACATACCTAAAAGGCCGGCAACGCTTCCGCGACTCCTGCGGTGTCGCGGTTGCCCGTAGGCGGCGTTGCTTGCTTTCCATCAGGCGACACGCTTGCTCGTTTGCCCTCCTATCCCATAAAAAAAAAAAAAAAGAAACCCCATCTGCAGTGATCAAAGTTTTGCAGATTTCCAAGGGCGGCCTCATGAATTATCTTATTTACCAAGGAAACAAATTATTTTAGTGTCCCGTGAAAAAAGTTATGATCGTCGTATATTAATGCAGCGAGGAAAATCTTAAAAATATAAAATTGTAAGATAACGTACCCAATTCAAACAATATCAAAAGATCATAAACGTAAAATAAACCGGTTACAAAGGAAATCCACCCCCGAAGATCCCAACACATCAAACTGACATTTGCCTGGCCATTGCGAGCGGAATGGAAATGATGTATGATACATGCTCGGAGCAATATGACGTATGCTGTATCTAGTAGCTACGTCTCTCTTGCATGTATCATTCGTGACATTGATTTGCCTTCTTTAAACTGTGGATGGCCATTCGTCAGTGACGCAGTAAATTATAAATTTAATAATAAAATAAAGAAATGTAGTTGGACGACCGATTGGCTCAGTGGCGAGGCCCTCCGCCCGCGGAGTCAATGGTCGCGGGTTCGATTCCCGCATCGGAATAAATATTTATATGGATTTATAAATGTTTATTCCGAGTCTGCTAACCCCCCCAATCCGTATTTCCTTTCCTGCCCCTTCCTTTTTTCTCTATCCTTCCCCTTCTTCTCCGCCAATTCACGGTCTGCCGTGCCAATGGATGTGTGGCTAGGTGCTAGCCTAGTCTCAAGCGTGCCGATCGTCCCAGGATAGGGCTCCCCCGGGAACTATGGTGCCTCACGTCAGCATGCAGAGCTCTGCTGGGGCTGACCTCCATCCTCCCTTACGGCTCCTGGGATTCACTAAGACGAATTTAATATACCTAATTTGTTGAAAATGGCGGCAACGTGGTTCGCCACCCGTCACGTCCTGATTCTCACGAGGGCGAAAAGCGACCAATGAAGAGCCGTTTCGCTGCGATGAATATATATATATATATATATATATATATATATATATATATATATATATATATATATATATATATATATATATATATATATAAATGTAGTTGGTATATTACATATTCTGAGGGACTGGCGTAAACAAAGGTGTCGTGACAAAAGTAAAGAAAGGGATGCTTAGATAGTTTCGCACAGAGAGAGGATGAATGAAAGATTTTTTATATATTTATTTAAGTATTATTCGTTGGCTGACTCTCTAAATTACATTATTACTATCATATTTGAGTTTTTCGACGCGATATTCTCATACAAGCGTATTTCAACCTAGCCCGATATTCAGCTACACGTCTCTGACATCCGCCTTGCGCAGATCGTCGCTCCATCTAGCAGGGAGGCGTCCCACGTTACGTTTGCCGAGACGCGGTCTGCACTCCAGCACTCGTCTACTCCAACGATTGTCGGTTCTCCGACAAATGTTGGGGCAGATGAGTATACATAAATATAATGATTATTCTAATATACATATACTTTATACGTTTCTATGTCAAGTTTAGACTAATTAATTAATGCCTAAAGTGGCTTTGGATAGGTTATACTCTCCGAAGGAACCCTGATCATATTCCCAGACAGGCACTGGATTGGACTCCTCAAGGGCGAAAAGGAAGCGAGGCCGACCCAAACACACCTGGAAGCGCTCCGTAGCGGCCGAGATGAAATCTATCGGGTTGAAGTGGCCTGAAGTGAAGCGCTCAAAGCCGATCGCAATGGAGAAGCACTGTGGACGCCCTCTGCCCCACCTCGAGGACATAGGACCATAAGAAGATGTCAAGTTTATTAAATTTCTAATCAAAATCAGTACGTATTAAATATTAACCATTGCAGCAGTATTAGCTTATTTATGTTGTTATTTGTGCATTGTTGCATAAAACAATCCAGCAGTAATACAGATAAATGTGGTAGCCGAAAGGGATTCTTTATGCGGGGAGGGGCAACGAAACTATTTATATTGAATTTGTTATGTTTGTCCTGGAATTTATTATTTCGTATTTGCCAGTCGATTTCGTGCATTCGTCATGCGGCCGTGCATACTTGAGACGGCTTTCTATATTGCTTTCTGTAAGTCACTTTTCACGAGAAAAAAATAATGTAGAAGGATTTGTTCTTCGGTATTATAAATCATAAATAACTATTTTTTTTTGGAATGGAAAGGCAAACGAGTAAGCGTATCAACTGATGCATTCTGTTAAAAATATCGTTATTAATTATATTAACAATGAGGATAATAATAATAATAATAAATAAGCCTTTATTTCCGTAACCAAATTGAATATTATTTAAATAACTTTATAAAAATATAAGTGAACTAATATTTTGTAGATACAAATAGGTATATATTATAGAAATATATACATACCTATTTTTAACTTATTCAATATTTAAAACCTTTTTTTAATATAAATCGTATAATTAAAATAATATTTCGTTCGTATAGGTCTTTGACCCCTCATCGAATATGAGCTTCCTGCAGAACTTTCCTGTCGTTCAGTACTCTCCAGCTAGGTTGATAATTTCATCGGTCCATTTTTCCCTGGGACGGCCTCTGTAACCTAAACCGGCAGTCCTCAGTTCAATCCTAATCTTCGTTTTTTTTTGGGGTAGGAAGGCAAACAAGCAGGCGTGTCACCCAATGGTAAGCAATCAACGCCGCCCATAGACATCCGAGGTGCCATGGGCACTGCAAAAGCGTTGCCGGCCTTGAAGGAAAGTGTAGGCTTGTTTTTTGAAGCTTTTAATTCCGTATCGATTCGGAAACATCGCTGGAGGTAGCTGGTTCCAAGAGTAGTGGTGCGTTAAAAGAAGTTTCTTGAAAAACGCACCGTGCTAGATTACCACTCATCTAAATGGTGTTGATGAAACTTTTCCTTGTGCCGAGTTATACGGTGGTGGAATTCAGCGGCCGAGATTATTTGAAACCACTTCTCGGAGCACTCCCCATTGTAATATCCATAGAAGATGCTGAATGATACGATATCCCTCCGCAGTTGTAAAGAATCTAGCTGTTCGATGATATCTTGGTCATCGACGTACGTACAATACGAATAGCTCGACGTTGTATGCGGTCAAGTGGAAGAAGTTGATACTGGGGAGCCTCGGCCCAAAGGTGAGAACAGTATTCCATGTGTGGCCTGACTTGTGCCTTATAAAGTTAGAGGTCATAAGAATGTAACCTAATTTAAGTCATATTAAATTGTTTAGGCGACAATATTATTTTTTAAAAGGCAGTTTCAATATTATATAGTATAAAAAGAAATGTAGTAACACAGTGAAATGCTAGTACTTAATTTCTTACTTTTTTTAATTTAATTTTATTTGTTCTATTTTATAGTAATTCATTATTACATTTCTAATAGTGGTAGAGCCGCGCTGCAGATGAATACTTTGTCAAGAATGGCATAGTTCCGAAGAGAGTTCCGAAGGCCCAACATCCACCACTTCCCCTCCCCTTCCCACTCCCCTCCCCTCTTTCCCTCGCCCTCCCCTCCCCCTTCCCCCTCCCCTTCCCCTCCCCTTCCCCTCCCCCTCCCCCTCCCCTCCCCTCCCCCTTCCCCTCCCCCTCCCCTTCCCCTTCCCCCTCCCCTCCCCTCCCCTCCCCTCCCCTCCCCCTCCCCTCCCCCTCCCCTCCCCTTCTCCTTCCCCTTCCCCTCCCCTCCCCTTCCCCCTCCCCCTCCCTTCCCCTCCCCTCCCCTTCCCCTCCCCTTCCCCCCACCCTTCCCCCACCCCTCCCCTTCCCCTCCTCTTCCCCTCCCCTTCCCCTCCCCTCCTACTCCCCTCCTACTCCCGTAATTAAATTTTCCTTAAAGGTCAGCAACGCTTCCGCACTGCCTGTGACGCTGCGGATGTCTATGGGCAGCATTGGTTGCTTTCCATCAGGTGACACGCTTGCTCATTTGCTTTGTTATCCTATAAAAAAACCAAACCCTATTGTCGAGATGTAGCCATGCTGTGTGCAAATTTAAAGAGTTACAGTCCGGGCGTTGTTAAGTTTATATTATATTATATTCTTTATGACTGTAACATGTTTTTGGGCCTAATAAATAAATAAATAAATATTGGATAGGGGTGATGAATAAATATTGGTATATATATTTTGTATTGTATTGGTATATAATAAATATTTAAGGGATATTTATTTAATTGTCTAATTTTGACCTATTTGAAACTGTACAAAAACGTCATCGATGTATGAAATTCAAACTGACGATAAATAGAGAAGAATTTTATTCTTGAATATTACTCCTTGGGATGTGTACTTACAGTACTCAGGCAACTCCAGCCGCGTTGCAGACAAAGTAACTAAAATACGAGATCCATTGTTCCGTTTAAAAACTTCCATCTCGTAAAAGCTTGAGTTTCCGCAAAGGAAGTAGCCGGCGTTCGAAATTCAAATTCGAAAAATACGCTTCTTTCCGCTTCCGGCGTTTGATTCCTCTCGTGATACGACGTTTCCTCTGCAATATTTGAATACGCACTCCTGTTGCTGTTAACGCATTGGACCTAAACATGAATCAAAGAAAAAGTTATTTTATTCCGTAAACCAAAAAAAAAGACCTTAGTGTTTAAACCAACATTTTTTCTTTTCAAGTTATATTTTATATCTCATAAATTCGAAAGTTCGTTGAAACATTGCTTTTAATTTTATAGTTCAGAGGTCCAATAAAATTTCTTTCAACTTAAAAATATGCCAACTAGATCGTACTGATCGAATTTTAGAATCAGATTATATTCATGTATACACTCTAGACGCGTGTATCTGTGTATGTGTATCATCTGATTCTGAAAAAGTGTTTTCGAATCTCAAGGTTTTGGTACCCAAAAATCGCCACGAATGCAATGACCTAAAATATTTTTATAGTTGTTTTAATATAAGGGGCATAAGGTCGTTTTAGGTATTCTCCAACATCAGAAACACTGCGGTTACCCTTATTATTATAAAAAAAGTTAATTGGGTCTAAGCAGTCTTTGTATTTTTTGTTATTTAGAGCTTTAACTTGTTGTGTATTATGTATATATAATAAATTAAAAAAATCTCGATTTTTCGTTTAAATTCTAATTTTGTCTTTACATTTCGCTACACGTTTTGATTGGTTTTTGGACCCGTAAGCCAAGCTTGAAATGAATTAGTGATAGGTATCTAACGCCTTGGCAATAACGCAAATGCTGAAGGACAGACGATGCGCGGGGTGAGTGTGTATTATGCCTTTCCAAACGAAACATTGCTTTCGAAAATTGGAAAATTATATCGTACATAAATCACCGTGGATATCACGCTGGTGAGTCGAGACGACATCTGAGAGAATATTTGGATGTTTGTACTTGAATAAGATTTTAAAACTTGAATTCGTGTGCTTTTACTAATAACTACAAAACTACAAAAGAACGGTCGTCAGCAACACTCCATCTCTTTACTACAGTCACTAACACCAACAACATCAAACACACACTACTACTTTTCCACAATATATACGATACGTATTTCGGCTCAAACACGAGGTATTTCGTGTCCTGTATTTGTTTGCTATTTACGGATCTTAGACTAACATTCTTTCTGTCCACGTAATAAAACCGTATCACTCCTTGTCTTCCGTTGGAACGGCGACGTGGTTAGCAATCCGTCACGTACTGATTCCCATGTGGGCGAGAAGCGACTAACGGAGAGCTGTTTCACTACGATAAATGTGAGAAGAAGGATGGATGAAAAGATGGATGAGTGTGGAGGAAGCAAGGAAGGTGTTCCGGGATCGTAGCGTATGGAGATCTGTGGTCTCTTCCTACCTCTACGGGAAACAGGCATAACGATATGTATGTGTGTATATTAATGGATGGATGAATTACACGAAGTAACGCCTGACTCCGACTGAATCGCTTGGTGGTCGGCCAACCAGGGGATAATGATGGAACCTATTTAGTGGCACGTAGTGCGATGGTTGAACTGTGAGGCTCAGAGAAGTTTACCAAAACTTCAGAAAACCAGCGCCAGGTGCTCCACCATTTTGTGACACTTGTAAGATAAAAATTATTTCCTTTTTGTTTTGTTTATTTATTTGTATATTATTAAGATTTTAATTGTAGTAATTAAACAAAAAAATGTGTCATAAAAAGTTTTTTCTGTTTCTATTTATAAGCGTCGTAATGAACTCATAAGATTGATTCTTCTATCATCTCATCAATGGAGTAAGTATAGAGTATCGGTGATTTACACGACACGAATTTGCTTTCAAAGAACTGCTAATCTTCCATCAGTCATACTCTTGGTTTCCTGGGCGTGTAAAATATCATATCATATGTTAAGTGTAAGCTTAACCTTCTCGAGTGTTAAACCAATTGCTTGTCATCGTGCCCCTAATATGGGAGGGGAGGAAAAATTCAGGAGTTAAAATGGTAGTGGACGTCGTTTACATACTTTGATTTAAAAAAAATACATCAATGTTTACTAAATTTGCAAATATTTGCATATTTGTCTTAAGCTCTAACTTCAAAAGATTCCTAGCGGTGTTAACGCATCATTTCCCCATTACTAATAATTCGAAAACCATAATGCAAGGGAGAACGTTACGTGACATAAAAACCCACGGCAACTTCAAATAAAATTACGATGTCAATACGGCGTTGGCCGTAGGGCGGGCGGCGCTGTACAATTTTTAATACATGCAACATTTAATAATAACTTCTGAGGCGTATTGTTGGGGTTTCCATCGCGATTGACGATTGATTTTTAGGGTTGCCAACAAATCGATATTTTTTTATTTAAAATTAAATTATCAACAAATTTTTAAAGGCAGTTTTTACTACTTTAAAAAAAGATGTGTTTATTTAATATTATTGTACTAAGCTTGTAATGCTTGTGCTAATATGCTAAACATTTTATAGGTATTGCGTGATCTGACGCAGCTGTTAAAATTTAGAAGAGAGAGCAGTTTTGGAAAGTCAATATACGAGTGGACTATTTTATATAAATAAAGTAACATCAACAACAACAAATATCACCAACCCTACGGCAGTCCACTGCTGGACATAGGCCTCCCCGAAAAAGCGCCACCTAGCCTGATCTTCAGCTTCACGCATCCAGTTTCTGCCAGCCGCCCTGGCACTCGTCTTGATCACAAACGTTACCAGCCCATTGCTACTTTAGTTTGCTAATTCGAAAAACTATGTCGGTGACTTTGGTTCTCGGGCAGATTTCTTCACACCGAATCATTTCTTCCAGAGAAACTCCAAGCATAGCTCTCTCCATAGCTCTCTGAGCGTAAGTAAATTAAGTAATTCTTTTATACACCCTCTTTGAATCCCCTTCTTTATCTACCATATTTCTTTAATCCTTCTTTAAAACTTGGATATACTCTACATTACTGATGTTACTAATATCTTAATGCAGTGAGTAAGATAACTATAAGTTAACCAAAAGCCTCAAAGGCCGTTAATACTTTCTAGGAGCATCGTTTATTGCTTCTCATCAGACGTCACGCTTGCTCGTTTGCCTTCTTTTAACTTTATACAATACTATGTTAATATTATGGTGTGAAAATACAATCATTTTTTAACACTGACTCTTTTGTTCGTCTAAGGATATATGAAGGGTTTTAATCTCTAAATCCTTTGTCATAATTGCTAGAAAACTCTGGAATAACATTCTTTTAGACATTAAAAAAGGCCACAATCAAATTTCTACTCGAAACTGAAGTCAAGTCATTTGTTAAATCCTATTTATTAAGGCCCATTACACGCTATTTGAATATTAATATTTTTTTTAAATAAGAGTAACCATATATGTATATACAAACAAAATGGCGGCTAATCGGCTTAATGGTGGAGTCCCTCACCCTCGGAGTCACTGGTCGCGGGTTCAAACCCCGCATAAGTATGTATACTCGTATTATAGTGTACAGATATTTATTGTAAGTCTGGTAACCCCGCCAATGTGCACTGGATAAGAGTGGTGGGTTAACGTCCGTTACTCCAGAAATGGAGAGGCTCGTGTTCAACAGTGGGACATATATGGGCTGTGAATAAAAAAATATATACACACACACACACACTTACTCATTTTGGCATAATAGATGTTAATCTATAATGGATTATATTTAGCGAATTGCACAAACGTGTATACATAATGAAGAATTATTTAAATTGTAAATGTTATTAAAGAAATAAATAAATTGAAACTTGGGAATATTTTTGTTTCGTTACAAATCTTATCTCGATTAAATAACTAGCAGTTACTGGCCTAAATATCTGATCAATATAGATAAAATAAAGTAAATCATCTACAGGGAAAATTTATATACAAATGCATATAAAAAGGCTCTTAACATATTTTTTTATGGGCCAGCATCCCTCCTTTGTCGTCTCAAACAGCTTACGTTGTCGTGAAATTGAGGCAATTTCGTCTCCAGATGCGATTGAGACGCCATTTTTTATTCGATACATATCTATTAGGCGTCGGATACAAATTGCTGGCTGTTTTTGATGTGTGTAATAGTCAGAAAAAAAATAGTTTGTTATTTTTCGGAATAGTACTTCGATTGATGTATTGAAAGATATTTTTGTAGTACTCATTTTTTTTTTATTTACTTCTATATCGACGACAGAAAACGTATTTGCTGTATGTAGAAAATGACGTATCTTGTTTTATACACCATTTGGATTAGAAAAAAAACTGCGTAGAATGGTCTCGAATGTTTTGATAATTTTAAAAAAAAATATTTTTAAAACCAACCGAGACCATTCGACGCATTTTTTTCTGATTCAAATGGTGTATATAACGAAAATACGTCATTTTTAATTTACAGCAAGTACGTTTTCTCATCATCATGAGGAGAATAATGAGTGTGGAGGAATCAAGGGAAGTATGTCGAGATCTTAGCAGATGGAGATCTGTGATCTCTGCCCACCGCTTTGGGAGACGTGACGATATGTATGTATGTATGTACGTTTTCTCTCGTCGATAGCACAGCGTTTTAAGTTGTGGTAAATCACGAGCAGTAGATAACCAACTGTGATCCACTGTTAGAGATAGACTTCACCCAAAGCCGCGCCACCTATAAGAGACCTATGCTGAAATGGAAACCACGTTTTGGCAAATATGTTTGGGCGGAAGGAACTGGATGTGCAGAAGTTTGGTTAGATGGCACGCCTTGGTAGGCCTACGTCTAACAAAACACTACTTTATGATGTTGATGATGACGAAATATATACAATAAATCGTCCAGATTATCCATATCAGAGGTTCCCAATCTTTTTGTCACAGCGACATAGACCTTTTTATAACATGGACCTTTGATGTGTGGGGTCATTGATTGTTTATATTTTATTATTTTGATTTACATCTTTCTATCAAATCTACAAAGTCACTACCGCACAACTCACGTTAATCTCTCGTTCATGGAAAATTGCACAATAAAGAAAATAAACCTCAAAAATAAAAATAAGAAAATAATTTAATGTATCTCATGCGACTTAAAGATTGGGAACCACTGGTTTATGTTCCGTACACAGACCCCAGTTGACAGCACTGTTTTAGAACACTACACCCTTTAGTTTGACTATTGACAATCAATTAATCAAATGTGTATGTCATAGATAACTAACAAACAGAGGGTTCGATATATTCGATTAAGCTCTTATTAATGAAAATAATAATATTCTAATTTTTATATTTCATAAAAGAGTAGGTTAAGGAAAGTCACTTAATGGTACATGATATTGTATGATACAACGAAATTGTAAACCTTAAGACATAAGCCTACCTCTTTCTCAACGTATGGCGACACATTCACCCGTGCAGTGCCTCTAGTATTGCGCTGATGATGAGCGATGTTGATTGTTTTCCATCAGACAACTCACTTGCTCATATCAAATTCTTTATTTTAGACATCAATAAATCAACAACAGCCTGTGGCAGTCCACTGCTGGACATAGGCCTCCCTATGTCCAGCAGTATATGAAGCGCCATCTAGCCTGATCTTCGGCTTCACGCATCCAGTTTCTGCCAGCCGCCCTGCGCAGATCACCTTTTTCGACATAGCAAATGATATTTGTCAAATGTAAGTCCGCTAACAATCAAGTTTTTACCACCATTTCGTCGGCTTTCTTTTTATGGGATAGGAGGGCAAACGAGCAAGCGTGTCGCCTAATGGAAAGCAATCAATGCCGCCCATAGACAATCGCGTAATCGTAAATCGGTTAATTACACTATTATATAAGGCAACAAACAAAGTTTAAATTAAATATTTTAACAATTTTGAAAGTCTCTGGATAACAATTAATCTGTACCGGTCATCGTCATATCAGCGAGCGTGTTGCGTTGACAGGGCGACCGCAAACTTCATTACGTGTCGCGCGTCAGTCGGGCAACTGTCGCGCGTTCTCCATCCACCTAATTATCTATTAATTCCCTAACACTAATGCCTTATTGGTGATGCTGATCGGATTTGTGGCCTTAATTGAAGACTAATTAACGCTTTACGGTGTCTTGCTGTTTACACGTCAAATAATTAAACTTAATACAATATTGTATATACTTAGCTTGATATATTTTTTTATGGGTAGGAAAGCAAACGAGCAGGCGTGTCATCTGATGGAAAGCAATCCTCCTTTGGTGAGTTAATATAATATGTTAATTCTTATTGAAATAAGGAGTCCGCATGCCCAAAATAAGAATGTGTACGAGTTATATGAACAATAAAGGAAATAAAAATAAAGAATTATAAAAGATACTTATTCCGGTTTAACGACGTGGAAAATATATTTTATATATTGTACGGAAAGGTATTAACGATGGAGATACGAGTATTCCGATAGTCTCAAGTTTTAGCGATATATTTCATTCCCCTTAAAGATGTCGTCGGATCTCTCAGTCGATCGATTTGCGGCAAATGCGGCGTGACAAATTTTACACTCGCATGCCTGACGTTGTTTTATTGTCGTCTTAATTCCCCTCGTGGGGTGTGGTACAAGTCACAAGAAGTTGCAATTCTTAGCATATCAACAAAAATATCATCATCACCACCAGTTGCTTGCAGCACAGCTGAGCATACGCTTTTTTATTGGATAGGGAAGCAAACAAGCAGGCGTTTCACCTGATGGAAAGCAAACAACGCCACCCATAGACATTCGCAGTGCCGTAGACAGTGCGGAACCTTTAAGGAAAGTGTCATTAGAGGAGTGAGAAGGGGAGGGAAGGAGGAGGGGAAGGAGGAGGGGTTAGGAGAGGGAGGGGAAGGTGTAGGGTTTCGTTTGCCATCAGGTCATACGCATGCCATTTCAGGTCGATGTTGGCCGACCTTTGAGGAAAGTGACATTATAGGAGTGGGTGGGAGAGGGTGTTGGGCCACCGTAACTTAGCCGCTCACTGTACGAAGCGCGGCATATGATTTCCTTAAAATGCGCCAACTAGTCCGACCTTCGGCTTCATGCATTCAGTTTCTGCCGGTTGTCTATAGCACCCGCGGTGTGCCCACGTGACTACGACGTAGGGGGATTCAAGAAAAGAGCGTATATGGTCGCGTTTGCGATGGCGGTGATCATTTACCACCAGGTGACCTGCATACTCTTTTGTCTGATCTGCTACAAAAAATTATTAAATACCGACATAAATAAGTCTTAATCTTTAAACAATGACAACAGCTTATCAATTGTACTGAAACATAAATCCGCCCTTTCAAGTATCGAAGTTTAAAGTTCTTTTCGGAAATGTTTTCTGGATGTGATCGAGAAAGAACATGAAATTGTGGAATAAGTTAAGTGGATATGGTATTATTTTAAAATGTAAGACAAACGTACAAGTAATATAAGCGTATCGCTTGACAAAATGCAATCATAGACATCTGCGAATTAAAAAATATTGCTGAAGTGTTTCCTTTGCTTATAGGAATCGTGTTAGGGTTTAGATTTCCCATTTAGTAATAGAAAGCGGAAGAAATAGATGGTGATGCTACACATAATAACAATACTAATGTAAAAAAAAAATTAACTACAAGGCTGTGGTGTTCAAGCCCGTAGAAAACCGGCGTCTAAGAGGAAGCTTAGCTACCGCGTTTCGTCCGGTGAACGGTTAAGTCCCGGCGGCCCAACATCTCCCGTCCCGTCCCCTCCTCTCTGCCCCTGCCCTTCCTATCCCCACCAACAGCCTCTTCCTCTTCTTCCTTTCCCATAATGACACTTTCCTTAAAGGCTCTAATTTAGGATATTTAGCATTATGTTAATATGAAATGCGGCATAAAATTTGAATTAAATGCATATAAATTATTCCGGCTAGATGGTGCGACGATCTGCGCAGGGCGGCTGGCAGAAACTGGATGCGTGTAGCCGAAGATCGGGCTAGGTGGCGCTCCATGGGGGAGGCCTATGTTCAGCAGTGGACTGCCGCAGGCTGTTGATGATGATGGTACTAGTGTAACGTGGAATATTAAAAGCCACATCCATATTTCCTTTCTTCGACATCCATCCGTGGGCACGCATGATATAAGGCCCCCGCACTTTCGGTTCTTATTGAGATGTGAACACATGAAGTATCGTGCCCCGGCATTATACCCGGACGAGTCTGATCCGGTGATAAATATGGTGCGAACGCATCGCTCGTGTCAGATCCGAATCGGATGGATTGGGAATTTTAAAGAGTTTTTATCAGCTCCGCTACGCTTGTGAGTCGCTGATACTGTTTTGATTTATATTTGACATTTGTCAACGCTTGTGAAGCTTCTCACTTCATAAGGAGGGTTTCGAATTTTTACGTTTTTCTGCATCCTTTTTTAATATTCAACCTTTCCCACTGTTCCTCACAGACCTCCCTATATTAACTATATTAGGATCATTCATGAGACGAGCGTATGTGTTACGAAGGCGTGAAACGAGCAGGCGTGTCACCTGATGGAAAGCAATCAACGCCGCCCATAGACATCCGCAGTGTCATATAAAGAAGCAGGCAGTAAAGAAGTGTTGTCACCCTTTAAGCAAAGTGTCATTAAGGGTTGGGCCTCCGGAACTCAAACGCTCACTGGACGAATCGCGGTAGTAAAGCTAACACTCAGACGCCGGTTTTCTGCTAGAGTGTGTTACTTCCCCAGGCGAGCCGACCCATTTATGGTACAGAGAAATAATATGCCATTTATAACAAAGTGTTCGTCTGCAGCGTAGCTCTACCACTACAAAACGCATGTACCAATGTCTATCGCGAACTTATAGCGTGGCAAAAAATCGCATACATACATTATAATTGCATACATATATAAAAATTTGTCGAAAATGATGGCGACGTGGTTCGCCACCCGTCACGTCCTGATTCTCACGAGGGCGAAAAGCGACCAATGACGAGCTGTTTCGCTGCGATGAATGGCAGTGGATGGAGATCTGTGGTCTCTGCGAACTCTGGATAGGCGTGAATATATAAAAAAATATAAAAATAAAAAATTATCTGCAGTAATATTTCCCTACGCACACTTTCACGCTTGAGATCCTTAAAAGCCCCGCGGTCCGAATTTTAATAACAAAAAAAATCGCAAATTTTCCCATTAGGATGCCTAAACAAACCGCGACCAAGCTATAGACGCCTCACAAAGACTCCATCAAAATCTAAACATTTATTACGCTGGGATAACGCGTCGCCAGCGTTTTTAATATCAGCCTTATAATAAATTGGTTAACATTCTCTTTATGAAGGGAAAACCTATTAACGAACGGCAAATGTATCAGGGGGGCTATCTTATAAGTCTTCGATATTACAAAGTCGACTACTAAAATATAATAATTAATATTTTTAATTTTAAAGCGTATCTTTGTTTTGGAAAATGAGCGATGGCGTACTCTTTACAACCACGCTATATGTTATGTATATAGCTATATGAGCCGAACTTTATCAAAACCATTAAGATTGGATGGCTTCGTTGGGCTGGGCACATGGACGAGCTAGAGGACCCAAACGCCTACTCGACGGCAAACCAGAAGACGCGGAATGCCTAAGCTCAGATGGCTAGATGGAATCGAGGATGACTTAAGGACAATCGGGATGATGTGAGGGATAAAGCTAAATGAAGATCCGACTGGAAAAATTTACTGGACCAGGCTAAGGCCCACCCGCGGTTGTAATGCCTTGATGATGATGAATATTTTTTATAATAATAATAATAAAGCCTTTATTTCCCGAAATATTTTGCAATTATTATAACACTATATATAAATATCTCGATAAAATAATGTCTCTTATATCGGTGTGCCTAAGAGCATAGACTACCTCCAACTCTTTCCACTGGTTTCTGTCTGCCGCCACTCTTATCCAGAGGGGTCCCAATGACCTTATCAGGTTATCTTCTTATCTTCTTGCTTTGCGACCTCGACTCCTACCGACATCCCTTAGGTAGCAAACTGTTACCTGTTTGCTCCATTTCTCTGCTTTTTAAAAAAAGGAGAAATATTTTTTATAATGTTCTCTTAATATGAACTAACAAATATATAACTAACAAAAGACAAGTTGGTCGAAAAATAAAGTCTTGCCTACGTAATAACAGGGAGCGGACCGGGTAGCGAGTGCTCCAGAACTACTGCACCTCGCGAAGGGGGAGGAAAGTTGTGCTGAATTGGCTGCCAACGTTCGCAAGTAAGAGAGGCACTCTTAGAAGAAGAAGATTGTTAAATATAACATGAGTAACAGAATTACTTTACAGCAAAAATCTGCATAATAATTTTAGAAGATTAAAAAATAATTTGTTCTTCCACAAGGACAACGGAGTTGCCCCCCGAAAATGTTGTGTAAACACCCCCAAAGCGAAACGTGACAAAATAAAATATCTATTTCTATTAAGGATAATGATAGGCCGTCTTAAACATGACTTAATATCAGTAGGGAAAAAAATTAGTGCTATCCGTTAGGGACGCCTGTATATCTTTTTTGTTGAAATGTTTTATGCGGGTTGAATCGACTCACTAAGTCGCTGTGTAGATGGTACGCCATAGTACCATGTCTGCCGTTCTTCTTACAGCGATACCCGGGATCTTTAGGGGGTTTTTATCTTCTAATAAAATTCTTCAAAATTATATTAATTTATTTTTCTTGTTTCATTGTACATTTATATTATGTTCACACACTTTATAAAAATTATTTAATTGTGCTACGAAAGGCCATATGTTACATTCGAGACGTCAGTCTTTCGAATGCATCTTGTTTTATTCACAATTTATATTCCTTTTATTTTAAAAAATTAGAAATATAAAAAAGAAAATAATAAAATATTAAGGTTTTATGCATAAATGACACATTTATTAATGTACCACTACAGTACCATGGTAAAGTGACATTAATGTAATATTTAAGTTGCATTGATGACCAATTGGCTCAGTGGTGGGGCCCTCCTCGAAGTCAATGGTCGCAGGTTCGATCCCCGCATCGAAATAAATATATGTATGGATTACAAATATTTTGTTCCGAGTCTGGTAACTTCGCCATTTCGCATTGGACAAGCGTGGTGGGTAAACGTTCATTCCTCCAGAAATGGAGAAGCCCGTGCTCAGCAGTGGGACATATATGGGCAGTTAAATAAAAATAAATTAACATTATTCTAACATGACTTAAGACTTGTCTTAATTCGCGATACACTACAAAAACCATAAAACGCATATGCTGTACCAATCTATTTACATATATATATATACATATACATACATATTATATATATACATATTCTTTTGGCATCATAAATGGGACAAAAACAGATCTGCAAAAGTTCTAACGTATAATTAACATTATTAATGGAGTCAGGCGTTACTTTGCGGAAATCCATCACTATATGGACAGTCAAAAGTTTTACTTAGCTAAGATCCTCGACAAGCAAAACAATAACAGAAAATTAACAATGTGTGTCTTTCCGTTGGGTTAAGTGGATTTATTTGGAACTTAAACCAAAAACTTACCGAAAATCGGCCACCCACCAACCACTATACACAACGCCAAACACACATTATCACTTTTCCATCTTGTAAACGACACGTGTTTCGCCCCAACACGAGGCATCTTCAGGTATAGTAGACTCTACGGAAGACAACCGAAGACTTTTCGGTTGTCTTCCGTAGAGTCTATTGTTCCGTAGTGGTTGGTGGGTGGAGAATTGATGGCCGATTTTCGGTAAGTTTTTGGTTTAAGTTCCAAATAAATCCACTTAACCCAACGGAAAGACACACATTGTTAATTTTCTGTTATTGTTTTGCTTGTCGCGGATCTTAGCTAAGTAAAACTTTTGACTGTCCATATAGTATAATTAACACTTTCAAGACCAAACACAGAAAACACCACTGGAAGTCATGCACACGTATTACACTAACACGTAAGGAAGGGGGGTGCTAAGCACCATAGATATTCAGAACCTCCACAACAGTCAAATATCATCGCAGCGCCATTATTTCTTCATTAAATCTACATAGCCACAATTACATAAACTTATTAATTCAGTAGACAGTAAAATGACACCTATTAATGAAATCAAAAGTGAAAAGTATAAAAAAATGTTTTTTTTTTAGTTACCAATTCCGATAACTAAGCCAACGATACATTAATGTATTATTCGAATAAATCGAAAAAAAAAAGTCTCCTGAAGTACCTAAATGGTGAGTAACTACGACATAGGGCGGCGACTAACGATTCTAGTTCATAACAATCGTTTATCATCGGCGATAACTCGGTATTATGTTGCCAGCATCGAGTAACGCTTGAATGGAACGAGTAATGTCAACAAATAAGGTTCAATATATTCTATTATTATCTTTATTTTCTATTATAATAAAAAAAAAGTAGTTTCATTTTATAAATTCTCTTAAAACTTATCTTTATGATCTTTATGATATTTATCTTAGGATTATTAATGGCGTCAGGCGTTACTTTGCGAAAATCCATCACTATGTGGATAATCAAAAGTTTTACTTAGCTAAAATTCGCGACAAGCAAAACAATAACAGAAAATTAATAATGTGTGTTTTTCCGTTGGGTTAAGTGGATTTATTTGGAATTTAAACCAAAAACTTACCGAAAATCGGCCATCAATTCTCCACCCACCAACCACTACACACAACACCAAACACACATTACCACTTTTCCATCTTGTAAACGACACGTGTTTCGCCCCAACACGAGGCATCTTCAGGTATAGTAGACTCTACGGAAGACAACCGAAAAGTCACTTTTCGGTTGTCTTCCGTAGAGTACAGAAAAACACACATTATTAATTTTCTGTTATTGTTTTGCTTGTCGCGGATCTTAGCTAAGTAAAACTTTTGACTGTCCATATATTTATCTTAATCTTTGTTCCTTTTTTTAGTGTTTGTCTATCTAATTATACATATGAATGAAATCATAAATCCCTCATATTGTTATTGTTAAATATTCATTGTAATTGTTGTGTATAGTTGCAACTGGCCTTCAGATTTACCTTAAATTCTTTTGCATGTGTGTTATCTTATATTTTATTTAATTTGTACCTTTTTTTAATAAAATATCTTCCGTAGAGTCTACTATACCTGAAGATGCCTCGTGTTGGGGCGAAACACGTGTCGTGTACAAGATGGAAAAGTGATGGTGTGTGTTTGGCGTTGTGTATAGTGGTTGGTGGGTGGAGAGTTGATGGCCGATTTTCGGTAAGTTTTTGGTTTAAAGTTCCAAATAATCCACTAAACCCAACGGAAAAACACACATTATTAATTTTCTGTTATTGTTTTGCTTGTCGCGGATCTTAGCTAAGTAAAACTTTTGACTGTCCATATAGTGATGGATTTCCGCAAAGTAACGCCTGACTCCATTAATAATCTGAAATAAAATACATGTATTGTCACTAAGATTCAAAATAGAAACTTTATATGCTAATTTATGCGGACATAATATTCATTATCTGGTTGTCATAGGAGAAAATTATTGTAGTTGGTAATACTGAAGGGAAACCATCACGACATCGTTCATCAACCTGATGGATAGACCAAATCGAGGAACCATCTACAACCAAGTTCCACAATATAGTTAACCAAGCGATGAATAGATGTCAATGGAGACAGACAATTCAGTCACAATGCGGACAGTGTGTCCGCTGAGGGGAACGGGAAAACTGATGACTAGGATCCTCAGACATGAGGGACAAACCATAGAGAGAGAGAAAGGTGTAATAGTCATCAACTATATAAATATCTGTTGAGAATATACATTTTTTTATAAAATGGTATTTTAAAAATATATTTCACCGTCTCCACAATAAGATGCAAATAATATAATCATTATATTGTAAATTAATTTATATTTCATAACAATATCAAATATGTTTTCTTTTGCTTTGATGGCAATTAGTTATAACTATTATGCCAGTGATAAGTAAAATACAATAATTACAAGTATCTTGAAATGCACAAAACCTTTATTGGACTTTTGCAGTCAATTTAAAGAATCACGATACACGCATTTATTACGTAACACCCCACTTATACCCCTTTGACGAGCTTTATTATATAATACGGCACCATAATTAAACAATAAAACTAACAATAACATAACATTATGAAAATAAAATAAAGACTGAGTCACTGATAAAAGATAGCAGGAAAAATTCAGTCAAATATCTTAGACGACCGATTGGTTCAGTGGCGGGACCCATCCATTTATAAATATTTATTCCGAGTCTGGTAACCCCCCCCCCCAATCCGCATTTCCGTTCCTGCCCTTTCCTTTCTTCTCTATCCTTTCCCTTCCTCTCCGCCAATCCACGGTCTGCCGTGCCAAAGGATGCGTGGCTAAGGGCGAGCTTTGTCGCAAGCGTGCTGACCGTCCCGGGGTCGGGCTCCCTAGGGTACTATGGTGCCTTACCTCAGCATGCACGGCTCTGCTGGGGCTAACCTCCATCCTCCCTTGCGACTTGTGGGATTCACTAAGACGAATTTAATATACCTAATTTGTTGAAAAATGACGGCGACGTGGTTCGCCACCCGTCACGTTCTGATTCTCATTGAGGGCGAGAAGCGACCAATGGAGAGCCGTTTCGCTGCGATGAATGGTAGCGGATGGAATTCTGTGGTCTCTGCCAACCTCTGCGGGGGATAGGCGTGAATATATATAAAAAAATATCTTATGAATGAAAAATGTAAAAAAATTGTTAGATTTTTAAACTTTTAATAATCTTTAACATCATAAAACTATATTGTAAAAACAATGCCATTAGTTTTGTTTTAAATTTTCAGAAAGATCCTTTTATATTTTTTGCTACTTAAATAAAAATGAATTAAATAAATTATTTTATTGGTCCGAATAAGAGAACAAAATAGCCTTATATTATACTATTAATAGATAAAAATCTAATCTAATAAAAAATATTTATACATAATCTTATCCTAGGCAATATTCTAGCTTTTGCTAACAGGGGAAAGGAATTCCCTTGTAGCGCTGACTTTCAGCAACTACGTTCAAGATATTATGCGGGAGTTTTAAATTAGGCAAGTGGTGTGTATCTTTATTAAATATGATAGATAATAATCCTTGGTTTTTCTCCAATTCTCGATAATGTGTATTTGAGAAATAGTATATAAGGAAACGTTCTAATCACTATTATAAGTAAAAAGCCGTCAACTATATCCTCAACCTCTATACCGATATATGGACAGTCAAAAGTTTTACTTAGCTAAGATCCGCGACAAGCAAAGCAATAACAGAAAATTAATAATGTGTATTTTTCTGCTGGATGAAGTGGATTTATTTGGAACTTAAACCAAAAAAGTGACACTTTTCGGTTATCTTCCGTAGAGTCTACTATAATTGAAGATGCCTCGTGTTGGGGCGAAACACGTGTCGTTTACAAGATGGAAAAGTGGTAATATGTGTTTGGTGTTGTGTATAGTGGTTGGTGGGTGGAGAATTGATGGCCGATTTTCGGTAAGTTTTTGGTTTAAGTTCCAAATAAATCCACTTCATCCAGCAGAGAAACACACATTATTAATTTTCTGTTATTGTTTCGCTTGTCGCGGATCTTAGCTAAGTAAAACTTTTGACTGTCCACATAGTGATGGATTTCCGCAAAATAACGCCTGACTCCATTAATAATCAGAAAACACCTAGTTAATCCACAAGTGTTAATTAATCCAGAGTAGCTTATGACTATTAAAGATTTTTTCTGACCGTACTCATATATCTATTGTTAGGGCGCGTCATAAGAAAAACTTACATCATTATCGAGAGCCACAACGGTGTGTCTGTGTCTTAATCGACGATAAACATTGCCTTAGTTGAATATGTCGTTACCACTACTACAAAAATTCGAATTAAATTTTCGTGTTTTTTAAAATATATAGAATATTTTTTATTTCTTTTACCATAGAATGAAAAAGATGATAAAAGAATTAGAAGCAGATAGGTTAAGAGATGAACAGATGACATTAGGGTTATTAGAGGGACATTCTGGTACAGAAAAGCACGGAATAGAGAAGAATGGAAACAGCTAGAAGCGGCCAATATGTCACAGGACACGCTGAAGTCTAATGGGTTAACATAATTTACAACATTTCTATGTAAATGAAAGTAAGTATCAACAAAATAGGCTTTGTAATAATATTTTTATAAGTATATAACTTTTAGTTTCACTTGAGTCTTTTTCGTTTCTCTTGATATGCTATCGAATTGAAGAAATTCGTTGGAGAACCAACTACCGACAATGTTCTTCGAATTAGTAAACTGAAATGACAATGGACTGGTCAAGTTTGTAGGAGAACCGACTATCGTTGTAGTAGACTAGGTGCTAAATTGAAAATCACATCTTGACAAGATCTTGTGCTATGACCATCCGAAATTAGATGCATTTGTCACCAGTGGACTAATACAAGTTGTGTTTTCAATTGTTTCACATTCAAAGTATGACGTAACTGTTTTATTTACTATTAAAATTATTTTATGAGTAAGTTAATAATTTACTTTTGCGAGTTATACGTTTTCGAGATATTATATATCTTCCTTTACTTACTTAGGCAAGCGCGATGACCCAAAATGTTTCTTGGCCTCTACCAACAAGAGTCGCTATTTGGACCGATCTTGTGCCACCGTCTGCCAGTTGTCGACTTGGTGCTCCTTTAAGTCTTTCTCCACAGCACTCCGCCGGTACCTAGAATGACCGCCCGGTCAAGGCCCTCGGATCGCCCCTAGTAGATACGTTTTTAGACCGGATCCACTCACATGCGCGTAACGTTCGTATATATCAGGTATTCAAGTGAGTTCCAATAGTAGGGGATATAGTACAAATGTAGTGAATTATTTATAGGGCTAACTTCGGTTTTGTTTTCCATTATAAGTAGGGTAAGTATTAACTGCGCTGTAACTATTCTTTGATAGTTGTAACGATAACCAAGTTTCTACTTGCGGAAGCAGACGACTCCCAGTCGCGATTGGTGTACACATAAACTATGAAGGAAAACAGCCTAATATATTTTATTATTCTGTATTAAGTTATTACAAGAAGCAATAAACACCATCCATACTCATCTGCAACACCATAGGGATTTCAAAATTTCTTGCCGGCCTTTGAAAAATACGTAGGCTTGTTTTTTGAAGGTTCCTGTGATACTAAAATTGAAATGTTCATATTAAATAAATCTTAGTAAGATTACTTCTTGCCAGTCGTAAATTTACAGGTCAAGTGTATAATAATTATATCAGGTACAATTTATAGGTCAGGGAGTATCTTTGCCTAGCCGCCTGTACAGTACTAGTTATGGTATTGGTACACGGGTACGCGAACCCGGCCTACCGAGCTACTATATCACTACTTGTCTTCCGTTGCGGTAGTATCATACCTCTATCATCCTATGTAAACCAGTATTTCTATTCCCCACCCTTTTCTTTCTTCTCTCTCCTTTTACCTTCCTCTCCGCCAATCCACAGTCTGCCGTGCCAATGGATGCGCGGCTAGGGGCGAGCTTAGTCACAAGCGTGCCGACCCTCTCAGGATCGGGCTAACCCGGATACTATAGTGCCTTACCTCAGCATGCGGGGCTCTGCTGGGGCCGACTCCCAGACTCCCTTGCGGCTCGTGGGATTCACTATGACGAATTTTAATCAACCTAATTGGTTAAAAAATAACGGTGACGTGGTTCGCCATCCATCACGTTCAGATTACCACGAGGGCAAGAAGCGACTAACGGAGAGCCGTTTCGCTACGATGAATGCGAGAGGAAAGATGGATGAGTGCGGAGGACGCAAAGAAGGTGTGCCTGATTTTTGGCGAATGGAGATATGTGGTCTTTGCCTACGGCAATAACCTTATTCTTGACAAAGTACTACATATTTCTTAAAGGACGGCAACGTTCTGTCATGTTTATGATGATTTATTCTACACGTGGTGTTGATTGCTTTCCATCAGGCTATTGTTCGTCCGCCTTCTCATCCAATTAAAAGAGAAATGATGATTTCATTAAAATAATCAAAGGGGACGTATTTGTACTTTTTATATTAAATATGAGAGTTAATTTGCGCTACTTTCCCACTATTACGTCATTTCCTACACGTAGCAGTGATACGCTAAGCGAAGCCGACTACGTTCCAATCATTACACGGGCTAAATGAATCAATTTCAACCCTTAACCCTTCATCGCAGGTGCGCCCCTGTCAATTTTAATAAAAGACAATTTTCCTCGCTTTTAATTTTTGATACCGCTGTGGCATCGACACGCTCGGTGGGAAGGGTTACAATTGATTTATTGTTGAAAGACTTTACATTTATATTTATTTTAATAATGGAGTAAAAGGTGTACCCCGGATACTAAAGTGCCTTACCTCAGCATACAGGGCTCTGCTGGGGCTGACCTCCATCCTCCCTTGCGGCTCGTGGGATTCACTATGACGAAACTTAATATGTTGATAGTCAAAAGTTTTACTTAGCTAAGATCCGCGACAAGCAAAACAATAACAGAAAATTGATAATGTGTGTTTTTTAAAGGTACTTTTCGGTTGTCTTCCGTAGATTCTACTATACCTGAAAATGCCTCGTGTTGGGGCGAAACACGTGTCGTTGACAAGATGGAAAAGTGGTAATGTGTGTTTGGTGTTGTGTGTAGTGGTTGGTGGGTGGAGAATTGATGGCGGATTTTCGGTAAGGTTTTTGGTTTAAGTTCCAAATAAATCCACTTCATCCAGCACAAAAAACACACATCTATTTTCTGTTATTGGTTTGCTTGTCGCGGATCTTAGCTAAGTAAAACTGTTGACTATCCACATAGTGATGGATTTCCGCAAAGTAACACCTGACTCCATTAAGAAACTTAATATACCTAATTCGTTAAAAAATGACGGCGACGTGGTTCGCCATCCGTCACGTCCTGATTCCCACGAGGGCGAGAAGCGACGAACGGAGAGCCGTTTCGCTACGATGTATGTGAGAGGAAGGATGGATGAAAAGATGGATGAGTGTGAAGGAAGCAAGGAAGGTGTATCGGGATCGTAGCAGATGGAGATCTGTGGTCTGCCTAACCCTACAGGGAGACAGGCGTTACTATATGTATGTATCGGGTCGTGACAAAAGTTGAGAAAGGGACGCTGATATCGTTTGAGCACATAGAAAGGATGAATGAGAGACGACAATTGACAAAAGAAGTTTACTATGTGGATGTGGATGGAAGCGTCGGTAGGGCAAGACCAAGAAGAAGCTGGGTATACTCAATAGAGAGAGACAGTATTTCACATCTGCCCATAGCCTCCAACTTTACAAGTCACAAGTCAGGCCACACATGGAATACTGTTCTCAACTCTAGACCGGGGCTCCCCAGTATCAACTTCTTCCACTTGACAGTTAAAACGTCATATACGTCATCGTACATATACCGTTAAAACGAGATCTTTATTTAATTTTTAAATAAATATTACATTGAATTTGTTCTTACTGGCTAATTTTTAGAACTTTCAGTTTTCATGCCAAATTAAAATAAATTTTTCCTTGCCATAGTTTGTAATTGGCCATTAAAAAAAATGTCAGTTTTTATTCGAAATTAAAAAAAAATCATTGACATCTTTTCTTACTGGACAGTTCTAAAACTTTCCAGTGTGACCTAGTATCAAATCACAATTACTGAAATCTTATTATTATTATATTGTGAAGATTATAATTATGTTCTTAATTCAAACAGTCCGTTGTTCAAACAAAGAGGAAGGAATTATTATGCATACATATACCATTAAAACGAGGTCTTTATTTATTTTTAAATAAATATTACATTGAATTTATTCTTACTGGCTAGTTTTTAAAACTTTCAGTTTTCATGCGAAATTAAAATAATTTTTTCCTTGCCATTGTTTCTTATTGGCCATAGTTTCTTTTATTTTATTTTTAAGGTTATTAGTTACAACTATTATGCCAGTGCAAAGTAATATACAATAATATCCAATCTCTTGAAATGTAACCAGTCAGCTCATCACGTTACGTCTTGATAAAATGGTGGCAATTTTACCAAAAACCTCAGTCAACTTAAAAAGTTACGATATACGCATTTATTTCATATCACTTCACTTATACACCTTAATCAAACTATATTGTACAATACGCCACCACAATTAAACAATATAACTGATAATAATATAATATTATGAAAATGAAATAAAAAAATACAACGTCACTGATGTAAGTTGGCGGGAAAAGTCCCATAATTTCATATTATTTATTTGAAATTAAAAAGAATTCATTGACATCTTTTTTTTTATGGCGCCAGCTGGACATCTTCTCTTACTGGACAGTTCTAAACTTTCCAGTGTGACCTAGTATCAAATCACAATTACCGCAATCTTATTATGTTGTAAGAAGATTATAATTATGTTCTTAATTCAAACACGCGCTTGTTCAAACAATGCTATCAATTTTTCATTCAAACATTATTTGATCCTAAATAAACGCATAAGTTGTATAATTAGGGTCATATTAGTGCGGCAATGTTATAATTTCGTAGTCAAGCCTCCAAACAATATGAGGGAATAAATATTTATTAAAGGGTCCGAAAGTGTCCTCTATTCGGTCACACCATCGATGTACAAAACACTTGACCGGTTATATTATAAATAGATGCGGCATCGGGAATGAAGTGATCGCCAGGGACCTCAAAATTGAAACTGTAGTTTGTGGGACTATTATACAGCATGGATAACTTTATTAATGGAGTCAGGCGTTACTTTGCGGAAATCCATCACTATGTGGACAGTCAAAAGTTTTACTTAGCTAAGATCCGCGACACGCAAAACAATAACAGAAAATTAATAATGTGTGTTTTCCTGCTGGTCGAAGTGGAGTTATTTCGAACTTAAACCAAAAACTTACCGTAAATCGGCCGGCAACTCTCCACCCACCAACCACTATACAAAACACCACTTTTCGGTTGTCTTCCGTAGAATCTACTATACTTTAAGATGTCTCATGTTGGAGCGAAACACGTGTCGTTTACAAGGTGGAAAAGTGGTATTGTGTGTTTGGTGTTGTGAAAATGTGAACTTACCATCCGCGGTGTAGTAAAAGTTCAGTTTAAAAGTAAAAGTTCTGACTGTCCACATATTAATGGATTTCCTCAAAGTAACGCCTGACTCCATTAATCAACTGTGTTTGTTATCATAATACTTTAGTTACCACAAGCCTCTAGTTTTATTTGTTGAAATTGAAACTTGGAGTCTGTATAATAATACGTAATGTAATGTATGTAGGATAAAATATAAAATAAATTTTAAAATTAACGACAATATTATTATAAATAAATCGTATAAATTTTCTTATCCTGATACTCTACATTCGTCCCATTTTAAGTTAGTTTTTTTTTGGAATAGGAGGGCAAACGATCAAGCGTGTCGCCTGAGTCGCGGAAGCGTTGCCGGCCTTTTAAGTATGTATAGGCTTGGTTTTTGAAGGTTCCAATGTCGTAACGGTTCGGAAAGACCGTCGAGGGTAGCTGGTTCCACAAACTGGTGGTGCGTGGAAAGAAGTTACGAAAGAAACGCACCGTAGTAGATCGCCACTCATCCAGATCGTGGGGATGGAATTTTCCTTTACGGCGAGTTGTGCGGTTGTGGAATTCGGTGGCGGGAATTATTCCAAACAATTCCTCGGAACACTGCCCATGATAGAAGCGGTAAAAAATGCTGAGAGATGAGACATCTCTCCGCAGCGCTAGAGGATCAAGCCGATTGGTGAAATCTTGGTCATCGACGATTCGGATCGCACGAAAGTTTTCTAAAGGTTACACTTCTACCGCATGTGAACTGTACATATTTTTTTGTTTTATGGCAACATTACCTCCTCTATTTCTTTCGTTGCTCCAAGCTATCATAGTTTGGTCAAGCATCGCAGAATTATGTAGCCCCGGGGGCTGGCGACCAGTTTTCCACTGTCACGTTGTCCATTATTTATACGGTCACATGCCGACACACGTGAACTGATATTCAAAGGGCGTTTTAACTCAAACGCCTTTGTGGTTAATATTTTAGTTCTTTGGTTAAGGTTAGCGTTAAACTAGGTTGACATTTTAAGAGCTTAAAGGCGACAAACAAACTTGAAACATTGCCATATCATTTTAGACGACATTCAAAGGAGAGGTATGATTTAACCTTATAAACAGTCTTTAGCGGTTCACAACGAGAAGTATACGAAGGAAAGAAGGATGACAAAGAAGCAAAAATGTCGCCTGATGAAAAGCAATCAACGCTGCCAATAGATATCTGCAACATGATGGCAAATTCAGAAGTAGGCTTCCGAAATGTGTAGGTTTATTTTTAAGGCCAATGTTGAATCGGAATATCCAGGGGTAGATCCTCAATGAGATGGTCCGACCAACTGAAGCAGAGTAAGACCTCCAGTTTCGTGGAAGTGGTTCGACTGGCTGCCAACCGTAATAAATGGAAGAGCCTAACGAAACGCTGGGTGAGGTCTGGTGATCACGATCTTCACACATGCAGGATCGCCCAGAGAGAGAGTTGAATCGGAACAGAAATAACGCTGAAGGTAACTGGTTCGAAGTAACTGGTTTAAAAGTTTACTTACTCTGCTGGTTTAACGATTCATTGTATTATTTTTTTTATATGAATGCAAACGAGCAGTCGCGTCACCTGGTGGAAAGTAATCAACGCCGCCCATAGATATCCGCAGCGTCATAGGCAGTGCGAACCGTTACCGACCTTTAAGGAAAGTGTCATTATGGGAGGGTGGAGGGAGGTTGGGCCTCCGGATCTCAACCGCTCACCGTACGAATCGCGGTAGCTAAGCTACTACTCAGACGCCGTTTTTCTGCGAGAGCGTTGTACTTCCCCGAGCGAGCTGGCTTATTCATGTTATAGATATAGATAATATGCCATTCTTGACAAAGTATTCGTTTGCAGCGTGGCTCTACCACTACAACAATATTAAGGATTTAATCAGCTGTTTACATGAAGCTCATTCTAATCACTGCATCGCTCTAACAAAATGTGGGGCGGTCGAATAGATTGTAGTTTCAGGCATGCACTTTTGACAGCGTGATCTTCCGCATTCCTCTCTAGGTGCGCTAGCTAACGTAGTATACGTGCCTTGTTTTCTCCTATTATTTGGGTATCAGTCACGTAATTTTCAATACTAGCATTTTTCAGGATTCTCCAGTTTTCATCTGGTCTTTCTTTCGGCTTCCAAAAGATCCTCAGTCCAAGAAGTTGAAAGTTTTGCAATTAATCGCCTTTGATGCATAATACTCGCTGGAAATGCGTTGCTAATATGAAGGAAAAGGACAAAAAACCAATTCGATTAATAAAGGGGCCTGTCCCGTACCAATCAAGCCACATTATCAGCGTTTAACCCTTGCCATGAAGCAATTATCTATCGGGCCGGTCGTTACCGTCTAATGGTTAAAGTTAACCGTTGGTTCAATTTGACGCACGCGATCGGATTCAGTTTAAACAGTTCCGTTTTAACTGCGTTTGTTTGTTGTTGCGGTTTGTGAACAAAGGGTTATTGACTATCTGGTTAGTAGTTGGTAACAAAGTTTTAAACTGAAGTTCTAGAGGATCTGGATCGATTATCGCGATCAACTTCTAATGGATCTCTTAATAGGGTTTTTCAGATTTTTTTTTTTAATTTTAGTTGATCCATCTCTTAACGAGTTATAGAGAGAGCTATGATCGGAGTATCTCTGATAGATATGATTCGGAATGAACAAATACCCCAGAGAACTAAATTACCGACATAACCTTTCGAATTAGCAAACTAAAGTGGCAATGGGCTGGTCACGTTTGTCGGAGATCCGACAATCGTGGGAGCAAACGAGTGCTGGAGTAGAGACCGCGTCTCAGTAAACGTAGTGTTGGACGCCCCCGGCTGGATAGTGCGACGATCTGCGCAGAGTGTCTGGTACAAACTGGATGCGTGAAGCCGAATATTGGGCTAGGTGGCGCTTCTTAGGGTAGGCTTATATCCAGCAGTGGACTGCCGCAGGTTGTTGATTTATTGATTGATCTCTTCATAAGGTTACTTAAAATTTATTTTATTTTTTGTTTTGTATTATCTTTGTATTATATGTATATTCTGGCATAAGAAAGTGCATTTAAGTATAATTTTAAAACGAGTCATTATTTTTATTTATTTTTATTTAATACTTTATTGTACAAAAAACAGGAAATACAAGAATTAAAAGGAAAGAAGATGTACACGGGCGAGCTTAAATAAAAATTGAGTTTTCCTCCAGCAAACCCAGGAGTGAAAGAGAGATAAGAAAAGCTGTGAGGATAGAAATAAAACTAATAAGATTATATACAGGTTTCTGTCCTTCTTGTTTTAAATGCTAGCCTTTTGGTTAGAATGCTGGGCCTACAATCATTGAGCTGATAATCAAGGGGTATAAAAGTATCCGTGTCAACCTCTATGGGGATCGACCCATTAACAAAGACTTATTTAACTTACATAGACTTATAGAACAAAATAATTGTATTTGTTTGTTAACTGTTCTTACTAATATATCAAATATTGTGGTTGCGGATAAAACCAAATCAAAGGCATATTTGGTAACCTCATAAAAGCCGAAACAGACAAGATAATAGATCTTAAGAAGATCTAAGATCTTAAAGAAGATAAATGGATCTGGCACACGAGGTAACTGACATGGGGATGTTATGTTCACTGGAATATCGTTAGTTGTGTCTGCGAATGGCTTAGTTCCAGCTGGTTTAATTAACGATCTTGACCAGTTGGAATTCGGAAACCATGCTCTGGTGACTTGGCATTCAGAAGGCGGTGGTGCTCGACATAGCCCCAATATTATAGTAATTATTATGGTGATCTATCAGCAGAATAGACAACCGTGAATCCAGCGGTGTCACGGTTGTCTATGGAGGGCGTTGATTGCTTGCTCGTTTGCCCTCCTATCCCGTAACAAAAAGAATACACCTTGAGATGAGATTAACAATTGGATCTTTCATGGAATATATAAAGTAATTAAAAATCTTCAAAGACAACCAATTGGCTCAGCATCGGGGCAAGTCCATGGCAACAATGGTCGCGAGTTCAATCCCCGCATCGGAATAATATACATCGGAACAATATATGGCCTAGAGATATTTATTTCGAGTCTGGTAACCCCGATCCGCACTGAACAAGCGTGGTGAGTTAACGTCCGTTCCTCCAGAAATGGGGAGGCCCGTGCTCAGCAGTGGGACATATATAGGCTGTGAAACACAAATTAAAATTCTACAAACTAATCAATTATTTAAACACACTGAACTTACATGTTCAAACGTAATAGTTCTTATACGTTCACAACCGCATTTTGTAACGATGGGGCGTATAAATAAATTTCACCATGGCAGTTTCATATTTACCGTGGCTCGTATTAAACAACTATTTCAGTTATTGTGTCAATATTAGTGGAAAGCCACGGGACCGTTGTGTGTAAATATCGCCACAGCATATATGGAACGCGGATGTAAGGTTGATGGAAGCGACAAAAGGAATAGTAAGATTCTAAGCAGTAGGGCTATAGAAATGGCATCCGTCTTGATAATAGAAGGGGCAAGCATATGAGCAAACAGTTTACGAAATGAACGTGGACATTTTCAGTAGAGATGCGTGTTATTGCAGTTTTGTCTCTCAAGCCACTTGAATGATGTAATGTAGTAGAATAAGTTGCAAAATTTTTCTTTTCAACTAATAAAATTACTATACGTGATAGCTTTTTACTATTTCGGAGAAGAATTAAAGAACATTTCCTTTCAGTATAAAATATTTATGTGTATATATATATATATATATATATATATATATATATATATATATATATATATATATATATATATATATATATATATATATATATATATATATTGTACAAATGTGTATCTTCTTTCCTTTTAATACTTGTATGTTCGTGTTTTGTGTACAATAAAGTATTAAATAAATAAAATATTAAATAAATAAAACCTTCTTACATAAGACGGGCACATTTTTCTTCGTGGATTTTTTTTTCGTGTATCTTACCAAAGTAAGTTCACTTTGGTAAGATCCGTGAAAAACAAATGAGAAATATAATATTGTGGGTTTATTAAAAAATTGAAAAATACACAATAACTGGTTTAATTCTCGCCGAAAAAAGGCTGTCAACAAAATCCTCTATATCATAACTTATTAGTCGTCTTTCATTCACCCTCTCTATGTGCCCAAACTATACCTTTCTCAACTTTTGTCATGGCACTTTTTTGTGTGTATTGTAGTGGTACAGTCACGCTACAGACGAATACTTTGTCAAGAAAGGCATATTATAGTCTGTAGCATGAATGGGCCGGCTCGCCCGGGGAAGTACCACACTCCCGCAGAAAACCGTCGTCTAAGTGGTATAGCTTAGCTACCACGCTTCGTCCGGTGAGCGGTTGCGTTCCGGAGGACCAACTCCTCTCCCTCCCCCTTGTCATAATAACACTTTCGTTAAAGGCTGGCAACGCTTCTGCACAGCCTATTGCTTTCCATCAGGTGACACGCTTGCTCGTTTGTCTTCGAATCCTATAAAAAAAAATCATTTCCATTTAAAATGTATCCATGTTATTCATTGTAGCGACTTCCCCAGACGATATTATTACGTCCCAAGTCAACTGTTAAGAATTTTTAATAACCAACCTTCGTAGATATTTTCCACTGATAAAAAGTCACATGCCGTGTATTTAAAATATTTATTAGCCGTACGTTATGGGGCGTTTGTTTTCGGTAGGTCGAGGTCATTGTACTACGAGTTAATAAAAGAACATACATCGGGAAAGGACAATATTGAATGAACATTTTTTTTAAAACCTATTTACAATATAAACAAAAAAGCAAAAACGTAGTAAACCGCAAAATAAAAACTTACCACCAAAGCCAAAGAAACTTATAATGTACATACATGACCACTGTACCTGAAGATGCCTCGTGTTGGGGCGAAACACGTGTCGTTTACAAGATGGAAAAGTGGTAATGTGTGTTTGGTGTTGTGTATAGTGGTTGGTGGGTGGAGAGTTAATGGCCGATTTTCGGTAAGTTTTTGGTTTAAGTTCCAAATAAATCCACTTCATCCAGCACAAAAAACACACATTATTAATTTTCTGTTATTGTTTTGCTTGTCGCGGATCTTAGCTAAGTAAAACCTTTGACTGTCCACATAATGTACATACAAACGGTCACACCTGTTTCGCGTAGTTGTAGGCAGAGACCACAGATCTCCATCTGCTACGATCTCGGCATACTTTCCTTGCTTCCTCCACACTCATCACTCTCATGCAAGCTCGCCGGTTAAGGCTACTCCTGACCTGGCCTTTCTTAAAAACTTCGGCAATTTGGTTAAGGTATGTTTTCCGTGGTCTTCCCATAATATGGGTATCTTAAAAGTAAAGTCTAATAGATAAATCCGATGACCATCTCAGCACTAAAAGAAGTAGTCCACCTCTCAGACGATATTGTCTGCGAGGTTGTCTACTTCAGCGAGTGGCACAGAATTCTGAAGCTAGCGTCAATATTTAGACCAAATATTTTTTTAAAAACAAAACCCAAACTTCTTTTCTTCATAAGAGTTATAGAATTACATTTATATCCCTTTATATTAGACTTGATTAAAAGATTAAATTATATAAATAAATTTGTTCGTAAAAATTAATTCTGATTTTAACGGTGTATATTTTTTTCTATAAAGGAGGAGAAAATAAGAGAACCACAGAGAGCGTTGCCAGTGCATCTGAGGGAGTAAATCAAAACACCCTCGAAAATCGAACCCAACCCCCGGCCGGGCATCTTCACGAGAATTGATGAGGACGATAAATCAGCGAACGGCATTCTTTCGGCCTCGTACAGCGTACGCCCAAACACTTGACTAATACGGATTTATGGTACGCCGCGTTATTCGGGGACGCGTACATAGTAAGGTGACATAAAAATCGCAGTTATATGCCACGAAGTGAACTGAGGAACGTTCTACGCTGCACTTCATCTCTAGAACGAAAACGGTATTACAAGTAACCAAGTTCCAACTTCTAGAAACGCGACAGTGCACTACTGGACATAGGCCTCTCCCAAGAAGCGATCCTAGCTCGATCTTCGGCTGGCAGAAACTGTATCACGCATCCAGTTTCTGCCAGCTGCCCTGTGCAGATCGTCGCACAATCTAGTCGAAGGGCATCCCACACTACTCCACAGCGATCTCCATTCCAGCACTCGTCTGCTTTAGCGGTGGTCGAATCTCCAACAAACGTGACCAGCCCATTGGCACTTTTCTATGGGATAAGCCGCCCTTTAAGGAAAGTCATTATGGGATAGGGGGAGGGGCCTCCGGAACTCAACCGCTCACCGTACGAAGCGCGGTAGCTAAGCTACCACTCAGACGCCGGTTTTCTGTGGGAGTGTGGTACTTCCCCGGGCGTGCCGGCATTTTCGTGCTATAGACAAATAATATGCCATTATTAGTGACAAAGTATTCGTCTGCAGCGTGGCTCTACCACTTCTGAAATAATTTTATATGTTAAATTTAATTTTTATCTACTTCTGTTAGTATTTAAGTACTTGTATATAAAGATGTATCACTAATAATTATTTTTTCTATTCTATATATAATGTGTACGCATTATAATTTAATAAATACCGTGAATGAAGTATGTACTGTAAATTAATATGATATGTTATAAAACTGTATTAAGATGTATGTTATATTTTGGTATACACGTGTGTACGCACATTTTTTTCCGATGAAGCATTAGCCCGGCTCACATTTTACCTATCACTCGCATTTTCCGATCCTCGATAGCTGCTAATGGCGATTTGCACTGATAAAAGAAAATGCGGTAACTGGCAAAATCTACATGTCCCTCTGAGTTACTATATCGTAATTTTGCTATTATACATCATGACATAATTATTAATGGAGTCAGGCGTTACTTTGCGGAAATCCATCTACTAGTAGACTCTACGGAAGACAACCGAAAAGTGATACCTATACCTGAAGATGCCTCGTATTGGGGCGAAACACGTGTCGTTTACAAGATGGAAAAGTGATAATGTGTGTTTGGTGTTGTGTATAGTGGTTGGTGAGTGGAGAGTTGATGGCCGATTTTCGGTAAGTTTTTGGTTTAAGTTCCAAATAAATCCACTAAACCCAACGGAAAAACACACATTATTAATTTTCTGTTATTGTTTTGCTTGTCGTGGATCTTAGCTAAGTAAAACTTTTGACTGTCCATATCATGACATAATTATTGTGGGATAGATTTTATGGGGTAGAGTCGGTTTATATTTTTTTATCATGGGTCACGACTTAAATATCATACTCTAATAGAAATTCTTATTCTAAATATAAGTTTTACGTTTGCATTTCTTTCGATGAATGCTGAGAAAAAAGGTCCAAATTGTCTCTCTTTTTCTTGTCTATCCCATCCTTTTATTTGACCGTTCCCTACGCACTATTCCATTTTCCTAAAAGCAAGGAAAGTATGTGTAAGTCTCTTTGTAATGCAGATGTCTATGAGCATTGGATGTGTCTAATTATGTTATATAAAAAAATATTAATTGACTAAAACAAGACCGACAAAAGTGATTTAATTACATATATTACAATTCAAAAAGTATTGTAGTAGTAGCGTTGTCATGATTGCTGACTGCAATTTGAACATCTTTTTTTCATTGAATCGTAATGTAAGAATATTATATATTTTTTACAGTCCATACTTATATTTATGTCCCACTAATAAGCAGGGGGCATCTCGATTTCTGAAAAATAGACATTTGTCGGAGATCCCGAAAATCGTTGTAGCAAACGAGTGCTGGAGTGGAGACCGCGTCTCGATAAATGTAGTGTGGGCTACCCCCGGCTAGATGGTGCGACAATCTGCACAAAGCGGCTGCCAGAAACAGGATGCGTGAAGCTGAAGATCGAGCTAGGTGGCGTTTCTTGGGGGAAGCCTATATCCAGCAGTGAACTGCCGCGGGCTGTTGATTGATTGATTTATTTTACTATGCTTACCCAAATCACATTGGTGGGACGTTTAGAATCGAAATAAATAGATTATCATAGATATATCCATCGCGATGTGGCATTTGAACTCGTGACTCGTAAGTCCGAAAGCGACTTCGCCAATGAGCAAATTGTAGTAACTGTAACAGTTTGAAATATTTTTTAAGGTTATAAAATTTAAGGTTATAAAATTTAAGGTTATAAAAGCTTAAAAAATAGGTAAATAAAATGCCACTTACTGTGTTTTGCATCAAGACAGTGTAACGCGCATTGTTTTTGTTTTACCGTTTTGACGTATGGCTTCATTCGGCGGCCGTGAAAAATGTGCCAATATATATCTCTCAATTAGAAAGTGTTTCGCGTGCTGAAATATGATTTCATCTGGGTTTTTCGTTCTGGCTTTCAGCTTTTTCATGTCATCCCTTTGCCGGTTGATCGGAATTTATTGACGTCACGTAATGGAATCCATTGCTATAGCCTGGATATGCCGTTAAAATGAATTTATTTGGTTGCCTTTACCAATGATACATTGGGGATGTATCATCAAACAATATTACGACGGCCTAAATATGAAACAACAATAGGTCCAGGAATATTGAGACTCGGAATAAATATCTGTAGGGCTTTACATATTATCTGTCTCCAAGCAGAAACGAATAACTTAGCGGAATCATTCGATACCGCTTCGGGATAGATAGAGCGAGTTTAAGATATATGATTGGATAACCATTTCATATTTTCATGTAGTAGTGTAGTTTAAATAGTCCTTTTACTTGTTAAAATAGCACTAACAGAGCAACTAACGATACAATTAACCTAACTATATATAGATCTGTTTGTTTGTACCGTGTCGCCGCGCCGATGTAATCGAGCGTGACGCCCTCCAGGGGTGAGGGTATGACTGCAGTTAGAATTAGGACAATTTCGCCCAAACAGCCCCGGTAATAGACTAAGCATGTAGTGATTTCTAACATACATACAAATATATAGTCATGCCTGTCTCCCTGTAGGGTTAAGCAGAGACCACAGATCTCCATCCGCTACGATCCCGACACACCTTCCTTGCTTCCTTCACACTCATCCATCTTTTCATCCATCCCTCCTCTCACATTCATTGTAGCGTCGCTTCTCGCCCTCGTGGGACGTGACGTGTGGCGAACCACGACGCCATCATTTTTTAACGAATTAGGTATGATAAGATTCATCATAGTGAATCCTACGAACCGCAAGGGAGAATGGAGTTCAGCCCCAGCAGAGCCCCGCATGCTGAGGTAAGGCGCTATAGTACCCGCGGGAGCCCGATCGCGGGACGGTCGGCACGCTTGCGACTAAGCTTGCCCCTAGTCACGCATCCTTTGGCACGGCAGACTGTGGATTGGCGGAGAGGAAGGGATAAGGATAGAAAAAAGGTAAGAGCAGGGAAAGAAAAGATGGATTTAGACAGGATGATAGGGATATGATACTACCGCAACGGAAGACAAGGAGTGATACGGAGTAGCTCGGGAGGTCGGGGTCGCGTACCAGCAGGCAAAGATAATCCCTGACTTAAAATGCATGACAAAGAATATATTATATTTCTTCTTTGTTTTTGCCGAACACAAAAGACGTTAATAGCGAATACTCCACGCTAGTTGTATGAAATCAATAATATACCAATCGATCACCCGACCCCCATAGCTACCGGGTTTAGCATTGCACCTTGGCACGCCAAATAGAAATCAGTCGGGGCCGCACGCCTCAATCATTGGTGCCCATTTATTACGCATACTAATCACTACCTGGAAGAAGTTACACAGAACAATCTTTACACAGAACAATTAATAGACAGTTAAATTAAAAAAAAAAAACTCAATAGCACACTTATTGACAGGAATAAAGTGTATGTAGGACGTATACAATTTTTATATTTGTTTAAAAGGACAATTTTTGGAGCAAAATACAATTTTTTTTTTCTGAAATAAAATATGAAAATGTACAGCATAAATTACATTTCTTCCATATATATATATATATATATATATATATATATATATATATATATATATATATATATATATATATATATATATATATATATATATATATATATATATATATGCTATGTGATTTTGCTCTTAAAATTAAAAATTGTAAAATCGCTCTGTTTCATTGCTTATCTTTATTTATATCTCATCAGACATATATTATTATTTTCAAATTTGTGATAATTTATTAATGTATTATATTTTAATGTTTTTTAAATGTAAAATATATTTTTATAAAAATTTGTAATTTTTCTAACACTAGATTACAAGAAAGATTGTTACTAACGATATACGGGCTAGTCCTGAAATAAAGTTTAATTATTATTATTATATAATACATAATATATATAGCCGCGAGGTCTAGTGCCTTCCACTCTGCCTTGAATAACAAGACGTTCAATGGACTGGCCTTAGTGTCTTGAAACTTGGCCTAAGAAAGCAAGAGTTAAGGTTTGTACTACAGCAGATAACCGTTGCTTGATGTCGAGTTCTTTTCTTTATGGCACAGGAGGGCAAACGAGCAAGTCGGTCGCCTGATGGAAAACGATCAACGCCGCCCATAGACAACCGCGATACCGCAGGAGTTACGGAAGCGTTGCCGACCTTTTAGGTATGTGTAGGCTTGTTTTTTGAAAGATGCCAATGTCGTATCGGTTCGAAAAGACCGCTGAAGGTATCTGGTTCCACAGAATAGTGATGCGTGGAAAGAAAAATCTCTAAGTATCAAGACAATAAAAAAAACCAAGCATATATATTTTTTTAACTTTCAATTCCACAAACTTAAGTTATAAGTACATATAATCTAGCTGGGAATATAATACTGACTGTACCTTAACCATAACTTAGCTGGCTTAACCATCGACAGTCGAACAAGGCAAACAGACGAAGATGTATCACACCCGAGGCTGCTGTTATAGGACCATAATATCTTACTATGTACACAGGTCACTGGAAGTTGTGCAACAATTACAAGTTGCACGCTGTAAGGTTTTCGGCTGAAACAAAGGGGACATTGTCGTGTATTTGACGGATAACGCCTGCGGTAGACTGTACAGAAATGTATTTATAGACAGGGCCGCATCAACGCTGAAGAATAATTATTCAAATGTAATAGAGTAATATTCCAGACATGGTACGGTCGGCAGATAAGTTTCGAATTTAATATGCATATATAATATTTTGTATAAACAATATAAAGTATTTAGTATAAACATATTCATTTATTTATAAAGGGATACCTAGATCGTTTGGACACACAGAGAGGATGGATGGAAGTCGTCTTCCATTCGGCAAAAGAAATTTAACGTAAAACGCGCCTACCTGGGGTGGACCGAGGGCCGTCGCCTGGTCGGTCGTGCTAGGTACCGCTGGAGTGATGCCGTAGAGAGACTTGAAGGAGTTCCAAGTCGAGAACTGGCAAACGGTGGCGCAAGATCGGTCCAAGTGACGACTCTTGTTTGCACACACACACACACACACTCTCGCAGAAAACCGGCTTCTGAGTGGTAGCTTAGCTACTGCGCTTCGTCTGGTGAGTAGTTAAATTCTGTGGGCCAACAACCCCCCCCCCTCCTTCCAATACACTTTCCTTAAAGGCCTACACTGTTTACGGGACTGCGGATGTTTATGGGCGGCGTTCATTGCTTCCCATCAGATGACACGCCTGCTTGTTTGCCTTCCTATACCATAAAAAAAAATGTCAATCCACCATCAGTCATTACTGCCATTAAGTAATGATGCTCTGGCTGAAGAAGAAATGGCGAATGGCTCTTTCAAAAATGGCTCTTTGTTTTTTAAATATTCATTGATATCTGAAACTGGTGTCACTGCTGACGCTACAAGAAATATTATCGAGGCCGATCTCTCGGCAAAAATATGATTATCTCCGACCGCATTACTAGCAAATGAGATACAAGATACACCCGAGGACGGCTCCGGTATACGGGGAATCATCATTTGTTACGTTCTCTCCATGAGTGGGGGGCTTATTTGGCTGTTTATTTAAAATGTGCTCCATGCTTACGGGAACCGTATAAACGTGTTAGCGGAAACGTGGATGAGGCATTCGTCATACCAGCTCGGCTCTTGACGTGCAAGTTAAACATTATATTTCAGAATGTACAATATTTCCTCTGTTTAGTTTACTTCTAATTATCATTTCTATTCGGCCAGTTACTTCCTAAACTTGCCGTATATATTAAAAAAAAAATTGTTTTTCTTTTTTGTAATTAAATATGTTTTTTTCTCTTTAATGTCAATTTGTTATATCCATTATGCCAGTGTCAAGTAAAATACAATAATATCAAGCCTCTTGAAATATAATTAGTCAGCTTGTCACGTTACGTTTTGATAAAATGGTTTCTATTCTACCAAAACCTTCTACGGATTTTTTTAGTCCACTTAAAAATTCACGACACACCCATTTATTTCATATCACTTCACTTATACGCCTTAATCGAACAATTTTGGTTTATATATTCACGCCTATCCCCCGCAGGGGTTGGCAGAGACCACAGAGCTCCGCTACCATTCATCGCAGCGAAACGGCTCTTTATTGGTCGCTTCTCGCCCTTGTGAGAATCAAGACGTGACGGGTGGCGGACCACGTCGCCGTCATTTTTCAACAAATTAGGTATATTAATTCGTCTTAGTGACTCCCACGAGCCGCAAGGGAGGATGGAGGTCAGCTCCAGCAGAGCCCCGCATGCTGAGGTAAGGCACCATAGTACCCGAGGGAGCCCGATCCCGGGACGGTTGGCATGCTTGCGATTAAGCTCGCCCTTAGCCACGCATCCTTTGGTACGGCAGACCGTGGATTGGCGGAGAGGAAAGGAAAGGATAGAGAAGAAAGGAAAGGGCAGGAAAGGAAATGCGGGGGGGTTACCGGACTCGGAATAAATATTTATAAATCCATATATATATATATATATATTTATTCAGATGCGGGAATCGAACCCGCAACCATTGACTCGGTAGGCGGAGGGCCCCGCCACTGAGCCAATCGGTCGTTAATCGAACAATATAACTAATAATAAGGCAAGTTTATAAAAATGAAATAAAAACACAACGTCGCTGATGTAAGTTGGCGGGAAAAGTCCTAAAGGTGTTGTACACATCACATAATGATGATGTACACATTGTTAGTTTTATTTTTAATTGTAATAATAGTTTTTATTCAGCCAGTTACATCTTAACTTGCAATCATAAAAAAAAAAATACACAGAACCCGAAACTTCGCCACTAAATCGGTTTAATTATTGGTAGAAAAATTATATTTAATTGTAATGATTTTTAGTTTTTATTTAGTCAGTTACTACTTAATGTACAGACATAAAAAAAATATTACACTGAACACTAGATTTCGCCACTGAATCGGATCAATTATCGGTATTATGAAGGTATTTATTAATCTATACAAACAAACAGTATATACACTGCCCTTTTTAGTTCGGACTGTCACAAATCATTCTTTTCCACTCTAGATATTCACAAAGGAAAAAAATGCACAACTCAAGAGTATTCAATCTTTCAACCAACATAATTATCATCAGATATCTACACCGAGATGGAACGCAGATGTAGTATGACTAGATGAGACATTTTTGAATTCAAGCGTACTTCGTGGAATCTATTTATATTATCATATAAATGATACCCTATGTATCATAAAGTCTTCGACCAGTGTGTCCTACCTATACTCTCTTACGGCGTCGAAATGTGAACGCTGACAGTCCGTCTGCTTCACAAGCTCAAAGTCGCTCAGAGAGCTATGGAGACAGCTATGCTAGTTTCTCTGTTAGATATGATTCGGAATGAAAAAATCCGGAATTGTTGTAGAACTGTGCTTAGCAGTCGTACTGTGCTTAGTAGTCGTTTAGATCATCCCTCGACTAGTTGAAGTAACGATTTACACAGGGTGGCTGGCATAGATAAGATGAGTGTAGTCGAAGACAGGATCAGATGGTGCGTCTACGTTATGGACTATCGCCTTCTGCATTTCGTACAACATTTACAGGAAGAAATGTCACCATATTCTATGCCGGGAACCACAGAGCAATGTGATAAGGAGTACAATAATTGACGCATCTAGCGAATACAACAGCATCCTCAAACCTCCCTTGAAGGGAGGCGAGTTGGGGGGTTAAACAGGGGGTTTGTCTCTTGAAAAAGTCTCAATAACTCGTCAGCGCGGTACACACCGAATGACATCGTTAGTGGAAGTGGTACGAAGAAAAGGCGCACTATCTACTTACCGTGGCGTCGCGATACCTATTGGTCGCGTATACTGTCGATCCCGGTCTTATATACAGGGTGTAGATAAATTATTTAGTTACAATGCTAAAAATTTAAATGTAATGTTTTGAATCAATCTGTAACTTAATATTTGGTATTTTATTTTCAAAGCGAAGTTCGATTCCCGCATCGGAATAAATATATATATGGATTTATAAATATTTATTCCGAGTCTGGTAACACTCCCCCAATCCGCATTTACGTTTCTGCCTTTTCCTTTCTTCTATATCCTTTCCCTTTCTCTCCGCCAATCCACGGTCTGCCGTGCCAATGGATGTGTGGCCAGGGGCGAGCCTAGTCGCAAGCGTGCCGACCGTCCCGGGATCGGGCTCCCCCGGGTACTATGGTGCCTTACCTCAGCACGCAGGGCTCGACAAAGCTGACCTTAATGGAGAGCCGTTTTTTATAGGATAGGAGGGCAAACGAGCAAGCGTTTCCCCTGATGGAAAGCAATAAACGCCGCCCATGGACAACGGCGACACCGCAAGAGTCGCGGAAGCGTTGCCGGCCCTTTAGGTATGTATAGGCTTGTTTTTTGAAGGTTCCAATGTCGTAACGGTTCGGAAAGATTGCCGAGGCTATCTGATTCCACAAACTGGTGGTGCGTGGAAAGAAGTTACGGGTGAAACGCACCGTAGTAGATCGCCACTCATCCAGATGGTGGGGATGAAATTTTCTCTACGGCGAGTTGTGCGGTTGTGGAATTCGGCGGCGGGAATTATTCCAAACAATTCCTCGGAGCACTCCCCATGATAGAAGCGATAAAAAATGCTGAGAGATGAGACATCTTTCCGCGGCGCTAGAGAATCAAGCCGATCGGTGAGATCAAGCCGTTTCGCTACGATGAATGGTAGCGGATGGAGCTCTGTGGTCTCTGCCAACCCCTGCGGGGGTTAGGCGTGAAAATATAAAAAAATATTTTCAAGTAATCTAAAACCTTAGGCGTATAATCAACATAAATAAATTAAGACTAAAATAGCATGGGTCACTTCTCAAGCGATAGACTTAGGGGGCTGACAGAAACTGGATGCCTTTGTTAGGCGGTTGTAAAGCGATATTCTTTGAATGTTTGCTTTAATCACAAAGGTAAGCGACACGCAAAATTCGTAACGTTATTAAAAACTCGAAAGTAGTTAAGAATATCGGAATGATAAGGAATATTTTTGAATTTACGATCACAGAATAGAAATTAAAAAATCTATCACGATGATGAATGATATAAATTATAGTATGGATAATTCAGAAGGAATCAGAAGAAATTATCACACATTCCTTTTTTTAGTGCCTTTCAACTAGCGAAGCTGTCGAACTATACATGTATGTGTGTATCATACATACATATCGTCACGCCTGTCTCCCGTAGGGGTAGGCAGAGACCACAGACCTCCATCCGCTACGATCTCAGCATACTTTCCTTGCTTCCTCCACACTCATCACTCTTCTCATGCAAGCCTACCGATTAAGGGTACTCTTGACCTGGTCTTTCTTAAAACTATACAAATTTTATAATATAAAATATAAAATAATTTAAAATAATTATGTGTTTTAAAATAAATTTATTGTGTTGAAAAATACAGTCGTCTGAGACGTCTTAAAAATAAAAAATCGATACGTAAAGAAAATTGTAAAGCAATAAATTTACATTTTTTCATATAGCTTATTGGGTGAAACGCGGTAGGTTATATATAGTTTTATAAAAAAAATCAAGTCTTTTTCGTTCTGTCGCTCAGCGTAAAAGAACGTTTCAACATGAGGCGGTTTAGTCGAGTTTATGCCCATCCAAATTAGTTTTCATAAATAATATCATAATCATTTCTAAACACTCTGTATATAAGTATTGGCTCGATTTTAATAACGACCTTCTACAAAATAAAATCGCGACTATGTTCATTTGATAGACGGTCTGCTGGCGGAATAATGAGGATCTTTAGATTTTACACTTAATCCTCATTACTATAACGTCTAAAATAGAAAAACCGATGCCGCAAACTCAATAGTCAAGATACACTCGAGCCGACCCGTGATCACGCATCACTACGTCGAAGTGCCGAACCCGGTATGAATTCGAAGTTTGATTTTTAAAATTTCCAATTTCAAGCTCGTGCTTGACTTGACGTTTTCAAATGGAAATCTCGAATCGTTCGACTTGTATGCTGACAGGTAAGGCGAACTTTAATAAGAGAGTTGTGGGTTTATTTTTTTTTATGGTGACAGATAAAGGTTTATTGGGCTCATATGTATTATAATATAACATTTTACTTTCTATTATTTAAATAAATAAAAAAAAATTAAAATAATAGCTTATACTTTAATAAGTAATCACAACAATTATTTCTTCTCTACGAATTTTAGTACTTCTAGTACTTAATGCCGGAAGCCATTCTCTACTAGTGAATCTTTGAGTAGATGGAAAAAAATTTTACGTACTTTTTACGTTTTACGTAGTAGTTACTTTCTTTTTCTCTAGGTCCCAATTCCCTCTGGTGGGGAATAGCACAGACACGACGCTTCTCCATCTCGTTCTGTCGGAAGTCATACCTGGCCTAGCCATGCCTAGATTCATCCTTTTTGGGATAGGATCGGTTTTTCTCTCTATTCGGTTTCGAAACAAAAGATTTTTTCCGTTTGTTAGCCCCCCGCAAAACTCCCATATTACTGGAGGAAGAGTCATGTAGGATTCGAAAAAACGCCGAGATAGAAGACCTGGTGCACCAGCCAAACATTATAGGCGAGATTAAGGCATATCGACTTCATTGGCTCGGTTACCTTGAGCGAATAGGCGAGGATCGGAGTGTGAAGACCACTTGGTCGATCCAAATATCGCTGGAGAGATCAGGTGGATGCTGACCCGTGCGAACTTCAAGCCAGCAATTGGCAAGAATTAGCACAAGACAGGGACAGATGGAGGACTCTCGTTTCGGAGGCCAAGATCCACTTCTGAGTCACTGAGCCAGTGAGTGAGTAAATAGTACTCGATCGCCACTCTAGATGGTAGAGTTAAAACTTTTCTTTCACCAAGCTTATCCAATGCAGATCAGCGGGATAACCGGGCTCGAAATAATTATCTGTAGGCCGTACTTATATTTTTCCTAATGCAAGGATCGTACTTGCGACCGTCGACTTAGTAGGCGGGGGCCCCATTGAGCCAATTGTGGCGAGGTTTGTATTGGTAGAACAAAGCATTAGATTTATTGTAAGTTTCGCAAGGTATGCTTGCAAAATGAAGAATCATTCCCATCCCCTAACCCTCCCGTACCGTACACTCTCCTTAAAGGTCGGCAACGCTTCCGCACTGCCTATGGCGGTGCAGATATCTATGGGCGGCGTTGATTGCTTTCCATCAGGCGACACGACTGCTCGTTTGCCTTCCTATCCTATAAAAAAAAGAAAAAAGGCAACTATATAACAAAGTGGCGGTTAATTGTTACCAAGAAGGTATATATTAGTTTTATTTTAATAAAGAACCTTATTTCACGTCATTGTGTCTAACAACGTAGCTACGATAACCCCATTTACTTACAAAACAAACATATAGATAATTGCTAGAAGTGATATATAAAATAAAAATATATAAAAATAATAAAGAATCAACTTGTAACAAGAAAAAAAAATGTGCCCGACATAGACTTCTGAATTAGTAAAGTTCCGAAAACCGCTGGATCCACTCTCCACTCCAGCACTCGTTTGCTGGAGTGGAGACCGCGTCTCGGCAAACGTAGTGTGGGACGCCCCCCGGTTAGATGGTGCGACGATCTCCGCAGGGCGGCTGGCAGAAACAAGATGCGTGAAGTCCAAGGACCTCCCGAAATCAACCGCTCAACAACGAAGCGCGGTAGCTAAGCTACCACTCAGACGCCGGTTTTCTGCGGGAGTGTGGCATTTCCAGGCGAGACGGCCTATTCATACTACCGACAAATATTATCCCATTTTTGACAAAATATTCGTCTGCAGCGTGGCTCTACTACTACTGAAAGATAATATCCAAGCACAACCATTACTAGCTTGGATGAAAATGTTAACAAGAATTCTTCTAACATTTAAAACATTCCTAATCTTCTCTCGACTTATATAAGTCGAACTTTCAAAAATAAAATAAATCACTTCTAGCATTTTTATATTTCTTCGAAAAGTACTCTAGAATTAAGTTTTTATTCCATATAAGTGATATGAAGAATGGTGGATTGACTTGACCTTGGCACCGTAACCCACGACTCCACTTGCCATGCAACTGGTTCATGCTTTATAATCAAAGATAATGGGGTTGAAATATTTACATTTAAAGATCCTTAAGAAATCTTTGCTTGAAACCTTCTACGGTTGTTTAGTTCTTTGCTAGAAGATACTACGAGTTAGAGGCGAGATCAAAACCAAGTCTCCTCATAAAGGCTGCCTACGCATATGTAATGTCTATGGCGTTGTAGATGTATGCGGTGATGATAGCTTTCTATCATATTTTTTTTATGGGAAGGCAAACGAACAGGCGTATCACCTGATGATAAGCTATCAACGCCACCCATAGATATCCGCAGCGAGATAGGCAGAGCGGAAGCGTTTCCGACTTTACGAAAAGTGTTATAATGGTAGGCGACGGGAGAGGGGAGGAGGAGCGGAGGAGGAGCGGAGAGGAGGAGGAAGGGAGGGGAGGAGGGGTGGTAGGGGGAGGGGAGGATGGGTGGTAGGGGGAGGGAGGAGGGGTGGTCGGGGGAGGGGAGGAGGGGTGGTGGGGAGAGGGGAGGAGTAGGGAGGGGAGAGGGGAGGAGTAGGGAGGGGAGGAGGGGGTTGGGCCTCCAGAACTCAACCGCTTACCAGTTACCACTCAGACGCCAGTTTTGTGCGGGTTCCGGTTATCATGAGCCACACTTGCCCATTTTTACTCCCTATCCCATATATAAATATAAAGTGAGAGAGAGATATATATAAATATAAATATAAAGAGCTCGTGAGATGCTCTGTTCTTGATAAATATTAATAAATTAATGGTTTCGCAAACTTCAATAACGACATTGTTCTTCCATAACGTATGTGATATTGGAGGGAGGATCTGACAAGGATATTTTGGACCAGGCCACCCCACCCGCGGCTGTAGCGCCTTTAATAACTTTTATGATGTGTTAACATAAAAAAAAAATTATTTTACCAGACTACGGGGGAAGACTAAAGTTCTTGCATTAGCCTAGCATTAGCATGCTTCCAGCATTATATAGTCATAAATGATAAACCACGAATCATAGATAAAATATTTGTACCATACATACATACACATCATCACACCTGTCTCCCGTAGGCAGAGACTACAGATATCTATCTGCTACGATCTCTTCACACTTTTTTTCTTCATCCACACTCATCGTCCTTTTCATACAAGTTCGCCGATTAAGGATACTTTTGATCTGGCCTTTCTTACGAACTTCAGCAATTTGGTAAAGGTATGTTCTCGTTGGTCTTCCCCTACCGACCCTTCCATCTGCATCCGCAACGAAAATTTCCTTTATCACTCGTCTTTCATTAATAGTCTCTTTGTGCTCACTAACCATGTAAGCATCCCTTTCTCAAGTTTTGTTAAAACACCTTATTTTTTTACCCTTTTTTAAGAGAAGAATTGTCAGTGTCCATATTTCGGCAAATCTTTATTCTATTAAAAAATTCACAAGCCACGATTCAGAAAGCAAAACATCACAACAGCGCCATTTCAATTATCAAGATAATAAAGGAATTTTTGTTATATATATATATATATATATATATATATATATATATATATATATATATATATATATATATATATATATATATATATATATATATATATATATATATATATATATATATATATATATATATATATATATATATATATATATATATATATATATATTCACGCCTATCCCCCGCAGGGGTTGGCAGAGACCACAGAGCTCCATCCGCTACCAATCTTCGCAGCGAAACGGCTCTCCATTGGTCGCTTCTCGCCCTCGTGAGAATCAGGAAGTGACGGGTGGCGAACCACTTCGCCGTCATTATTCAACAAATTAGGTATATTAATTCGTCTTAGTGAATCCCACGAGCCGCAAGGGAGGATGGAGGTCAGCCCCAGCAGAGCAAATATTTTAATAAAGGTAAATAAGGTAATAAAAGGTATTATGAAAAGAAAATGGAATTACAGTCAATATCGATTCAAAGTTATGTCTTGAATCTGTAATAAAATTCTAGGAATAAATCTAGTTTTCTATTAGTATTACATTAAATGAGGACATGACATAGCGTTTTGACTGTATCCACCATAAACCTAGGTGAACGTTCATTGTATGGCGACTTTCTTAATGTAGAAATAAACAAGCCTTTATTTTTTAGAATATAAAATACAGAAAGGAACACAAGCAGCAATAGCTCAGTAAGTAAGGTTCGGGATTACGATGTAATGTCTTGGGTTCGTATTTCCCATTGGAGTATTGATGTAAACCATTTCCTAGCACAAGCAACTGGGCCTTAATTGGAATGGTTAACAAAAATTGTAATAATAAAAAAACATTGCTAGATTTCTTTAAAAAAGGGAAGAAAGGTGCATATAAATTACTAATAGAACTGGCAGAGGTAGTCTCTTAAAAATAAAATATATAGAGCCTCACTGTAATACTACCTGTATTACAGTGAGGCTCTACCGAGACCAAATGATTATGTGAAACATTCAGGGTCATCCAACTCAAACATACAAAAATTAATTTAAATCTAATAATCTAATAGGTCCATATGCTTAGGTGGTGTTCCATTCAGAAACAAATTCCGGCCGCTGAATTCCACTACCGCATAACTCGGCTCTAATAAAAGTTTCATCCCCACCATCTGGATGAATAACGTTCCAGTACAAACGCACCGTGTGGAACTCCTTGGAGATTGGGCCTCCGGAACTCAACTGTTCACCGGACGAAGCGCGATAGCTAAGCTACCACTCAGACGCCGGTTTTCTACAGGAGTGTTGTACTTCCCCGGGCGAGCCGGCCTATTCACGCTACAGACAAATAATATGCCATTCTTGACAAAGTATTCGTCTGCAGCGTTGCTCTACCAGTGTTGAGTTTTTTCTTTTAGTATTTGTATTTTTTGTCTTTGTAGTATAGTTATATTATAAGCTATCTAATTAGTTAGAAATTTCACTAATGATTTATCGACGTGAGTTCAATTCTAAATACCTTTAGATCATAAAGGAACCATACAAATAACCACAGACAATTTGGTGTTCTGTTGTAATAGTTAACGAGAATTTTAGTAACGTGAATAGCATTGCTAGTCTTCTATTTAAATGTTAAATAGTCTAAACAGAGAAAAACAATCCGTTTGCCGAAAGTGAGACCCCTTGAATGTACGCGACGTTAAAAAACAGAAGTATCGAGCAGATATCGTCTTTCTATCAGCACGCGATTGCGAGGTAGTCGTAAACAAGCGTATACTATCGACTGCAACCGTACTGCGAATACCTGCAGAAATTGATTTACTGCACACTTAGAAAGGCTATCAAAGTATGGAAGAGGATAGCGTTTTTTTATTTTTGAGCGCGATATTTATAAATCTTGTGGCTATTAAATTCAACTACTCCTCGAGTTGATTGTACAATATCATCATCATATAAATTGTTACGTAACACATATGAAAAATCATTTATTTTATGAAACGATAAAAACCTCATTTTGAAATCTCAAAATTCTGGTCAAACAAGCCATTATAACATTTACAAATAAATTGACAAAACGTCCGTAAATGAGTGACAAGAACAGTTAATAGAAAATAGCTGCGCGCGGAAAGAGACAGGACGATATCTAGAAAAGACTACACATTGCTGGAACATTATCGTATTTTGGAATGCTAGAATTTTCGATCGTTTTACCTATTTAATGGGGCGACTGTGCTCGAAAGAAGAGTTTAAAGTTTAATACCAGGAGTTTAGAAGTTTAATACGGAAGAAATTATTTATTAATAGAAGAGAAGAAGTGGAAGTAAAGTGATGAGACGGGAAAATAATAGCCGATTTCATTTTTCCGATCTCCGAACCCCAGCTCGTAACAATATTGTATGTATATATCGACACAAACAAATAGAAAACATTGTAAATGACACATATCAAGAAATAATTATTGTATTTCGGGATCATAAAAAAATACTGTGACGAAGAGACAGAGTCTCGCAACTATATAAATAAAAGAACATTTATTACAGCTTCAAAACTAACTAGTTTTGAGTGATCAGATACAATTTTTTCAGAAAGAAAACTAAGTGGAGCCTTCTAAGTAGTGTCCAGCCCTACTGAATCCTCCTATCGGAGAAAATAATAACTGCTAAATCCTCTTACCAGATTAGGATATTTTCAGTATTAATTTATGCGTCTCCATACTAATTGAGCCACAAAGGAAAATATCCCAGGAATGTCGCAAACCAGTTGCATTCATATCGTCTTATCTTTGTCTATTAAATGGCAAGTATATATTTTTCCTGATAGTGCCATGACAGCTGCGACCTTTCCTTGCAGATTTACGGGCTGAACTAACAACTACAAGGTTTATAGTCGCCTTATTTATGTACGTGGCCCCTTTTTACTTGTTGATTATGGAAAAATGCTAATTATCATGTACTTGCATGCTTCTGAGTTGTCATGATTTTTGTGAAGGTAATCTGAACTAAAATAGATATGAGTTGACTTTTCCCGCCAACTTACATCAGTGACGTTGTGTTTTTATTTCATTTTTATAATATTATATAGTTATGGGTTATATTTTTTAATTATGGTGGCGTATAATACAATATAGTTCGATTAAGGCGTATAAATGAAGTCATATGAAATAAATGCGTGTATCGTGACGTTTTAAATTGACTGAAAAAGTCCATAGCAGGTTTTGGTAAAATAGCCACCATTTTATCAAGATGTAACGTGACAAGCTGATTAGTTACATTGCAAAATATTTGATATTATTGTATTTTACTTGACACTGGCATAAAAGTTATAAATAATTGTACATCAAAGAAAAGAAGAGATATAAGGCAACTATGGCGAGTTTAGTTTTTTCATTTTATTAATTTTTAGCAAGCCATGTGGTATTAAGTAATGATCGCTGCTATTTGTAATATCAAAGGTATTTCATATACGTTGCGTATCTTGTAGAAATAGGAATTAATGAGAAAAAAAGAAGTACTTTTTATTAGCACAGCAGAAGAAAATAGAGGGAAGGAAGTAAAAGTTAAACTCTTCATTTCACTCTGTCGAAAATTAGTGACTATAAAACTCTATCGCTTAACGCTAATATTCTATGTGTCTGCATTCCCAAATCGAGCCAAGTCTGGCCCGTTTGTGTCGTAGCATTGGATTAGCATAGAATTTGACTTATTGGTAAAGCCAAGCCGTTAAAAAATATCGTTTTAAAGGTAGTTGAAAAACATTGTTCTAAAGTTGAAAAATTTTCGATAGTTTTTTTAGCTGTGGTATGAATCGGCAGGTACATATGTACGTCATACATAAAAAAATTCATTCAAAGGAAAGTTTGAAAAAAATATTTTTAAAACCTTGAAACGGTGCTCACGGTGAAATTACTCCGTCATAGTGTTACAACATTAACCCTCCCCAAACCAAACGATTCCCTAAAGAAAAACAAGCCACACGCGAACGCAAGAAGCAAATGTATGGACAATGTTAGGGTGGTCGCAATATTTATCTACCCCTGGACAGTGCTAGGGTTTTATTGGGACAGTGGTCTGGTCACTTCGGAATTTGTGCTATTTATTTATTGTACCGTTGTTCGGCTCGTGACATATGTTGCGTACTGGCGCGTAGAAAAGTGTTCGAAAATATTTTTATTTTTGATTTCATAATACCTTTTTTTTATTAACATTTTCAGCTACATAGAGATCATTTGAGCAACCTATATATATTTTTTTATGGCATAGGAAGGCAAACGAGCAGGCGTGTCATCTGATGGAAAGCAACCAACGCCGTCCATAGACATCCGCAGCGCCATAGGCAGTACGGAAGCGTTGCCGACCTTTAAGGAAAGTGACATTATGGGTGTGGGAGGGGAATGGGAGTGGGAACGGAAGTGGGAGGGGTTGGTGTAGGACCTCCGGAACTCAGACCGCTCACCGGACGAAGCGCGGTAGCTAAGCTACCACTCAGACGCTGATTTTCTGCGGGAGTATGGTACTTCCCCGGCCGAGCCGGCCCATTCATGCTACAGACAAATAATATGCCATTCTTGACAAAGTATTCGTCTGCAGCATGGCTCTACCACGTTGAAAGATTCAAAGAGCTAACCTCGGGTCAAAGTAAAATAACAACATGACAAGGGCTACATACTAAGTTATAGGATTAATGTAAATAAATTTACTAGTATTTTGCACTCGATTGTACATCGGAGTATATTAAACGCCGGAGAAGGCGCTGAGTGCCGCTAGCATTTGGTTTTTATACACCAATACTTTGTCGCATTCTTGCCGACTTTTGTATATTGGGCAATTCAGATCACGGAAGAAATAGAAATGGCATAAACTATTCATATCTACCATTTGAATGAATTCTAATAAAATAAATATAAGAAACCTAATACTTAAATGATAATTACGTATTATTTAAAGAAAGTCTATGGAATGTTTTTATTATTTAATAATAATATAATTTAATATTTTTTTTATGGGATAGGAAGGTAAACGAGCAAGCGCGTTTCCTTAGCGGTAAGCTATCACTACCGCCCATAGATTGCAACACCATACGCATCACAAATGTGTTGTCGGCCTTTAGGTTGTTGGGCCTCCGGAACTCAGACCGCTCACCGTACGAAGCGCGGTAGCTAAGCTACCACTCAGACGCTGGTTTTCTGCAAGATTGTATGATTGTTGATTGATTTGTGTTAAAGTTACAATTGTAAGCCTTCATTATTCTGTCCCTTTCATGTATATGAAGCAGCTGTCTCGTTCTAACAGTTAAACACGACAGCTATAACACTTACTTGTTTGCATCGCTTTTAAAATTCGCCATTGTGCCCGTATGTCTTTTTATTTTAAATTACCTTATTAAAGATATTTATGCTGAAAACTAACTTCATTTAATTTATAATACCAGTTTGGCTTTGACAATTTTCCAATTATATTCACACCCACACACAGCAGAGTACAAATGAGCGATGGCTCATTCTAAACTTCTGCTCATTGAGCAGAAAAATTGTACATTCTCATTCAGGTTTTTACCTCTCTTTTCTACGAAAGTATTAAGAAATTATTCCACAACAATGTAAATATGTAATAAATGACTTATTACACATTGACATTCTTAAAAGTTGGAATTTAATGAATTGTAATACTGTTGTTGTTCTTATTAAGACCATCAGCTCCCGTTGTATTGTCAAACACGTGTTTTTTTTGTAAAAAATAAATAAATATATAATAAAATGAACTAATCTAACTAACTTTGTTGGCGCAGCGATCCAAAATGAATCTTGGCCTCCGAACAGAAAATTTTATAGCCAGTTCTATTATTTCATAGCTCTACATTCCGTGCGTTAAGTCTGTCTCGGAAACTAATAAGCCTACACTAAGCTAATAAATCTCGCATAATGTCGTCTGGCTGGGTTATTGATTCCTGTAATTTGGACTTGTCTCCCGCATTTTCCTGTTGACTGGAATGCAACTTGAAAAATGGATATCTTCAAATTAAGAGTAACATTTCAAGGTGGGATTATTTTTCAGAGATCGGAGATCTTTTTTTTATAATCATCCTTGTGACATACAATGGAGTAACGTACAAATTTTTTGTGGGATATGAGGGCAAACGAGCAGGCGTGTCGCCTGATGGAAAGCAATCAATGCCGCCCATAGATATCCGCAGCGCCATAGGCAGTGCAGAAGAATTTTCTTAAAATAAGAAAGAAAATCAATTTTATCTTGTTACTTTAAAATTTACTCATATGGACTTACGAATTCTGATCATTAGACCGACGATATGTTTATTCCAATGTGAGAATCGAAATTGCGACCATTTTCGAAAGCGGTGAATTCACCACTGAGCTTTTTGATCATCAGCGCTCATTACACTTTCTGGACCGCGGGTTATGGTTTGAATTCCCGCGTTACAATAAGTATTTGTGTTCTCTGCTAGTATTTATTCTGAATTTGGATGTAATACAGAGAATCCTATGAGTGTAAAGTGTTTTTTTTTTTAAATAAATCTGGACATTTATTTAAGTAATAAAAATAATGTCGTCATAGTTTTCATGGCGACAGAATATTACACTCCCGATTAAAATATCGGTTGAATAATTAATACTATCGCAGAATTACATTACCGCAGCTGCAATTGAGAGTGTGAAGTGGACCGATTGCAATAGTGATGTCCCTTACACCACTATTGGTAAATTTATTTGTCGATAATACTCACTATATTTTTTATATATATTTTATATATTCACGCCTATCCCCCGCAGGGGTTGGCAGAGACCACAGAGCTTCATCCGCTACCATTCATCGCAGCGAAACGGCTCTCCATTGGTCGCTTCTCGCCCTCCTGAAAATCTGAACGTCGAACCACGTCGCCGTCATTTTTCAACAAATTAGGTATATTAATTCGTGTTAGTGAACCCCACGAGCCGCACTCATTATCGAATCGAAAGATAATTGAACTGTATGATATGTATATAATAAGAAACTTTATAAGCAGCAATAGCTAAGTTGGAAAGGCCCCGGCTTACAATCGTGTCGTGAATCCATCCTCCATTGGATTATTGATGTAGCCAATTTCCTATTGAAATCAATAAGTTTCAAATTTCCGTATCGCGATAAGTATATAGCTTACAGGTATTTATTTCAATTCTGGATATCCCATCAATCCACTGTGAAAAAGTGTGGTGTGTTAATGTCCATTCCTCCGAAAAGACCCCGTATTAAGCAATTACCCCCATTGCTTAATACGGGGTCTTCATATGTCACCGTAGAAAAATAATACAAAATGTGGTCGAACCAAACTACAGGTTAATGTACCTATCAAAAGGTTTTGACGTAATTTTAGAATTTGATAAACAAAATTTTTGCATATAAATGGTTTCCATAAATTACGTCACATAAATTTCATGATTTTGGACTTATTAGACGTGTATTTGAGTTTTAGCGCTTCAAATTCATGCATGTGATGCCAAAAAGGTTAAGGATCATCCCGCTCTTGTCACTTCATGTTTAACTTTGTTGAATACCTCCCTCCCCCTAAATTATTCCTCCCCGTAATTTATGGATTAACCCTAACATGTAAAGCCCTGCTCTTTTTTTGCTTTACCTATTACCGATCCTCAATGGCTACTTTTTGAGTGCAACAAATAGCGAGCATCCGTGTACATAGCATATGCCTACATTTCGATCGCCTCTATTTGTCTCTTGAAGTCTTCTTTAAATTTCCAAATCCCATAAGCGTATAGAAGGATTTATAAGATGTAATAATAGAGTATTTTAATGTGCAAGGAAAGTTTCATCTTATAGTTTCGATAGTAAGCTATCGATGATTCCCCTCCCTATAGCGATAAATATAATACAACACAGGTTGTTCAATAACGAGTGGCCCATTACCTACGTCGCGAACACGAATTAATGATGATTTTATTCCGCCACTGTTCTGTTTGGCGCCATTTTGAAAGTTTATCGCTTATTGCCTCATTTGTTTTTCTATGCACATAATGTGATACATTTCTATTTATAACTGACATAAGACGATGCTTCTTAATTCTAAATAATTAAAGACCACATAATGGTAGAGTCGAGTTGAGTCAAAAGTCTTTTTTCCACCGACACCAGTGCAAACAGATACCTTCAGCCGATTCGATATTGAAATCTTCAAAAAATAAGCCTACACGTACCTTAAAAGCTAAAAACGCTTCCATAATACCTTTCCTGTTGCTAATATCTATGGGTGGCTTTTATTACTTCATCCATCAGGCGACAAGCTTGCTCGTTTGCTCTCCTACCCCATAAAAAAGAGGAATTGAAGCCCACATGAGAATAAATATATGTATGGCCTACAGCAAAAATGCCCATTTGGTTGATTGTACCTATGAGTTCAATACATCGCGGCAAGGCAAAGAAATATATAATTTTAATATATTAAGAATAATCTATAAGTGCCAACCATGTGATCTGTAGATGTTATACATATATTACGTACGTAATTTAAAAATGTTAAGTTATACTATTATATACATATGATTCACTGGTAGATATGGTTCGGAATGAAAAAATTCGCCAGAGAACCAAAGTCACCGATTATAGCCTTTCGAATAAGCAAACTGATGTGGCAATGGGCTGGTCACGTTTGTCGGAGATCCGACAATCGTTGCAGGAGACGAGTGCTGGAGTGGAGACCGCGTCTTGGCAATCGTAGTGTGTGACGCCCCCCCCGCTAAATGTTACGACGATCCGCGCAGGGCGGCTGGCAGAAACTGGATGCGTGAAGCCGAAGATCGGGCTAGGTGGCGCTTTTTTAGGTGCGCTAGGTGGGGCAGAGGGCGTCCAAAGTGCTTTTCTATTGGGATCGGTCTTGAGCGACGCGCTTCACTTCAGGCCACGTCAACCCGATGGATTTCATCTCGGCCGCTACGGAGCGCTTCCAGGTGTGTTTGGGTCGGCCTCGCTTCCTTTTCCCTTGAGGAGTCCATTCCAGCGCCTGTCTGGGAATGTGATCAGGGTTCCTTCGGAGAGCCTATCCAAGTTCACTTGCGGCGCAAGATTTGAAGTCCAATCGGCGGTTCGTGACAAAGATCCATCAGGCATTCGTTGCATATTTTCTCGGGCCGGGTAATATATTGTATAATAATCTGATCTAAACCCGTGAACCATTGACAGAAAGTGGGGTCTTTGCCACTGAGCTAATTAAGCCACTTCTTTTTAAGACTAATTTTTTCTCAGTTTTAGATATAACGCGTTTTTTATCTATTTAAAATAAGATATAAATGCATGGTTCGGAAAGTTGGACATTAAAACAAAATCTAAGTGGTAAATTGAAAGCTTTTGAAATGTGGATGTACAAAAAAACGCTTAAAATTAAGTGGGCAAATAGAATTACAAATAAATAGTTCTAAAATTAATGAACAAAAATTTAAAAGCAATTAGTAGGGTACGACGATCAAAAGGGCAAAGCAGCATATTTTCGACATATTTATCTAAAACGAGAAAAAGAATTTTATTAAAAGTCACCATTGATAGCACATAAAGAGGAGAAGGTAGAAGAAGCCGCGATAGGATAAGAATTTCGTAGACTAAAAATATACTAAAGACTTGTTGAAATGTGCGAAAACCACAGAAAATTTAATTCACATGACTGAGAGTAGGAATAAATACAGACTTAATATTATATGGACAGTCAAAAGTTTTACTTAGCTAAGATCCGCGACAAGCAAAACAATAACAGAAAATTAATAATGTGTGTTTTTCCGTTGGATTTAGTGGATTTATTTGAAACTTAAACCAAAAACTTACCGGAAATCGGCCATTAACTCTCCACTCACCAACCACTCTACGGAAGACAACCGAAAAGTTTTCGGTTGTCTTCCGTAGAGTCTACTATACCTGAAGATGCCTCGTGTTGGGGCGAAACACGTGTCGTTTACAAGATGGAAAAGTGATAATGTGTGTTTGGTGTTGTGTATAGTGGTTGGTGAGTAGAGAGTTGATGGCCAATTTTCGGTAAGTTTTTGGTTTAAGTTCCAAATAAATCCACTTCATCCAGCACAAAAAAACACACATTATTAATTTTCTGTTATTGTTTTGCTTGTCGCGGATCTTAGCTAAGTAAAACTTTTGACTGTCCATATAGTGATGGATTTCCGCAAAGTAACGCCTGACTCCATTAATAAGACTTAATATTATTTAAATAGACAGAAAATAAGATAATATTGGGTATTCATAACTAACAGACTTATTTCAGAAATGGCAAATTATTTGTGTATTGTATCTATACATTTCGTATCTCTGAGCACACATACAGCAAGAACTTATTTTATATATCGACATACAATTAAGATCGCTATAAGGGAAATCGTTTTTCCTTGAGGGAGACTAGGAATAATAAAACTTAATAGAAATGCTCCCCATTAACAGTTTCGGGCAGTTGTCGATTTGTTTTACTATTCACGTATTTGTAAACACGTGTTTACTATTATAGTTCACATTATTTGAAGTGAATAGTTTAGAAATAGTAGAAATAGAATATTAAATTAAAATATAATACTTCACACACTTTTGTGAGTAAAGTATCTTATTTTTATTTATTAAATAAAATACTTCACATACTCATGTGCGTAAAGTATCTTATTTTTTTTTATATATTTACGCCTATCCCCCGCAGGGGTTGGCAGAGACCACGAGCTCCATCCGCTGCCATTCATTGCAGCGAAACGGCTCGTCATTGGTCGCTTTTCGCCCTCGTGAGAATCAGGACGTGACGGGTGGCGAACCACGTCGCCGTCATTTTCGACAAATTAGGTATATTAAATTCGTCTTTAGTGAATCCCACGAGCCGCAAGGGAGGATGGAGGTCAGCCCCAGCAGAGCCCTGCATGCTGAGGTAAGGCACCATAGTCCCCGGGGGAGCCCGACACCGGGACGATCGGCACGCTTAAGACTAAGCTCGCCCCTAGCCACGCATCCAATGGCACGGCAGACCGTGGATTAGCGGAGAGGAAGGGAAAGGATAGAGAAGAAAGGAAGGGGCAGGAAAGGAAATGTGGATTGGGGGTTTACCAGACTCGGAATAAACATTTAAAACTCCATATTAATATTTATTCCGATGCGGGAATCGAACCCGCGACCATTGACTCCGCGGGCAGAGGGCCCCGCCACTGAGCCAATCGGTCTTCAATAATCGGTATCTTATTTTGATTTATGATATAAAATACTTCACATACTCATGTGCGTAAAGTATCTTATTTTGATTTATTAAATAAAATATTTATACATACTCATGTGCGTAAAGTATCTTACTTTGATTTATTAAATAGAATACTTCACAAACAAACTTCATCCCCACCATCTTAATTAGCGACGATCTAGTTCGGTGCGTTTTTCCCGAAACTTCATTCCACTCTATGAAATTAGCTGCCTTCAGTAACATTTCCGAATTGATACGATATTGGAACCTTCAAAAAAAAACTTACTCATATATCAAACGCCAGCAGCGCATTTATGATATCCATGGTGTTGCAAATATTTTATGGCGATAATTGCTTTCCATCAAGTAACATGCTTACTGGTTTCCCTCACCCATCACATAATAAAAAAATGTACGTAAAGTGTTTACTTTTAATTTATTCATCCTTCATCTCTGTCCTTTAGTTATGATTACTTGAATCATGGCAACCGTTATGAAAAAACACAGGAATGACAAGGATATGGACACCCAGACTGGGAATAAATATCTGTACATCAATTTATTCTGATCCGGGAATCCAACTCACGACTTCTTACTCAGAAAGCAGATACATCGTATTTGGGTTGTCAAATTTATCATCGATGTCAATTACTTTATTTATATAGCTCCTCCATCCTATCCTTTTCTGAAGGAATGGACATATACCCACTACGCTTGTCCAATGCGGATTGGCGGGGTAACCAGACTCGGAATAAATATCCGTAGGCCATACATACGTATAATACCGATGCGGGATTGAATCAGCGACCATTGACTCCGTAAGCGGCAGCCACGCCACTGAGCCAGTTGGTTGTCAAAAAACATGTACGTGCTACAATATGTCGTATAGCTGTTGCAGTCAGTCGCAAGTATGTAGCCGCTACACTGTCAACATTGTCGCGATGTACACGTGCATTACTAGAGAGGTTTGCCCCGAGCGTTTGAAAGTACAGTTTCCGAGAAAAAACATAAAATGTTTTATGCAAGATGTAGTCAAGATATAATATTAAGCGTACAACTTTATTATAAATATTCTTCCCCGCCCATGGATGTTTTTCTCACTTCTCAATTTTTGATGCCACTAAATGGATAACCTTAAAACGAATCTGATGGAATACTTCGTATTAACTTCAAAGCGAATTATAAAATTTTCTCAAACTGCGCAATAAAATCTTTTCTTTCCTTTCATTTCTTCCCATATGTATCGTATGCAACAACAATACAAGCCAATACCATTAGATGGACAACCATGTCTTCTTTACTAAGAAAACCAATCTACAATCCACAGTACACCCTTCATTTCATACACGGTAACACTTTTAAATTTTCACGGAGGTTAATATCCAGCAGTGGACTAATTTGGCTTAATTAATGATAATGATGAAGATCCATACATGTGAATACATATACAATAAGAATATTCTTGACCTGGCCCTCACTAAAAACTTTCGCAATTTGACCAAGGTATGTTGTTCAGGTATATTTTGAGAAAATGCTATTTACAGCGTTTTCACACAGGAAAAAAAATATTGCATATTCGGATCAGAAAAGAATACTACGTAGAATGGTCTGAATCTCACAGCTCTACAACTTATATAACATTTTGTACAGCGTTGAAACTGACTCTTTTTGAGAACTGACTCTTTTTCTCTCTCGGATACAACTTTTTCAGAAATCTTAAAATTTTTTCTTGCTTTGGTAGTAATGTTTTCATTTTACAATTTAGTAAGTTTTCGCGTTTAGCGTCGATATGGTCATTTGCTTCGGACCCATAAATAAAACATAAAAAACCAATCCATTTTACTGTTAACTCATAATTTATATAATAAATATTTTTTTGTTGTTATTTACGAAGCCGACTGTACTTGAAGGTACACCGACCGCGTCCACAATGCAAACAAAAGAACAATCCTGCGGCGCACAAATCTTAATCTTAGCATTCATTATGGCAAGCGAAATGGCGAACCTGAATTTATTCTAGCCAACCTCACACCGACGTGGATTATATGCAGGGGGTAGCCTCATTCGCATCGTTTATTTAAACTGGAAAAATATTAGAGTCCATCTTGTTTTAAATATTTTCACAGACGTTTCATGGAGCAATCTATTTATTTTTCGATAGAGATATTGTATGAAATTAATATGTATACAGAATTCTATTTACAACCTTATGTATAATAACCTTATTTATAGAAGAAGTTACTGCATTTTGTATTTTCGAAACCGTGGAAATGTGGAACCATTTACAACCTACGGTTTTTCCAAGTGATTATGACATAGGGAATTCAAGAACCCATAGACATCCGCAAACCTCCGTTGCGGATGTCTATGGGTGACGGTGATCGCTTACCACCAAGTAACCCGCATGCTTGTTTACCTAATCTGCTTTAAAAATGGTGGGACCCAAAGATTTCTTTCTCCCTTCCATTAGTTCCTTCTTCTTCTCGCTATTTACATCAGGTACTTCAAGTACATCAGGTACTTACACGAAGGTAGGCAACAAATCTGTAGTGTTGTTAGTTCTACGGATGTTGATATGATACGGTGGTTATTTACCAATAGAAGACCGGAGTGCTTTTCCATCCGCTTCCATAAACGTTGACAACCATAGGTAAAGATATGCAGTGGAGATGACTTGGTCAACATTGTATGAGAAAATTCTTAAAGATATTCTTGTATATGGATAAGACAACACATGCAGCAAGCAACCCCCACTGCAATCTCGTCGTGTCTCTACTCCACACAAGCGGGACCGTGCGGTCTCACAATACACCTGGAACAAATGGCAATCGTTCCCGGTACCTAATGAGGGAGAATATTACCCGATCGCCCCGCGGCGTTTTTAATTTTCCCCGAGATCATCTCGCGCGGCCATGTTTTACAGTTCTTAATAAAGCTCGGGATAAATTCGACGCCTTTTGCTTGATGTCTAGATGCTTTGCGCGCACAGTAAGAGAGTTTGGATGAAAGACGACAGGTAAAAGAAATTTACGTTGCGGATGTGAGTGGAAGGGTCAGTAGGGAAGACCAAGGTAACATATCTTGATCAAATTGCCGAAATTCTTAATAAAGGCCAGATCTAAATATGTATGGATGAAGCAATGGAAGTATGCCAGCATCGTAGCAAATGTAGATCGGTGGTCTCTGCCTACCGCTACAAGAAATAGGCGTCGTGATATATATAATGAAAATTTTTAAATAAATCTGTTTTTCTTTCTGATTATACTAATTTTATATTTCATTTGTTCAATCTACAGTGCCACTCCAATTAGCAAACGTTGGTAGCCCATTTAGTACAACGGATGTCTGGTGGGAGAATTAGGTTTTCAACCTTAAGTTAGAGTGAAGTCTGGTGATCGGGACTTTCAGACATGAAGGATCGACCAGAGAGAGATATACATAAATATGGTTTATTGGCAGACTCGGAGTTTGGGTACCCTGCCAATCCGTATTGGACAATTATGGTGGGATAGTATCTATTCGTCTAGAAATGAGGTGGTCCGTGCCCAGCTGTAGGACATAAATTGGGTGTAAAAAATGTGCATAGAATCAATTCATATAAACTTTTATAATCTATTTATTATAAACTTAATTTTGGAGAAAGAAGCTGAGTCCATACTATGCATTCTAAAGATAAAACTACTACACTACGCATGATTTTCCAATAGCAGTAGCAAACAATCTTCGTAAACCAGCCAAACCAGATGGCCGTAGAAGCCGCGGAAGGCCTACGCTAATATGGCTAGATGAAGTCAAGGACGACGTAAAGTAAATCGGTCTGAGGAGCCGGAGAGAAAAGGCTAGACTAAGATCTGACTGGAAAAAATTACTGAATCAAGCTAAGGCCAACCCGCGGCTGTAATGCCTTGAAGTTGGTGATGATGATGATGATACAGCAAACAATAATATTTTTTAAAACTATTCTTAAATAAATACCTTATCACCTGGACAACCCCAAAGATATTTATTTAAGCAGCCATTAATATACTGTAATTCAGTACCATCGATGTAAACCTGTTTTACGCTGATACCGAAGGATCGTATGCGCGTTATGGCGCTTTCATGGTGTTATAAAAACTACTTGTATCTCTATATTTTATGATTATAACTAATAATTATGATGAGTTTCCCCTTCCCATAAGATCGCAGGCGTTTTACGAGACTCTTCTGATGGGAAATATAATCATAGTAATATTGATATAGTATTAGTAACTTTCACTCCATTTTGCCATTAATCTGTAAGTAAAAATATGACTCATTAATAAACTGACCATTTTTAGTTTTTTTTTTATGTCATAGGAAGGCAAACGAGTAGGCGTGTCACCTGATGGAAAGCGACCAACGCCGCCCATAGACATCCGCAACGCTATAGGCAGTGCGGAAGCGTTGTCGACCTTAAAGGAAAGTGAAATTATGGGAATGGGAGTGGGAGGGGGAACGGGAGTGGGAGGGGGAGTGGGAATCGGAGGGGGAGTGGGAAGGGGATGGTTTTGGGCCTCCGGAACTCAGACCGCTCACCGTACGAAGCGCGGTAGACAACCTACCACTCAGACGCCGGTTTTCTGCGGGAGTGCGGTACTTCCCCGGGAGAGCCGGCCCATTCATGCTACAGACAAAGAATATGCCATCCTTGACAAAGTATCCGTCTGCAGCGTGGCTCTACCACTATTAAAATTGTAACTCAAAACAAGAAGCCAATATTTCAAATGTTGATGAAATTTTGCAAGGAGATACCTGAAGATCGGGGGTCAAACATAGGCTGCTCTTTATCCCGAAACAATAGCTCTTACAGGACGAACGATAGTTTTCGCGCAATAAATTGAACTCGATGCGGGCGAAGCCTTTATTTATTTAGCATTATAAAAATAAACATAACTTTTTCATGTTATTTATTTTGAACAATTGCAACAATACAATCAGTTTTTACATTAAATATAATTATTTTTACTATAAAAAATTATGAAAAATAAAAATATTTCACCAGCTTTATTAAAACTAAGTTTCTGTGACAGTTACTATTATTAAATTGCATAAAACGTAATTTATAATTATATTGCTGGTGTGATGTTGTGGTGCTTTCGGAACATGGGACTATTTGGAGTCCTGGATTTTTGTTTGTGGACAACGGGACAGGTGGCCAAAAAAGGGACAGTCCCGTTCAAAACGGGACGTATGGTCACCTTACTCATTATCAATCCAATTTTAAATCTTCCAATATTCAATTTTCACGGCAAGAACGAGCCAGCTCTTCCGAAGAAATACTATACCATCAGTACATTAGCGATAATGTGCAGCATTTTCCTGTTACCGCAATTAGTATGGTGAGTGCAGAAATCTAGAGACCCACACTTACCTCTTTCTTTCACCATCTTCCTCCCATTATTATCATCGTGCACAAAGACAGGCAACTTATATCTGCCCTTAGAGTCGAAGATGTCTTTAGACGGTGATAACTTATCGCAATTTTACTCATTTGCCTACCTACTCCACCTATGTGGACAGTCACTCCATCTATCCGGGAAGCATCCCAAACTTATGTTTGCCAAGATGCTCTCTCCACTCCAGTTCTATTCTTCTTTAATATTTGTTGATATTTTGACAAATGTCATCATTACATCGCCACTTCAGTTTGCTTACTTAAAGGTTTTGTTCATCACTCTGGTTCTCTGGCGGATTTCTTCATTCCGAATCATGATCAAAAGAGAAAGATCGAGCGTAGCCTTCTCCATAGCTCATTTGTAAAACGCCTACATCCAGAAGTATACTCATACTCCTGTATTGATTGTCTGATTGAGATAATTAATGTTATCATAATTCTAATGATCACAAAGCGTCATATTCTAATGAATGCAAAGGACGACCGATTGACTCAGTGGCGGGGCCCTCCGCCCGCAGAGTCAATGGTCGCGTGTTCGATCCCCTCATCGGAATAAATATATGTACGGATTTATAAATATTTATGCCGAGTCTGGTAACCCCCCCCCCCAATCCACATTTCCTTTCCTGCCCTTTCCTTTCTTCTCTATCCTTTCTCTTCCTCTCTGCTAATCCGCGGTCTACCGTGCCAATAGATGCATAGCTAGGGGCGAGCTTAGTCGCAAGCGTGCCGACCGTCCCGGTATCGAGCTCCTCCGGGTACTATGGTGCCTTACCTGAGCACGCAGGGCTCTGCTGGGGTTAACCTCTGTCCTCCCTTGCGGCTCGTGTGTTTCACTAAAGACGAATTTAATATACCTAATGTGAAAATGACGGCGACGTGGTTCGCCACCCGTCACGACCTGATTCTCACGAGGGCGAAAAGCGACTAATGGAGAGTCGTTTCGGATGTGATGATTGGTATCAGACGGAGCTCTGTGGTCTCTGCCAACCCCTGCGGGGGCATAAGCATGCATATATAAAAAAAAAACAAAGCCTCGTGTAATATTCTGCGGGTAATTTGTTTGGCAGTAATTGATTCTTGGATCGGTAGGCACAACAAACAGAACGTGTGGGAGGCCATCGACGAACCGCGGCGGTTCAATAAGCCGCCGGGATGTCTTTACGAGCCCACAACTAGCCCTGCCGCTATTAGGCGATCGCTATTAGCTTTGACCCACTGATCTACGAAAATACATTGACTATGGACACGGATAATAAGTATTTACTGCTACTAACTAACTAACTTTGTTGGTACAGTCACCCAAAATGGATCTTGGCCTCCAATCTTACGCCATGAATGAGAACACATCTTACGCCACCATGCCTTGTCCTGCGACACCCCCTGCCAGTTGCAGACTTGAAGGTTGCGCAAGTCATCTTCAATCATGTCTCTCGCCCCACAGGACGTCGTCTCTCTCTTGACCGTCTCTCATACTCTCAACGCGGCCCAACCAACGAAGTTGAAACGAACGAACGAAAAAAAACATGTTTAAAACTATATTTTGTATAATAAAAAATATTGCTTTTAGTACAATTGTTTTTTCATAAAGCTTAGCAGGCAAACGAACGAAAAGCGGTATCCGGTATCGGAATAAATACATTTTTTTATGAGATAGGAAGGCAAACGAGCAGACGTGTCACATGATGGAAGACAATCAACGTCGCCCATAGACATCCGCAACGTCAAGCGGAAGCGTTGCCGACCTTTAAGGAAAGTGTCATTATGGCAGTGGGAGGGGGAGAGGGGAGGGAGGTGTGGTATGCCTCCGGAACTCGGCCGCTCACCGTATGAAGTGCGGTAGCTAAGCTATCACTCAGACGCCAGTTTTCTACCTGAGTGTGGTACTTCCCCGGGCGAGCCGGCCCATTCATGCTACAGACAAATATTGTGTGTCGCTCTACCACTATCCCATGTATGGCCTATATGTATTTATTTCAAGTCTAGGTGCCTCGACAATCCACATTGGACAATCGTGGTGGATTAATGTCCGTTCTTCGTTCCAAAAAAAAATAAATAATGCCACCTCCTATGGGCCAATAATTTCGTACATCACAACAATCGGTCGTATCTTTGTAGAGCACGTAAACTGCGGGCGGCGATCGTAAAAGAAAATGCGTCCGAATGTACCGCGCAATGTTTGCGAACATGTTACGTATCGATTGCTTCTCTGCACGGACGGACATAGGTCCGTTTTGTTATGGGACTGTTATAGTTACACTGATTATAGCCCCAGACAATATTATGACGTCCCAAGTCAACTGTTTAGAATTATTAATAATCAACCTTCATAGTTGTGTTCTACTGACAAAAAGTCATATCAACATACACAAAATATATTGAAAAGGCAGTTCCTTATTGTGCTGCGTCAAAACTATGTTTATTTAAACTAACTTTAATAGTCAGTAATAATTAAACATATTTAGAGACTAAAATTAATAATATCTTTATTTTCAAAATGTTTACACATGTTACAGGACACTAGACCCCACACTAGGATTCCCTGCGTTGTGGGAAACTGGGCTCTCCCCTATAATATTATAAATATATGGCATATATTATGAATCAATATCAGCCCGCGGCAGTCCACTGCTGGACATAGGCCTCACCCAAGGCGCGCCACCTAGCCCGATCTTCGGCTACACGCATCCAGTCTGTGCCAGCCGCCTTGCGCAGATCGTCGCTCCATCTAGCAGGATTGCCGTTCGCTACGTTTGCCAAGTCGCGGTCTCCACTCCAACGATTGTCGGTTCTCCGACAAACGTATCCAGCCCATTGCCACTTCATTCTGCTAACTTGAAGAACTATGTCGGTGACTCTGGTTCTCCGGCGAATTTCTTCATTTCGAATTCTGTCCACCAGAGAAACCCCGAGCATAGCTCTCTCTATAGCCCTCTGAGCGACTTTGAGCTTGTCGAGGAGACGAATACATACCAGATATTTAAAATATTTATTAGCCGTACGTTACGATACATATGTTTTTGCTAAGTCGAGGTCATTGTAGTGCGAGTTAGAACATACGTATGTATCGGAAAAGGACAATGTTAAATGAGCAACAACTTTTTTATAACCCATATATCGATGCAAAAAAGTAAAAACCAGAGACAGAACCAAAAAAATATTAAGATTTATGAAAAAGTTGTATCTGTTCACTCAAAAACAGTCAGTTTTAACGCTGTACAAAATGTTATATTGATCATAAAACCGTGAGACTCAGACGTAGAATGGTCTTCCGAAACTTCTTAACATAAGTCTACCAGATTAACTCGTAACTCTTTTTTGTTCTTTCTTTTTCTAGTATATTTTTTATGAGATAGGAGGGGAAACGAGCAAGCGTGTCTATCTCTCCCTGATCTGGTGGAAAGCAATCAACGCCGCCCATAGACAACGGCGACACCGCTGGAGTCGCGGAAGCGTTGCCGGCCTTTTAGGTATGTGTAGGCTTGTTTTTTTAAAGGTGCCAATGTCGTATCGGTTCTTTAATGTATAAAATATTTATATCATAATATTTCTATTATAAATAATTATATAGTTTTGTACCTAGTTTTATCTTTTATATCAACTCAAAGGTTGACTAGCAGACAATGCTTTTCGGCATTAAGTCCGCTTTTGTACCAATAATGTATTTACATTAGTATTAATAAATAAATAAAATAAGTTCTTAATTTTAAATACGTATGTATGTTAAATCTGTTTATAGATTAAACCAAAAGACATTCCGAAGTTCCTGTAAGGACCTATCACATTAATCCAAGACACGGCTATAATATTTTACGGTCCGGGGAAGCGTCGTAAATATGAGAGTAACGATGTCATGTCTTTCGACTTATGATAACGCATTAATCTCATTTATAGCAGAATATAAACATACGTATCAAACTATTACAGGTAACACCTGGAGACTAATTAGGAATCTTCGGATTTATACGTTAATGCTTTGATTGTTTTGTGATTAGCCCAATACCATTATTAAAAACTTTTTTAAGATATTATTATATTAAGATTCTAAAATTAATGTTTCCTCGTATCATTTTCCACCAGTTTGTGGAACCAGCTACCCTCGGCGGTCTTTCCGAACCGTTACGACATTGGAACCTTAAAAAAACAAGCCTATATATACCTAAGGCCGGCAACGCTTTCGCGACTCCTGCGGTGTCGCGGTTGTCTATGGGCGGCGTTGATTGCTTTTCATCAGGCGACACCCTTGCTCGTTTGCCCTCCTATCCCATAAAAAAACATATCACTCAGAGTTTAAAAAAGGACGTAAGAGAAATGATTTAACAAAAAGCTTCCTATATATACGTTAAATTTTGTTAAAATGTATTTTGAAATTCGAACGCCAGCGTAATTGTCGATGAAGACAATTGAATTTCACGTATTTTCAATACCTATTATTAGTTAACACTCTTCCTATATACATCAATTTATTTATATATCCTGTTTTAATTTTCAATCGTTAACAAAATACTTTCATACATCCACTCTATTTCAAATATATTTTGTTTTTAATCTTGTAGTGGATGACACTTGATGTTAATACAGTGTTTTCAAATATTCATTAATTAAGTTTAGTTTTATGTGGGAAAAAAAATTGTCTTAAACAAAATATTTAGCAGAATATAAAAAAGGAATTGTCTTTAATTTTTTTTTATATTGTGTCATGTTAAATTTACAAATGTTATATATTTGTGTTAAATGTATGTTATAGTAGATTAGTAGAAATAATATCTTTAAATGATGTTTCTTTTGAAATAAGTGTATAGTTTTAAGGTTTATAAAATAATATGTACATATAAAGATATATTATTCAATCACCATCATCATAATAAAGACATTACAGCGGCGTGTGGGCCTTACCGTAGTTCAGTATTTTTTTCCATTCGGATCTTAATTTGGCTTTTTCACTCCAGCCCCTCACACTGATTGCCTTTATGTCGTCCTCGACTCAATCTAGACATATGAGCTAAGGCCTTCCGCGGCCTTTACGATCATATGGTTTGCCGTCGAGTATGAGTTTGGGTACTCTAGCCTCTTCCATCCGTATTACGGGTGCAGCCCAACGATGGCGTCCAGTTTTGATGGTTTTGATGATGTTCGGCTCATTGTACAGCTCATATAGCTCGTGGTTGTAAAGTGTACGCCATGGCTCATTTTCCAACACAGAACCAAAGATACGCCTTAAAAGTTTTCTCTCAAAAGTGAGCTCTCTGGAATGATATTGATAAATGTCTTCTCTTTTTAGAGTTTTTTTTTATGGGATAGGAGGGCAAACGAGCAAGCGTGTCGCCTGATGGAAAGCAATCAACGCCGCCCACGGGCAACCGCGACACCGCAGGAGTCGCGGAAGCGTTGCCGACCTTTTAGGTATGTATAGGCTTGTTTTTTGAAGGTTCCAATGTCGTAACGGTTCGGAAAGACCGCCGAGGGTAGCTGATTCCACAAACTGGTGGTGCGTGGAAAGAAGTAGATCACCACTCATCCAGGTGGTGGAGATGAAATTTTTCTTTACGGCGAGTTGTGCGGTTGTAGATTTCGGCGGCGGGAATTATTCCAAACAATTCCTCGGAGCACTCCCCATGATAGAAGCGGTAAAAAATGCTGAGAGATGAGACATCTCTCCGCAGCGCTAGAGAATCAAGCCGATCGGTGAGATCTTGGTCATCGACGATTCGGATCGCACGACATTGAATGCAATCAAATGGAAGAAGTAGTATATATATAGTAAGAAGAGTAACATACATTCAGCCTTTATTTCAAAATGCAAAATTGAAAGAGTGCTTTAACAAATGAATTTATATATTTATATAAAAAAAATATATATATTTATATAAAAAAATAATTTAAAATTTATTTTTACAACCATATTAAATTTTAATTTGTATGTTTCCTTTTTGTGTTACAGTGTTTCTTCCGATTCCTTTTATTCTTCCTTCTTTTCTCATTACATCTTTCTGCCCTTTCATTATTCAAGCCCTTGCCCTAACTAGCCCACGCATCCGTAATTGCGTCCAAGGGTACCACTAGTATATCATCAGGTGACTATTTCTTCTATACAAATCCTCCGAATAGACTAATAAGGCATTAGCAAACATCAAGCGAGTAAACCGTGGACCGAATATTTTTACACCCTGTTCCAACAATCCATCGTTGATAAGGAAAGTTGGTAGTCAAGTTGGAGCGCTAAAATAGCGCTTTAACTGATTCTAAAAGAACGAATATTTTATTGACATCGCTCTCTCACATCGTCTCTTTAGATATTTGATAATTTCTCATCTTAGTTTGTCGAGTAAAATAGATAGATAGAGAGATATATATTCTTTATTGTACGCCAAAAACAAGTTACACAGTAATTGATTATATAATATTTATATACTGGAGCAGTATTATCTATAATATAATATTATATATAATATATAGTAAAAAAGTTTCCTGGGTGGTTTCCGATATTAATAGGGTCACCCTATTTCTTACTGTGGATTTCTTATGAAGTTACTATGGGAACACAAACCAATAAATAGCCTACTTGGCAAAAAAATATATAAAGAATGAATGAATAAAACTAAGAAAAAGTATTATAATATATAAAAAGTTTTGAAGTCAATTCTTTTTTTTACAGAGCCCTACATGCTTCGCTACTGACGGTATTTATTCCTAAATTTATATCCTGTTAAATATCTTTATATCAAAGATTTTATTTCTCTCATATAGAACTAAAATTAGATAATTAAATTTTATTTATGATTTAATATTAAAAGAAAACTACATTAACATCAAATTTCGTCCACTACAAGTTTGATAAAATGTATTTAAACTTGAGTATATGAATAAAACGTATTTTATTAACCTTTGAAAATTTTTAAATATGTATAGAGAAAAAGAGAGAGAGTGTGTGTGTGTGTGTGAGCTAAAAGTAGAGATTGAAACAGAATGAAACTATTAATTTAAAATGTTTCTGAGAAATCATAGTCAAAAGATTACATGCAGACGGCCGGTAGTTTGACCCTGGCTCAAAAAAATTATATGGACAGTCAAAAGTTTTACTTAGCTAAGATCCGCGACAAGCAAAACAATAACAGAAAATTAATAATGTATGTTTTTCCGTTGGGTTTAGTGGATTTATTTGGAACTTAAACCAACTGAAAATAAATCCACTAAACGCAACGGAAAAACACACATTATTAATTTTCTGTTATTGTTTTGCTTGTCGCGGATCTTAGCTAAGTAAAACTTTTGACTGTCCATATAGTGATGGATTTCCGCAAAGTAACGCCTCACTCCATTAATAATCAAAAAAATTGCTTGCCAAGTAATTACCACGAATTACGACAATAACTCTTATATGTTAAGGACGCCAATGTCCAGAAAAAGACTATTGTGGTTGGCTGTACTAATATTTAGCAAAAGGCCCTTTTTTTACTAACTATTAATACAGTCAGCTAATTTTAGATATTATTTAAACGCATAGTTTGATTCATGAATGAAATGTTTAGAAACATCTGTCATCCCGTAAGAGGTGTTTTATATGCCTCAGCATGTGAAGTAGAATCGCAACTAGCCAGGTAACAGCTAAGGTAAGGTAATACGAGATAAGCTTATATCTTAAGACTACAATGTCAAAAAGCGCCATTTGAACGCTCCAAGTGGATGCAACACGACCCTTTGACATCGACTAACGTATTTAAATTCATAGTCTTATGAAGTTAGCCTGGGCTGGGCTGGGCTGGGGGGGGGAGGCACGTGAGGCGGTGGGGGTGTAGAGGCGTGACTGTACACTTTTTGGCTTCGGTTAAGCCGGATCGCCACTAAAGCAGCACGGTGGCAAGTGAGTCAAGTCGTAAATTTAATTTTTTTTAAATTACTTCATATCGTTAAATTTAATAAAATGGTGTGAATAATGACCAAAAAAATTAAATTAGTATATCCTAATAATATACTAGAACTATTTTATTTTATTTATTTAATACTTTATTGTACACATGAAACACGACATACAAGAATTAAAACGAAAGAAGATGTACAAAGGCGAGCTTAGCTCAAAATTGAGTTTTCTTCCAGCAAACATAGGAGTTAAAGAGAGATAAGATAAGCTGTAAGGATAGAAATAAGTGTACAAAAACAAAATATAACAATAATATACATAGCAATACATACATACATAATATATAAAACCATACAAAACTAGTTGGTCAAATAAATAAATTTTTGTAAAGAAACATCTTTTTAACTATCTCTGCTTAGCGATATATAGGAAGACAAACGAGTAAGTCTGCTGCCTTATGGAAAGCAATCAACGTCACCCATAGATAATCGCGACTCCATACTTACGTTAAAAAAGCGTTACTGAGTTTTAAGATAAGTGTAGGCTTTTTTTTCTTAAGGTTTCAATGTCGTGGCATTTTGAAAACCACGGTAAATATGCTTGTCCCACAGCGTGACAGATTTTTTTTATATGGAGGGCAAACGAGCAAGCGTGCCGCCTGATGAAAAGCAATCAACGCCGCCCATAGACAAACGTGACACCGCAGGAGTCACGGAAACGTTGCCGACCTTTTAGGTATGTGTACACTTGTTTTTTGAAGGTGACAATGTCGTATCAGTTCAGAAAGACCGCCGAAGGTAGCTGGTTCTACAGAGTGGTGGCGCGTGGAAAGAAGTTTCGAAAGAAACGCACCGCAGTAGATGGTCTCATCCAGGTAGTGACTACTCACAAATCTTTCTCATTTAGAAAAGTTCAATGATAGTTATCAACTATGATTTGTGGATGATGATGAAATTGAAGAAAAAATTAAACGACATCATTATCATTCATCATTTACATTTCTTTTATTTTGTTTATGACCCAAATAGCACAGCGACGAAATGATCATTTTCTGAGTCACGGGTCATAGTTTCCCTCACCAAGATTCATATATCATCATTAATAAGTCATTATAGTCTTCTTCTTCAGTCATTATAGAATCTTTGAATTCACGTGTCCATGCGTTTCTGCTAGCTGCTCTGCATAGATTGTCACTGTCTATCCAGGGTCGTCCCAAACTACATTTTTTTTAACAGCCCATATATGTCCCACTGCTGAGCACAGTCCTCTCCATTTCTGGAGGAACAGATGTTAACCCACCACGCTTGTCCAATGCGAATTGGGGGGGTAACCAGTCTCGGAATAAATATTTGTAATCCATACATATATTTATTCCGATGCGGGGATCAAAACCGCGACCATTAACTCCGCGGGCGAGTCCCAGCCACTGAGCCAATTGGTTGTCCACTACATAGCCAATTGGTTTGCCAAGTCACAATTCACTATACACATTAATACTCGTCTACAATGATGGCTTTGGGTTCTCTTCATAAAAAAAATTAGTTTTTACAATATTGTTTTCTTTTTGAAATTAATTACTTACCATCTTTTCCCACCAGAACGTTTTCTCAGAAGGAGTTAAAATGCTATAGTTCGTGCCACAGCATAAATTAACGACAGCAACTCGTCGCAAGAAACCGCCGCGCATATTATCGCAATTTTGTTTGAGATTAACGAAATATTCTCACCATTAATATTCATACGGCGAGCGCAAAAATTGAGCGCGCCGAAACGCTGCGTCTGAACTTTGCTAGTGGTAGGGCCACGCTGCAGACGAATACTTCGTCAAGAATGGCGTAATATTTGTCTGTAGCATGAATAGGCCAGCTCGCCCGGGGAAGTACCACACTCCCGCAGAAAACCGGCGTCTGAGTGGTAGCTTTGCTACCGCGCTTCGTACGGTGAGCAGCTGAATTCCGTAGGCCCAACACCCTCGCCCTCCCCCCTCCCAATCCCATAATGACACTTTCCTTAAAGTTGACAACGCTTCCGCACTGCCTATGTCGATGCGGACGTCTATGGGCGGCGTTGATTGCTTTCCATCAGGTGACACGCCTGCTCGTTAAGTTTCCTATTTCATAAAAAAAATTGCGACATATTCGTGTCTATATCGACGAAATTACGATCAATATGAGTTTTACATAGTCCAGTCACAAGGCTAGCCACAAATCAAGAATAGCCGCGAATCAATTATTATCAAAAATTAAAGCTAACCGTATATCAAGACTAGCCGTTATTTAAATCTAATCACAAATTAAGACTAGCCGTGAATCAAGACTAATCACAAATTAAGACTAGCCGTGAATCAAGACTAATCATAAATTAAGGCAGGTCGTTTATTAATTTTAATCACAAATTAAGGCTAGCTGTGAATCAATTCTAAACACAAATTAAGGCTTTCCGTTAATCTAGTTTAATCATAATTTAAGGTTAATCGTGAAACAAGTCTTTCGTTAAGGCTAATCAGAAACCCTCATTATCTAATTTAACCTATCACGCTTGTTCAAAGCCACCTAGACTCGGAATAAATAAATTCCTGTACGTTTTACTAAAAATTATATAAAAAACGACTTGCTACAACCTCAACTTGAGTGTAGAAACATTTTGGTTGTTATTATTGTAATTTGTTTATTTTGTTACCAATTTTAATATGTTTGATAATTTTTCTTTTATTTATTTTTATAAATACAAAATGGAATTTCCATACACACAACATTTTTCCATATATGCACTTCTGTTCTGATATGTATTATTTATATTGATCGTGAACTCGAAAATTAAATTTTATTTATTTTTAATATATATATTTATCGCATATCGCATACATAAATGAACCTGCTACCATTCATTCAGAGAAGCGGTTATTTCGCCATTGAGCGAATAAGGTCTTCAAAAATTTCATCGTTATTACAATCAGCGTATGTTATTACTAATATTTACAAAATAATAAATCTTAATATTTTAAAAACTAATATATTATATTAAAAAAATATTCTGGCTTATATTATTATATGAAGCAAAACAGCTGGTGACCGCTCCAACCGAACAAACCGACATAAGACATCACCGACAGACCGGCAATAACAATAAAGCCCATCACTGACCTCGTATTGGGTTAGACCAGTAAAACTACGAACTTGTGATTTTTATTTACCAATAGAAAATGGCGCCTAGGGGATGTATTAAAGTTACATACATACATACATATCGAAACGCCTGTCTCCCATAGGGGTAGGCAGAGACCACAGATCTCCATCTGCTACGATCTCGGCATACTTCCCTTGCTTCCGTGCATATGCAAAAACCATATATCAAAAAATTGTAGTAAGAAATACAGGCAGAAATATTTATTGTAGAAGAAGAACAATAAACTTAATGGTTCCTAATATAATAAATATTAATTTAAAAAGGTAAGAAAAAATGCTAAAAAAAGCTTCCCAATACATATTAAAAAAAAATCGGACGCAGTGCAGCAGCAGCAAACGGACTGCCGACAGTGGTGAAAACTTAAAACTGTATTTTAAAATTTCAAACTATTTGTAATATTAATAACATTTAGTACTCTCTGTTGTACTGCACAATGATCTGACAATTCAACAATTTATATAATCAAATTAAAACACAATATAAAGAACAACGCAAAATATAACACACATAGAACTTTACACGTAAAAAAATAAACTATATTTGTATAGATGTATTGTATAGATAGAAAACTAATATTTATATAATGACATACACGTGATGATGATAGCTACAGATATTCTGCTTTTACTACAGCATGTTGCTGACGCGACTCTCAAAACTTTATGCATCCACCTAAGCGTCCAACGCATACATACAATCGTGTATATACAATGTGTTGGCGTGATGCGTGCACGTAGGCAGCTGCGCACGCATTAACTGTGTTTAAAGTATGTCTATAGCTCATATATATACTCAAAGCTTAAACAATAGCATGTTGCTTACGCGAAACCACAGATTTTTTCCCTACTCAGAACTGTGTAACGCGGCTATACAAGTTTTCACTTCAAAAAATATATAAACTAAATAAAACAGAAATAAATTAAAAAAAAATAATTATTTTTTATTGTGAAGGTAAGACTTTATAACTAAATATAAATATAATCGAATATTCCTTGTTTGAAGGTTGTAGTTAAGGTTGAAAATCTAATTCTGCCCCAGACACCTAAACATATTATAACTAAGATCCGTCGTAAGCAAAAAGTATTTTTCTAAAATTCTCCTTTATTTAATAAGTTTTCTTTACAGAGTTTATTTTGAAGTAAGCGATTAAAATTGTTCTCAGTTGTTAATAAGTGATTAAAAAAATATTAACGGTGCGTTTTTTAAGAAACTTCTTTCCACGCACCACTACCCTGTGGAACCAGATACTTCTAGCGATGTTTCTGTGCTGATACGACATTAGAACCTTCAAAAAACTAAACTTTCCTTAAAGGCCGATAAGGCTTCTGGAGTGTAATTCCTATGGCGCTGCGGATGTCTATAGGCGGCGTTGATTGCTTTCCTATCTCATGAAAAAATACATTTTAGTCCACAGTTTTCGTAGTAGAAATAATAAAGGTTTTCCACCGATCTTCCTTTCGTGCGTATTAACGAAAAAGCCACTCCTCCGTGTTCCGGTCGGATATATTTTCCGCTTGGTTAAACAATTTTACGGGCAATTGATTTTAAGGCCTCCCACTCAAATGTCGAATGGAGTCGAACCCGCGACCCCGTGGGTGGACAATGGGTTCGATAGTTTATCGGTCGTGCCATTTTGAAAGAGCTATTTGATAATGTTAACAGTGTTGTGAGAGAAACCTTTATACATGGTGTTTCTTGTAAATAATGAAAAAATACAAAAATAATTATTGCGTATTTCTGTTATACATCTGTCTGGTATACGTAATACGTAAATTATGTGTCCCTTATTTTTTATATAATTCATACTCCTCACTGCTGGGCACGAGCCACCCTAAATGCGGAAATCCAACAATTTTGGAGGAGTAACTTTTTTAAGTAAACTTTGGTAACACACGTTGGTCCAATGCGGAATGATGGCATAAATTTCCGGCTTGCCCGATCTGAGTGGAAGCTTAGCTACCGCACTTCGTCCGGTGAGCGGTTGAGTTCCGGAGGCCCAACACCCTCCCTCCCATAATGAAACTGTCCTTAAAGACCGATGGCACTGCGGATGTTTATGGGCGGCGTTTACTTTTCATCAGAGACAGGAGTGCTCGTTTGCCTTCCTATCCCACAAAAAATACCCGTAGTAAGGATAAATAGACTCGAAATAAATACCTGTATGCCATTTATATATTTATCCCGATGCGAGAATCGAGCGTGTGACTGTTGAGTTTAAAAGCGACAACTTCACCACTGAGTCAATTAGATGACCAAAAGAATCCTTGGTACAAATAAAAGTATAGGCATACATTCATTTCCAATCGCTGAAACTAATGCTAGAAACTCTGAACATACATTGCCTACCTTAGTGAAATACAAAAGTATTAAAAATATGATGAAAAGATGACTAATTATCTAAAGAAAAGAGAGAAAGAGGAGAGGTAGATTGTGAGTCTGTTTCTGCTTTTAATATTCACCAGACAAAGAGCTGTAGAAAACTATTAATTAGAAGTCTGTTTTTAAGAGTGTAGTTGTCTTTCGTCAACCGACCCTTTCATGGTATAAAAAATGGCTGTGGTGTGGGTTTATTCATTTGCTAAGAACTGGACGCCAAATCTCCACATTTTCTATTCTCTATCTGTCTTTTTTCTTGATGATTTTACGGCTCTGAGTATATATAATAATAAATTTATATAGTCAGTTTGTCACTACGTTTTGATAAAATGGTGACTATTCTACCAAAATCTTCTATAAACTTATAGAAGGTTTTGGTAGAATACGCCTTAACCGAACTATATCGTACAACACGCCACTACAACTAAATTATATAACTGATAATAACATAAGATTATCAAAATGAAATAAAAAACAGGTCACCGATTTAAGTTGGCGGGAAAAGTCCTACTCAACTATGTTTGTTTTTTTTTTAAGGTGCACCTTACCTTATTGCAAGTCATCATAATACAAGTTAATCTAATCGTTTATTTATGTTATAAAATATACAAAATTTTATATCAACCTGTATATAGAAATCGCAATATATGTAGTGGCGAATGGCATCGGTGGGGCAAACTACAGCGTGTTTTATATCGAGGGCTTCGTTTTACGAGCATCCTGTAATTGGAATCGACCGCTACATTCTCACTACTAATTTGTACTTTGTAATTGCTCAATTCGTGGTTGTTGCGTTTTTATTTTTTTTTATTTATTATTAATAATCGACAATCAGATACCTAATTTGTTGAAAAATGACGGCGGTTCGCCACCTGTCACGTCCTGATTCTCACTAGGGCGAAAAGTGACTAATGAAGAGCCGTTTCGCTGCGATGAATGGTAGCGGATGGAGCTCTGTGGTCTCTGCCAACCCCTGCGGGGGATAGGCGTGAATATGTAAAAAAAAAAAATACATAGTTATTTTTGGAACATAGCTAAATGGAGCGATGATCTGCTATATTACCCAGACCAATAGATTGTTGCCAAACAGAATTTACTCTCGTAATAAATTGCTCAATTCGTGGTTTTTTTATTTATTATAAATAATCAATAGTTATTTTTTGGAACGTAGCTAAATGGAGCGATGATCTGCTAAAGGCGATTGGTGGAAATTGGGTCTATAAGAGCAAATACCAATAGATTGTTGCCAAACAGAATTTACTCTAGTAATAAATTGCTGAATTAGTTGTTGACGTGTTTTGTTTTTTATTATTATTAATAATCAATATATATTCTTCTGTGTGGGACTAGACGGAGTGCCGATCTAAGAAAGGCAGCTAGCGGAAAGTGTGACTTTGGGAGCAAATACCAACTAAATTGGCAGTAGAGTCTACTCTAGTAATAAAAGAGAATGCCTTCCGGTATTGGTTCCGTGTGTACCAAAAATTGTACATTATAAATAAATAAAATAATAATTAATGTCAAGTTATTAAATAATAATTAATGTCAAGTTTATTAGTTTTAATAATAATAAAAGTAGTAGTACTCTTATAATAATAATAGTAGTACTCCAGGTACAATAAAATCTGTTATTTCCAAGCCTGGCGTGGTGATACACTACCCAATTTTGAGGGAGCTTTATATCCAGTAGTGGAGTTATGTTTATTGTATGTGTATGTGTATATGAGTGTAGGTAGCAGTATATATCGATCTATGTGTATGTATGTGTGTGTGTGTTAGTATCAATATCGTCACTGTGGTTCGCGATCTGATCACGTTGGTTCTTGCTGAAAACCAGCACCTGGCGCTCTAAAAGAACTCCAAGCATATGCTGAGCAAGCTTTTTATGACACTTGTAGATTAAAATTATTTTATTTTTCTTTTGTTTATTTGTATGTTATAATATTATTAAGGTTTTAATTTTAGCTTTTGTAAAAAACTATTGTTTTAAATAATTTTTTTTCTATTTCTATTTCTTAGATCGTCGCACCATCTCTCCGGGGTGCATCACAGACTACTTTTGCCAAGACGCTTTCTCCCTTTTAGCACTTGTCTACTCCAGAAGTTTTCTTGGCTAACTACATCGTTAACTTTGATTCTCTGGCGGATTTCTTCATTTCGAATTGTATCCACCAGTGATACTCCCTGCATAGTTGCACTAACCATTTGACTAAACCTCCAATGGATTAACAAATACAGCCCATCAAAGAACGAAACTAATAGAGGGGCCGGTTTGATCCGGTTTTATCAAGTTTATGTGAAATGACCACGTTTCCCTTGCGTTTCATTCGGCTATTAATTACATGGTCCGGTTTTAGCACCCGGGTAAATCCGATGGAAAAAATTGATGACTAATACTGGGGAATGTCTTTGGAAAATAATATTTTTCTGTCCAGTAACACGACTGATAAGTTGGCCTTATTATATTTATAAAACACTAGATTACCCAGGGAACTTCGTTTCACCTACAATTTATTTAATGTTTAACTAAAGAAATACTAATATAGTTTGTGATAAAGCAACGGGCGAGATTTCTGTTAAATTTGAAGTCTCTTCAAGAGGCCAGAGAAGAAGATAACTCATCTTTCTCACTTTTAAGAAAAGTTCTGTCAGCTGGCAAAATTTTTCACTTGCAGTGTCCCGAATTATAAACGCTAAGTGCAAAAATGTGCAGAAAAACATAACGATAAAATATATAATAGTAGTTCTTAGTTTTATATTTTACCGTGCACGAATATCAAAATATAGTTAAATTAAAACTATATTACCTACACTATGAATTTTCAAGGAAGATGTTTTATAAAAAAAATCACGTGCAACTAATTATTATATAAAAACTGTATTATCAACCTGCGTTTTGGATCTACAACAGAGATGGAATTAGAAATGAGATTAAAAATTGTCTAACACTATTGTTATGTTTACATATATATTGGTATGTTTACTTATTATATAAAGCTGACCACTTACTGACTCACTGACTGACGTGTTATTTGGAAATCTGTAGGAGATAGCGGGTAAGTTTGTTCTACGGAAATGTGCATATAGGGCTCGAAGCAGAGTTATTATATTTAAACCTTGAAAATCTTAACCTGGTAAAAAGTTTCTCAACGGCCTGCCTGAACTGTAACACCTACCAGGGTCGCCCTCGAAGAAAAAATGGTGACAAGTGAAGAAAAAATCCAAAATGGCGGAAAACAAGATGGCCGCCATACAAAGCTAAAATTTTTATGGGTCGATATAATTTATGGGTCGATATTGCTGAAATTTGGCAAAAGCCTGAAACATTCGCGTAGCTATGCGGAACCGCCGCAGACAGTCCTCGAAAAGCTAGTGTATTTATATACATACATAGAAATATAATAAAAGTAAATCATATACTAAAAATTAATAGACAGTGTAACATAAAAGCTGAAAAGTGTTAAAGGATGCTGTCAAAATAACAAATATCAATAACTATACTTGAAAAATTCTTGTATTGAAACTCCCTTTTGAATTAGTTATCGACTACCGTTACAACATTAGCCAGAAAAAAATACTTTAAATACATAAATGGGTAGTATAAAAATTATCTTACTCTGTTTTACAGCTTACTTTTGTGAATTTTCTGAATATCTGTAAACAAATAACTCAAAGATTTACATTAAAAGTTTTTTTTATCCTATTTTCTCAATTTCTAAATATTTTATTCTACCTGTACTCTCTTACGGCGCCGAAACGTGGACGCTGACAGTCCACCTGCTTCACAAGCTCAGAGTCGCTCAGGGAGCTATGCTCGGAGTTTCTTTGGTAGATATGATTCGCAATGAACCGCCAGAGAACTAAAGTCACTGATATAGCCTTTCAAATTAGCAAACTAATGTGGCAATGGGCTGGTTACGTTTGTCGGAGATCCGACAATCGTTGGAGCAGACGAGTGCTGGAGTGGAGACCGCGTCTCAGTAAACGTAGTGTGGGACGCCCACCAGCTAGATGGTGCGACGATCTGCGCAAGGCTGCTGGCAGAAACTGGATGCGTGAAGCCAAAGAGCGGGCTAAGTGGCGCTTTATGGGGGAGACAAATGTTTAGCATTGGACTGTCGCAGGCTGTTGATTGATTGAAATATTTTATCGAAATACAAATAAAACAGCAAAATAAAATTAACTTGATAATTTATATGCGAATTAAATCTTTACATTTTGGAGAATTGAGTGGCACATCACTAGCAAATGCAAGTGTAGGGATGTGCAAAACGCAAGCGTTCTATTCGTCACGCGCCACCGCTATCGGTTGCTTTATCGCGCCACCAGAGAGAAAAATGGCCGCGAGGACAAGTTCCTGACCATAAATTCATTAGACAGCGGTGGAAATTTTAAAAATTCACGTTTTATAGAGCGTTTAAATTAATAGAAGAGGCATATACTTTTATTGCATTAATAAACATTTTTTCTGCATTATTACCAGTATAAATAAGAGCCCTCGGTATCTTTATCCACGGTCCTGTTTCGTCTTGACTTATTTATTGGATGGTTAAACAATTATAAGACGTGACCTATCGTCTGTGAGCAGCTGATGTGAATGTGCATTTAAAACTGAATGTTAGGCATCAAACATATGATTGAATTGTCTGGCATCTTTCATATTCTAAATTTAAACTATTCGCGTTCAGTTTCTTAACACTAATTAAAACCTAATTGTATCAGTGGTAGTTTCGGGATCAATGGTCGAAAATGGTATGTTTCGATTCCTGTATTGTGATAAACAGGTATTTATGGCGTCGGTCTGGGTCGTACCAATCGGTCTTCGATAAGCATGGTACTTTTATGATCATTCTGGTAAAATGAGGCTTCGTAACTAGCAATTGGATATATTTGGCCTGCCAAAAAAATAGGATGGAACAAAGTGATTTAGTTTCTAATTTCGTTATCCATGAATCCAGAACACATAATAACATAGCTATATATTTCATCACCGGTTTATATTTTATTAATAATACAAGAAAATGTGAGTTATAATAGAAAATGATAGTATATAGTTTATATCTATTACATATACTCACTTACACATACACACACACACACAAATATTCACAAATACGGACACACACATACGCACATATACTGCATCATTCATTTATTTATATTTAAAATGCATCGTGAAAGTTAAGTGTAACTTTTGCTTTAGGTTAATGTCCAAATATTATTTTAATCAAATGTTAAATAATATTTATATTAATATCAATATCAGCCCGCGGCAGTCCACTGCTGGACATAGGCCTCACCCAAGGCGCGCCACCTAGCCCGATCTTCGGCTACACGCATCCAGTCTCTGCCAGCCGCCTTGCGCAGATCGTCACTCCATCTAGCAGGAGGGCGTCCCACACTACGTTTGCCGAGTCGCGGTCTCCACTCCAGCACTCGTTTACTCCAACGATTGTCGGTTCTCCGACAAACGTGTCCAGCCCATTGCCACTTCAGTCTACTAACTTGAAGAGCAATGTCGGTGACTCTGGTAAATATAATATTTATATAAATTATGTTAATTCTTTATTTGCAATAAGGTGTGTATATATTTTTTGTGATTTCGTCTAAGTGCTGTGGATTTTGTTGATAAATAAAATATATTATTATAAGCAATGGTACTGTCTTATTTTTTCAGCTCTACGTAACATCGCAACACGACGAGAGAACAAATAAATAAAATACGCTCCACTATATCATAATTTATTTGTCCTGATGACCTCCCGAGTCCGGCACTGTTTTTTTCAACTGCTAATATTATATATATATATAACATTTAAAATTACATCCAAGTCCCCGAACGTATTGTATTTTTATTCTCATTTACAATATGGCGGTAAAATTTTTTATATCTCTCCTCTGCTTAATGTCCTTTTTTTTGAGGGTGTAATTAAAAATATTATAGGTATTTATTGCAGTGGGAGGCCATTCGCTCTGTTTATTCGTACTCGTAATCGCACCATGTTTACATTAATTAGCGATATTTTAGGAGTGTTTCGCTACTTAATTGCCGATATAAATTTTGAACGATGCGCCCTCGGAATTGGGCATTTTATTTTTTTTTTTTACTCCGACGCTCAAGAAAATATTACTTTAATTTATACTCTGTGGCAATGTTACAATGCTCTTGTGTTCTTTGTAATTTAGCGTTCGCTTAGAGGATAAGATTAAGCGAGCCATTTGTTTTATATTTAATAATTTAATAACAACGTAGTATAACATATTTTTTACAGTTAGCAAACCTAATTAGCAATGGGCTAGACACATTTGTCGAAGATACGACAACAGTTGGAATAGACTGCTAGAGTGACGACGGCATCTGAACAAATAGGTATAGAGTAAAACATCAACTTGCTTGATAGACAATCTGCATAAGGCGAAAATGAAAAACTAGATTCGTGTAGCTGAATTTCAGGATAGGTGGTGCGATTTGAAAGAGGCTTATGTACAGCAATGGATTGCTGTGATCTGATGATGAAACGTCGTAAAATGTCCGATAGAATTATAAGTGAGTAAGTAGTTCAGTATTTTTTTATGATATAGGAAGGCAAACAAGCAAGCGTGTTGCCTGATGAAAAACAATCAACGCCATCCACTAGACAATTACATTACAGACATTGCAGAAACGTTTCCCATAGTTGAGAAATATATAGATTTGTTCTTTAAAGGTTTTAATGTCGTATTAGTTCGGAAATACCGTTGCACGTAGCTGATTTTACAGAGTGATGCGTGGAAAGAAGTTTCGGAAAGAACATACCGTGCTGTATCGCCACTCGTCCAGATGTTGAGGGTGGAATTCAGCGGCAGGAATTAGTTCAAGTTTATAAGAACATCTAGTCGAAGAACTACCTGTTAAAAAAGTGATAAAGGATGTTGAGAGAATATTTATTTTCTATTTATTTTATTTTATTTGTGACAATGTACAGGTGAAGTTGAATGAAGCATAGTAGGTCTCGCTAGGCAGGCCCGTGCTGAGACCTTCCGATTCGGTCATTATTCAAATTTGATATACATATATTATGTGTACTTAAATAAGTACATATATACATAATATATATATTTAATCATAATAAAATAACATAAGTGCCAGCAAGTGATGCTACTGCCCTGTAAAAAACATGTCGATTTGGTTCTTACTAATTAATTTTAACCATTGTTTTACTATTCCTGTTTTATTTCTATATGTCTTGCCCAAAGATGATCACGGCAATTCGTTATATACTATATACCTACCTAATGTGGTTCTTTATTTAATATCGCAGTGAAGAATCAATTTCAATTGGATTTCAATAAAAAAATACTGTGAAAGTATAACTTGTATGTTTGTTTATCATAGTGTCGAAGAACCAAAGCGTTGGATTCCTAAGTTATACAGACTCACCACCTACAGTGTTGCAATGCAAACAGCACGAGTGGCTCAAAACTGAAGGCGTCGGAGCCTGGCTTGATTGCACCCAAAGGCTATTAGAGAACAGCTCGTACGGTGATATAATACGCCTCATTACTCTTGATACTTGAATTATGTATGTATATGAACAGTCAAAAGTTTTACTTAGCTAAGATCCGCGACAAGCAAAACAATAACAGAAAATTAATAATGTGTGTTTTCCTGCTGGATGAAATGGATTTGGAACATAAACCAAAAACTTACCGAAAATCGGCCGTCAACTCTTCACCCACCAACCGCTATACACAACACCAAACACACACTACCACTTTTCCACCTTGTAAACGACACGCGTTTCGCCCCAACACGAGGTATGGTTGAGGTATGTATGAGGTGGATAGGTGGGGATGAAACTTTTCTTTGTGGGTAGTTGTGCAACTATATATAATATGAATACAAAGAAGTTTTTAATACCGTGTAGTTCTCGGTGTAGAACAGTGAAGAAAGAAATGGGAGATTTAAGGAAAGAAATTTACGGCGTCAACTCTCGTTTGTGTGAAAGATCACATGATATTATATATGTGATACGATTTACAATAGTTAATTTAATCAATTTTCGAGTGAGCTTAGTCGCAAGCGTTCCGATCGTCTGGGATCGGGCTACCCCGGGTACTATGCTGCCTTACCTTAGCATGCAGGGCTCTGCTGAGGCTGACCTCCATCCTCCCTTGCGGCTCGTGTGATTTACTAAAACGAATTTAATATACCTAATTTGTTGAAAATGACGGCGACGTGGTTCGCCACCCGTCACGTCCTGAGAAACGAGGGCGAAAAGCGACTAATGGAGAGCCATTTCGCTACGACAAATAATAGCAGATGGAGCTTTATGGTCTCTGCCAATCCCTGCGAGGGATAGGCTTGAATATGCAAAAAAAATTTAATTACTCGCTTTAAAACTTCAAAGTATCAAGATTTTAAATCCATCTACACTATACCATGCAGACTCGTGACCCAAATGTTGTGATAGCTCCCAATAACAGCCAACGGCGGTCAATTATTGTCGTTATTAATTAAATGGATCCACCTGCCTTACGCCGGGCGTACGGCCCGAATTCACGGCTAACTTTCTCATCAAACTACCTATATACGTGCTGTGATTACTTTGGGATCTACTGAGGTGAGTTTGAAATTGATATTAATAATACATACATACATATCGTCACGCCTGTCTCCCGTAGGGGTAGACAGAGACCACAGATCTCCATCTGCTACGATCTCGGCATACTTTCCTTGCTTCCTCCAAACTCATTACTCTCCTCATGCAAGCCCGCCCGTTAAGGGTACTGTAGTGATACATTCATAAATGTATTACTAATACAATTAAACCTTTTATATTATATTACATTTTTTTTGACATTCGTAATATTCAAATTTAAAATGAAAAAGTAATTGTTATATAACAAAATGCATTAGTTCGACTGACGTGTTTTGGATAGCCATGTCACAAGAGCAAAAATAAATTAATATCGTTTTGAAGAAATTTATTACAAGATAAAAATCCCCCTAAAGATCCCGGGTGTTGTCGTAAGCAGTGCGACAGGCACGCTATAGTACTTCTTGACCTGCCTTTTAAAAACTTAAGCAATTTGGTCAATGTATGTATTCTGTGGTCTTCCCTTACCGACCCTTCCATCCGCATTCACATTCGCAACGTAAATTGCTTTTGTCAGTCGTCTTTCATCCATCCTCTCTATGTGCCCAAACCATCTAAGCATCCCTTTCTCAATTTTTGTCACGACTCCTTCTTTTACTTCACATCGTTCTATATCTTATATCTATCATTCAAAGTTACACCACTCATATTTCTTAATGCTCTCATTTCCACCGTATTCAGTCTGCTTTCATGACTCTTCTGCCAAACCCAACTTTCACTACCGTGCATCAGAGTCGAAACAAGCATATCTAATGAACTGCCGATATCAATAATATGAAATATAAAGTGTAAATTAAAAAAGAAAAGCCTCATAGAACGCTTGGTAGATGTGATACACAAATTTTTTTTGAGCTATATATTGTGGGATATGTGGTATTGGGGATGATACATTCATCCCTAGAATCGAAACAACGGCTCGGTCTATACCGTATGCTTACGGCCTCATGCAAGGAACCCTATATAGGGTCGAGTGCTGAGGGCGTAGCCTACGGTTTTACTGTGAAACCCTGCGATAGGATGCTAAATTAAGAACGCCTCAGCAGTTGATTAGAAATACGCCAGAGAAATAGGTTCCATACCTATTACTACCGCTGGCGGTCTACCTTCGCCCAATTTAGTCGCTGTTCAGTACAAAAAATACATATAAATTATTAATGGAGTCAGATGTTACTTTGCCGAAGTCCATTACTATGTGGACAGTTCGAAATGTTTACTTAGACACTTAACTGTTGTCTTCCGTAGAGTCTACTTTACCTGATGATGCCTCGTGTTGAGGCGAAACACGTGTCGTTTGCAAGGTGGAAAAGTGGTAGTGTGTTTGGTGTTGTGTATAGTGGTTGGCAGGTGGAGAGTTGGCGACGGCCGTTTTTCGGTAACATTTAATTTAAGTTCCCCGTAAATCCACATCTTCCAGTAGAAAATCACACATTATTATTTTTATGTTTTGTTTGCTTGTCGCGGATCTTAGTTAAGTAAAAATTTCTAACTGTCCACATACGTATAATTCATGTATTTTATGGTTTAAACTGGCAACATATTGTTTTCTTTTTATGGGATAGGAAAGCAAACGAGTCATGTCACCTAAAGGAAAGCAATCAACGCCGCCCATAGACACCCGCAGTGTCATTATGGGATGGAGGCGAGGGGGGTTAGGCCTTCGGAACGAAACTGCTTACCAGACAAAGCTACAACCCAAACGCCGGTTTTCTGCGGGAGTGTTATACTTCCCCGGGCGAGTCGGCCCATTCAATACTACAGACAAATAATACCTATGTCATTTTTGACAAAGTATTCGTCCCAAAAAGAAAATCTATAGAAAAACAATTTTAACTAATTTTCAAAATTACCCGTATTTAAGTGCGACCGAAAATCAAGTCAGACAGAAACGAGACCGAAAGAAATGTAGCCATAATCTGTGTAACCGACCGTACAACTAGGGCTTACATAATAAAGCGTCTCAGTCAGGACAAGTCCTGAAACGAAGGTACTTTTAATAGACTGATTAAAACTTTGAAATATATTTAATGACTTGTTCCAGTCTACTGATATGCAGGTAAATAAGAAAAGTTTTTAATTCTCATCGTCATCATATATTAGCCTTCTTCAAAATTGAGTGATGGTGTATCGTAGATTCATTTTAAACGATTTTATTTCGCTTGCCCCCTACATTTGGTTGTTTCAAATCGTGCGGGACATTTCAACCATTTAGAGTCAATCGATTTTTATGAAACTTTGCACACAAATGTTCCCGGTAGCGAAGGCTCGTCAAGAGGTGGGCAGTGGATCTCTTTTACCGTTAATTTTTTTAAGTTATACACTCTTTGAATTGGTTTTGACAAGTCCCGTACATTATATTGGATGAAAAAATACAACAAAAAATGAAAAAAGGCAAAAAAAATTAAGTTGTTTTAACACACTAATATAATACGTGGGACGCACAAGAAACCGTATAACGACTCCATGATTAATTTAGATTCTAATGTGCCCCCCGTTTTTAATCTTATTTGTTAACAAAACTATGACACTCGATAGTTTAATTAATTACCTATTTTTATTTATAGCGCATTAGTAATATCACGAAATGTTCTTAATTTCAGTCGAAACTTTTTATATAATAAGATTGTTATGGTCACCATAGTATACAAGGAAGGGACGGTGTGATATCAAGTGAGTCATGCTAAAAGATTAAAAAAATTATCTCAGAAAAATGAGTCTCCAGTGTAATCAATCGTGCCGAACACTAATTTCATCACCGGAAGAAGGGTTGGTGAAGGGATGCTCTGTAAATAAATGATTTCCGGTAAGTTATTGATAAAAAAGAGTCTTCAACCAGTGCGTTCTGCCTGTCTCGGCAAAAGTAGTGTAACTCCCCTCTCCCCCCGCTAGATGGAGCGACGATCTGCGCATAACGTTTATAGCTTTTTACTGCTTTTTGTTTAGTGAGCATCGATAGGTTTAAAACCTAGCTTTTGGGCTGGGTTTTAAATCTATTGTCGAACCTAGGTTCAATCTGCCATTTCAAAAAAGCAGATTTGTGGTAATTTGTATTGGCCATACATATATTAAAGCCGATGCGAGAATCGAACCAGCGATCACTAACTGGAAAGTAAAGTAAATTCATTGATTAATTTCCTACTCATTGCAGTTCCTTTAACTAAGAAACCCCAACTTTCATTTTATTTAAAATCATATAACACATTCAACGAACAATTGTAAACTCTAACTCGTTAGTAGTACAGATCAAATTTAATTAGCAGTGATCATCAAAGCTACGTCCATTTTTTCTGCATAGTGCGATCGTATTAATTTATATTCTAATGTAATTTATGTGGGTACTCTTCCTAGTCTTTTATATATAAGTATACATACAGCAAATCCTTAGACTGTGACCAAAGTAAGAAACTTTTTGTTGTTGTTTGTTCGATTTCTATCCTTGGATGGATAATCCTTCGTGTGCTTGGTATATCCCGCCACGAAGGATTAATAACCCTAGTAATAATATTATTTTTATAGAGATTTTTTTTATATTAACAATATTTGTATTAAGAGAGAAATATGTGAATAAAGGAAAATAATAATTATTAATATTATTCCTAAACTAAATGCCAACCTCAACACACTAAACCTTCGCAAGTCCATGTACATAATAACGCAGAAAGCGGTTATTCTGAATACATGCCGCATTGTTAAGAAATTTGTATATTTACCATCACAATTGGCTTACGCCCATGCTAAATTTACCTATCTCTATATTTATAGAGAGATGATAAAATATAAAATGAATAAAAAGTATATACTATTTATTTAGTTCAGCTAAAACCTAATGACAATGTTATAATACAAATTGAAACTTAATGTAGTATTTTTTATTATTTTTAGGACCTCCTACCATTTTAGATTTTTAGTGTTTTTATTGTTTGTTATAGTTACTTGTTGGAGGGTTTCACGAGTCTGATCACTAGTCGGCTCAGGGGAGCTGTTTTACTGTTTCTCTCTATATATATGTGTATATATATATGTGTGTATATATAAATATGTTTAGTTTAAATAAAATAAAATATGTTTCAGTGTCCAAATTCGGTCAAAAGTTCACCGTTTTGTTGTATAATTTGTTGCAATTTTAAAGGGAACTTCATAATGCTCCTGTCATGGAAGTTTTGGTCCTTATTGGCGAAAAACTCTTGTATACTATTTTCATTGTAAGTTCAGATTCTTATGCACCCAGTTTAATTTAGTTTGTGAATAAAACGGTATAACGCACTTGTAACATCACTAAATTTTTTAAAATAAATTATAAATATCACAGTCAATATATTGATTTAAATATAAATATTATATAATTCTATAACATTGTATTCTATAAATATTAACCCCTTCGGACCTCGTGTGCTCGAATTATGCACATAATGTTTAAAGCCTTGTAATCTTTTTATTTTACTTAATTTACTCCTTCGCCCTTTGTGTGCATAATTGCGCATATGCCGAAAAAAAACTTAATAAATATGTATGATTTTTCACTCATTTGTTTTTATGATGGCCTTTTTACTAATAATTAGTAAAAAAAAATATTTTTTTATCCATTCACAATAACTCAGGTCTGAAGGGGTTAAGTAACCCTGCAGTGAACGATAAAATCGGTATATGGACAGTGAAAAGTTTTACTTAGCTAAGATCCGCGGCTAAGTAAAAATGCTTGTCGCGGATCTTAACTAAGTAAAACTTTTGACTGTCCATATAGTGATGGATTTCCGCAAAGTAACGCCTGACTCCATTAATAATGATAAAATCGGTCATTAGAGTGCGCTCCCGCTCCCGCTCCCGCTTCCGCTTGTCTCTATAAACAACGGCTTATACTTATTTTTAATACCAAAGAGTTCTTTGTATCTAGCGGTCAGCGTGTCCACCGCGAGAAATTATGAAAGATTAGAAACGGTGCACCCAAAATTTTGAACCTTAATAAATAATATGTAATTACACTTCTTCCGTTGGATTATAAGGAGCTACGTTTACAATTTAAATTTACCATTATTGTGTGGACAGTCAGAGTTTTTACTTGGCTAAGATCCACGATAAGCCAACAAAAACTGAAAAATAATAATGTGTATGTTTTTTTTTTACAGGAGGAAGTGAATTTACAGATAACTCAACCTTAAACCCTTTACCGGTGAGCTTGCATGAGAAGTGTGGAGGAAGCAAGGAAGGTGTGCCGAGATCGTAGCAGATCTGTGGCCTCTGCCTACCCCTACGGGAGACAAACGTGACGATATGTATATATGCTACTATCATACTTTTTTACATTAGTAATTTTAAAATTTGAAATATAAATAAATTATTGCTTTTTCGCATTAATAAGGATTCGATCTATTGACATAGAATTTGTGAAACACATCGCTCTTCCTTATACAGATTAATAATATGTTAAAATGTGTGATAAATATGTGATTTAAAACAAGAATAATATAACAATATTTGGAAGAGTTTTATTTGAAAAAGAAGACCCGTAAAGATATATCCGTACTAATACGGGTGAACTTATAACACTTTTTACATATATAGTTACTTAAGAAATATTATTACCAAATTTTATGCAGTTGATACAATCCCTTTGCTGGGTATATGACCTTCCTATTTGCAATGCAATGGACATTTATCCAACACGTTTTTTCAAGGCGTTTTGGCAAAACACAGACTTGAAATAAATATTTGTTAATGATACATATACATCAAATCAAATTTATTCGGTTTGAAAAAATAAATATGGTATTTTAAAGTCATTTATATATCGACACAAAAATGCGAAAACACTACTAATGACATAAATTTAAAAAAAAAAATTTTAGTACATATTCGGATTTGAAAAAAAAATAGTGCTTCGAATGGTCTGAGTCCCAATAGAACATTTTATACAGCGTAGATACTGTTTTTGAGTGATTTGATACAAGTTTAACAGATATCCTAAAAGTTTTTTGGCTCTTATGGTAAGATTTCATTTTGAGCTTTACTACGTTTTCGCGTCGATTTATTTTTTTATAGGATAGGAAGGCAAACGAGCAGGCGTGTCACTTGATGGAAAGCAATCAACGCCGCCCATAGACTTCCGCAACGCCATAGTCATTGCGGAAGCGAAGCCAACCTTTAAGGAAAGTGTCATTATAGGGTTGGGAATAGGAGGGGGAGGGAAAGAGAGGGGGGAGAATAGTGCTGGGCCTCCGGAACTCGGCCGCTCACCGTACGAAGCGCGGTAGCTAAGCTACCACTCAGACGCCGGTTTTCTGCAGTGTGGTACTTTCCCGGGCGAGCCGGCCCATTCATGCTACAGACAAATATTATGCCATTCTGATAAAGTATTCGTCTGCAACGTGGCTCTACCACTATAGAAATGTTTTGACGAAAAGGTAAAATTTGTATTACTTGATCACGTGATAATCTCTGGAGCATATAAATAAATGCACGGATTCCTCGTAAAGGTATATTTTTTGAAACAAACAGAACGGAGTATGAATAATCGTGGAATTTATTATACGCGGAGTGAGTTAACGCGGTGAAATAAATAAAAATTAAGAGCTAAACAGGTAGAAAGCGCGCATTAGCTCTACCCTTAGCCCTTCCAAACATAATTAAGTATAACCCAATATTCTCTCGCCACAGACAAAAACAAAAACGGGGGAAAACCTGCGAGATTTTATTATCATTATTTGCATATTAAAATAATTATAATGAAGCGGCGTGGGTTAAGACTGAGAGGGGGGTCGGCGACATGATTTTCATTTTCGTGTGAAACTCATAAAATTCCTTTTGAAAGTCCGAGTGGCATAATTGAACCCCAAAAAGCCGTGTAGGGTTAAGGGTGGAAATACAAATTAAGCTCTTTTTAAAAAGTTATTTACATTGTATTGTACATTAGTATAAAATTATATAAAAAACAATAATACAGTTATGATTTTCTATTTCTATTAATATAAGACTGGCTTATCTGTGGAAATATAAATTCAGCTTGTTGTAAGTAGAATATACTTACGCATTCCTATACATTACATCAACTATATAATAAAGCAGTTTATACTCAGCTGTCTTAGAAGTATGTTTTATTTAATAAACATACAAACACAAAACAGCTCCTTTAAAAAAGTATTTTACATAAGTATATACATTGTATTGTACATAAATACAAAATTATTTATCAAATAATAATACAGTTATGATTTTTTATATCTGTTAATATAAGACTGGCTTATCTGTAGAAATACAAAATAAGCTCTTTTTAAAAAGTTATTTACATTTTATTGTACATTAATACAAAATATATAATAAATAATAATACAGGTATAATTATTTGATACCTGTTAATGTAAAACTGGCTATATTGTATATTATTTATACTTATAAAATATTATATAATAAATTATAATACAGTTATGATTTTCTATTTGTGTACATATAAGACCGGCCTCTCCGGGAAAATTGAAAAAGTACGATAGATACCGTAGTTTTCCGAAACACATCTACGTAATAGCTGAGCTACAACGCAGACCTTATTTAGGACTTAGAATTAGTAGCCTACTATAACCCTAATTCCTTCTCAAAGGCATGACTCATCTTTTATGTGGTAATAAAAGGCAGTCGAGTTAACATGTCGAGCATGTCATCCCATCAAAAGCAATCAACGCTGCCCTTAGATATTTGCATAATGAGAATGCATGTTATAAGCCTTTTTAAGTTTTAGAAAGCAATCAATAGCGCCCATAGATAGCCACAGAACCATAAGCATGGTAGAAGTGTTGCAGACCTTTAAGAAATCTGTACACTTATTTTCTTCAATGCCTACTTATTTGTGGAATCAAATCTTGAGTTAAAAGCTCGAATGAGTGAAGAAAATCGTCCAAACCTGTTTCTGTCTTGAAACTCCACTCAAATAATTGAAGACACATAACGATAGCAGGGGAGGGGTTAGAAATGATGCCAGGCCTATCAGATAAAGGATATCTTATGGCAAGAAATCGTCATAATTCTGTATGAGTAGCGACGACTTTTCACCATAAGTGAAACCACTCACTATCTGCCTGACATTAAAACAGAAATACCACACAGATCTAGAACAAATTTCGTCTATATCAGGGATTCTCAAAGTGATCGATATCGACCCCTTGGGATCAAAACTCCCAACCCACCGCAAAGTTTTTAAATTGCTAAGTTTATAAATATCTATAGAAACAAATGGAGATAGGATTTTTAAAATAATTCGGCTATGGTGGTCTGAGGTATCAGTTAATTTTAGGAAAGGAGTCACGTGCCCAAAGTTGTTTGGCAATCCCTAGTCTATACAATGAAATATCAGATGCACCTTATAAATGTAATTGATACATTTTCTGAGTTTATAAATAGGAAGAAAAATAAACAAAAACCATATAAAAAATAAAAGACAAAATATTTGTTTGTATCCCCGCAAGTCAAAACTATCGCGTATCTTCGAAAGAAATCCTTAACCCGACACCCGGGGCGCCATTCGGCCTCTGTCGAAGGAAACACACCCCCGGGGGCCGTTTGGAGCGATCTATCCGCACTATATCATGCACGAAGCAGTAACCCGTAGCATAAAGCGAAAATATATCTATTATCTGATTGTAGACGTCGCTACCCCTTGCCGAAAATTGACTGGGGAATACTGGTTTGATTTGTTCCTCTCCTGTTACACTATCGGATAAAAGTTTGCTTGTGAAAATATAGCAATTTTACATCAAACATATAAATAAATAGAATTGCAAATGGAGAATAATTGCAATTGGAGAAGAATTGAAATACACCTTAGAGATTCACAGAACTTATACACATACATTAGTATTGTAGATGTCAATGGGTGGCAAAATACGTTGCCACCCATTGACATCTACAATACTAAAGGCACTGCAGATGAAATGCTTCTCTTTCATTCTTAGGATAAGCATTTGATAATAGGAGGGGAACAGAAAGAGACAGGAGTTCAGCCTTTGGATCCCTGCTCCTAACGTACGAAAAGCGAAACTCAACCGCTCACCGGACGAACCACGTTAGCTAACTTACCATACAGACGCCGGTTTTCTACAGGAGTTTGTTACTTCCCCGGGAGATATATGGTTTGTAAAAAAATTTGACTTATGGTTAAAGTACTCAGTACCTTACTATTAAGACTATGGGTTCTGCGTTCCCATCTCAGTTGAAACTTGAAACTAATATTTATTTTAAACCTCAAAAACTCATTTCAGGTCTCTGGGTGTAATTTGTATATAATTATTGTGTATGTGTTTGTAAACACAATTTTGTTTTTGTTTACACAACATACATTTTACGCTACAATATATAATATATTTTGTGCATTTGACAGTTCTGTGAAAATCAAATAATTACAATGAATGAATCGTCGTATCTGTTAGGGTATAAAGTGTTATAATCACTGAAGATCATCTTATTACTAAGAATAAATCCATAATATCACCTCATTACTAAGAATAATAATTCGAATGGACTAAAGTATAATCATCATAGCTAAAAAAATGGCTGGCTCTATAATATATATTCTGTGCATTAAATAGTTCTGTGAAAATCATATAATTAGAATGAATAAATCATCGTATCTGTTAGGGTATACATTATTATAATCACAAAAAAAAAGTTTTGAATATCGAAAAATTGTCAAAACATGAATGCCTTTCTATTTTATAATTTTGACATTTGACAGTTCTGTGAAGATCATCTCGATCATCCCATTACTAAGAATAAATCGATAATATCAGTTCATTACTAAGAATAATAATTCGAAAAGACTAAAGTATAATCATCATAGCTAAAAAACGGCTGGCGTTATAATATATATTCTGTGCATTAAATAGTTCTGTGAAAATCATATAATTAGAATGAATAAATCGTCGTATCTGTTAGGGTATACATTATTATAATCACAAGAAAAAAGTTTTGATTTTGAAAAATTGTCAAAACATGAATGCCTTTCTATTTTATAATTTTGACATTCGACAGTTCTGTGAAGATCATCTCATTACTAAAAATAAGTCGTCGTATTCGAATGGACTAGGGTATAATTATCACAGCTTAAAAAAAACAGCTCGCGCTATATTATATATTCTGTGCATTTAACATTTCTGTGAAAATCAACTAATTCCACTGAATGAATCGTCGTATTATTATCATAAAAAACGTTTTGATTTGATAAATTGTCAAAACATGAATACTTTTCTCTTTTTTTTTTGATTTTGTCTAATAAGAGACTTCCGCTTATCTAATACCACAAACTCATCTTGCGAAAACAAAGATGGCGCATTACGAGTTACGCAATAAACAATTACCGCTCACTGTATTACCGGCTGATATTAAATAACTCAATTCGTTTCTAATTTGTCGACAATTGTTCCCGACAAAGGCACGGCACGAACGAGTGCTCGCGAGTATGAAGGAAGTCGGCAGCTAGAGGGCCTAGGGATGTACCCCAATCCATGTATCGATGTACTGGAACATTTTGTTTAATTAATACCTTATGATTTATAGACAACTATCACGTCAATTCTTATTAAATATTAAATAAATTAAAGAAAGTAAGAAATTTCAGTTTAGTAAAATCTTCATAAACCTAATTTGTTAAAAAATGTCGGCGACGTGGTCCGCCACCCATCATGCTCTGATTTCCACGAGGGCGAGAAGCGACTAACGGAGATTCATTTCGCTACCATAAATGTGAGAGGAAGGATGGATGAAAAGATGGATGAGTGTGGAGGAAGCAAAGAAGGTGTGCCGGGATCGTAGCGGATGGAGATCTGTGGTCTCTGCCTAGGTGTACCTGCCTGCCTGTGCTGTATGGGAAACAGGCGTAAAGATATAAATGTATCTATGTATATAAACGTTCCTAACTTCAATTCTTACGTAGTAATGAATCCCATAACCAGCTGTAGCTTAAACTGATAAACAGGTTAAAGAAAAATTATGATTAAAGAACAAAAATTCGTTTAACTCATGTCCTTTACAAGTATGAATAAAATAATTTATTAATTAGTAGAAAATCAGTTGAAATCTTAGTTTCATGACAACGTATAAAACTAAATATTGTGTACAGCACGTGTGTGTCGTCATTCAAATTTCTCTCCAGTACTAAGGAGTGCACTGTAAATAGATTTCCTACTTTAGATAATTGGAGAGAAAATGGAAGTAATATGAGAGTGAGAAATAATTAAAGAAAGGCAAAATGATTTGAGCCTCCAGATCCCCACACTTACCGTAAGAAAAGCAGTAACACTGTAAAGTTTTACCACTTAATGCCGCTATTCTGTGATAGTGTGCGACTTCCTTTGTCGAGCTTATCTACTCGTGCTATAGTGCTTCTACTAATATTGTCGATGAAAAAATTTTAGAAATATTTTTATCGACATGCAGACAATGGTGTCACATCACTAACTCAACAAAGCAAACGCCATTGCCACTGGCGTTGTCGGGGCGGTGCGCCGATGCGTTTATAATATTTCATTTATTCATAATAAATTATAATCGTATATATTCACGATTTCAGGGAGACGTGGGGTTTAATTCCATTTAGCAGCTCTCTTGTCGCCGTTTAGCCGCAGAGCGAGACAACTCACATAACCTATTTCTTATACGATGCAAATGGATAAATTCTATTTTTTTATGGAATAGGAAAGAAACGAGCAGGCGTGTCATCTAATGGAAAGCAATCAACGCCAACCATAGAGCTTCTACAGCGCCATAGACAGTGCCGAAGCATTACCGACCTTAAAGAAAAATATTATTATGGGAGTGGGAATGGGAGGAGAAGGGGAAGAGGGAGAGGGGAGGGTGTTGGGCCTCCGGAACTCGGCCGCTCACCGTACGAAGTACGGTAGGTTATCTATCACTTAGACGCCGGTTTTCTGCGGGAGTGTGTTACTTCCTCGGGCGAGCCGGCCCATTCATGCCATAGACAAATATTTGCGTTGATTGCTTTTCATAAGGCGACACGCTTGCTCGACATACGACACAGAGGTATTAAAGAGACGTGCTTCTATGTCCACGAAAGACTGGGAACACATTTATCACTCCTCTGGCGCGACATATATTTATGGGTAAAGGTGATCACTTAGCATCGAGTGATCCGTATGCTTGATTGCCTGCTGTAGAAAAAAAACACCACTGGCATAATACCTTAATTAAGAAGAAGTGAAGAAGACGATGAGGAGTAAAGAGTGTGTCACGACTAAACTTGAGAAAGAGATGCATAGATGGTTTGGGCCCATAGAGAGGATGGATGAAAGATAACTGGCAAAAGAAATTTACGGTGCGAATGTGGATCGAAGGGTCGATAGGGTAAGACCATGGAAAACATACCTTGACCAAATTTCCCAAGTTTTTTACAAAAGCCAGGTAAAGAGTACCCTTAATCGGCAGGCTTGCATGAGGAGAGTGATGAATGTGGATGAAGCAAGGAAAATATGCCGAGATCGTAGCAGATCTGTGGTATCTGCCTACCCCAACGGGAAACGGGCGTGATGATATGGATGTATGTATGTGTTTTACACGCAAATTTTCTTTAATCTATACATTTTATTAAAATTAATTTTCGAAATAAATACACAATTAAAATAGTCTTTATTTTGGACAAAATTTTACTAAGAATACAATTTATACACTCATTGCATGAACTTAGTCAATACGGCTGCAGTATGAGTTCGGGTGCAGACTATATATTTATACCCCATTCGTTTCGCTCAACGTAGAGTTCATTACAATAATTAAAATCAACTTTAGCTGTTTTGGTTCGCTGTATTAACGTATTTGTCAGGTATAATTATAAAAGAAATATACCTGCACTGGCATAGAATAAAAAATATCACTAGTCTGGTACCTAAATGAAAAAGAATTGTGTTTTAAACGCAAATATTCCTTAATCTTTATATGTTATAACTAGCCTTTCGGTTCGCGTAGCTTCAAAGCTGCGTGAGCGTTTCGGGCTACTGTCAAATTTCACCAAAATCAGCCCATAAATGGCGATATTAGGTTTGTATGGCGGCCATCTTGTTTTCGGCAAAATCGTATTTTTTACTCCCCCCCCAAGCATGTGTTTATACTTGTCACCATTTTTTGTTACACTTCGGGCGGGCCGTCGACCAACTTTTTACCAGGTTCAGATTTTAAAGGTTTGTATACAATTTCTCTGCCTCGAGGCCCATCCGGATATTTTCTCCCAACAAACTTACCCCCCACCTGATACCGTTCCCAATTTTGATGTCAATGAGTCAGTCACTCAGTGAGTGAATGGTAATGCAGTGGTATTATTAATGGAGTCAGGCGTTACTTTGCGGAAATCCATCACTATATGGACAGTCAAAAGTTTTACTTAGCTAAGATCCGCGACAAGCAAAACAATAACAGAAAATCAATAATGTGTGTTTTTCCGTTGGGTTTAGTGGATTTATTTGGAACTTAAACCAAAAACTTACTGAAAACCGGCCATCAACTCCCCACCCACCAACCACTATACACAACGCCAAACACACACTATCACTATTCCATCTTGTACACGACACGTGTTTCGCCCCAACACGAGGCATCTTCAGGTATAGTAGACTCTACGGAAGACTACCGAAAAGTGACACTTTTCGGTTTGTTTTACTTGTCGCGGATCTTAGCTAAGTAAAACTTTTGACTGTCCATATAATGCAGTGGTAATTTTTTATTAATATAATATTAATAAAAATTAATTTCCAATATAAATAGACAGTTTGAATACAAGTATCTATTTGTTACAGGTTTACTGAATAAATTAGTCAATACGGCGGCCTTGTGAGTTCGGGTGAAGACTATCTTTATAACCTGTTTGTTCTGCTGAACGTAGAGTTCGTTAAAATAATTAATATCAACTACAGCTGTCTCCGTTCACTGGATTGACTTATTTGTATACGTATAAAAGTCTAGATAACCTGATAAACTTCGTTTCACCTCGATGTCTCATCTCTCAGTAATTTTTACCGCTTCTATCACGGGCAGTGTGAATTTCACGACCGCAGAACTCGCCGTAAAGGAAGATTCCATCCCCACCATCTGGATCTACTAAGGTGCGTTTCTCTCTTAACTTCTTTCCACGCACCACCAGTTTGTGGAACCAGCTACCCTCGGCGGCGGCGGTCAAAAAACAAGCCTATACATTTTATACTAGCGGCGTTGATTGCTTTCCATCAGGCGACACGCTTGCTCGTTTGCCCACCTATCCCATAAAAAAAAGATTATAACTTTTGATCAGCGATTATCAATCATATTCAATCTTCCAATTTCAATTAATCGAGATCAATCTGCTATCACGACCAATTGGCTCAGTGGCGGGGCCCTCCTCCCGCGGAGTCAATGGTCGCGGGTTCGATCCCCGCATCGGAATAAATATATGTATGGATTACAAATATTTATTCCAAGTCTGGTAACCCCGTCAATTCTCATTGGACAAGCGTGGTGGGTTAACGTCCGTTCCTCCAGAAATGGAGAGCCCCGTGCTCAGTAGTGGGACATATATGACAGTTTTGTATCAGTTAGACAATAGAGCCGTCACGAACGCCATTTATTGACAGTAATTGCAAGTACGAAATTGGCAATTTGGAATTTTTCGTTTTTCCAGCTGTTCTTTTAGGATTTCCTTATATTTTTTATTCATATACTTACCCTGTATTAGAGCGAACAAAATAAAAAAAATTATTCAAATCGGTCGAGCCGTTTTTGAGTTTTAGCAAGACTAATAAAATAGTCCATTGCCACTTAGTTTGCTAATTCGAAAGGCTATGTCGGTGACTTTTGATCTCCGGCGGATTTGTTCATTCCGGATCATATCTACTAGAGAAACTCCAAGGATAACTCTCTCCATAGCTCTCTGAGCGACTGTGAAGCAGACAGACAGAGTACAGGTGGGATACACTGATCAAAGACTTTTGTCTTCAGACTCTGAGGTATGGGCGACGAGAAGACCTGACAAAGTTTACTAAATGCTGTCCAGCCTAGCTGAATCCGTCTATCGGTTTCTTTCTCCGTCACGTTTGTCGGAGATCCGACAATCGTTGGAGCAGACGAGTGCTGGAGTGGAGACCGCGTCTCGGTAAACGTAGTGTGGGACGCCACTGGGCTAGATAGTGCGATGATCTGCACAGGGAGGAGGAGAAACTGGAGGAGCCAAAAATCTTTTTAAGATTTCTGAAAAATTGTACATGTGATTACTCAAAAACAATCAGTTTCAACGCTGTTTCTATTGGTGATAGAGCTGAAAGACTTAGACCAATCGAAGCAGTATAATTTTTTTTGATCCGAATAAACAATAAAAAGACTTTTTTCCCGCCAACTTACATCAGTGACGTTGTGTTTTTATTTCATTTTCATAATCTTATATTATTATCAGTTATATTGTTTAATTGTGGTGGCGTATTATGCAATACAGTTCGATTAAAGTGTATAAGTGAAGTGATATGAAATAAATGCGTGTATCGTAACTTTTTAAATTGACTGAAAAAGTCCATAGAAGGTTTTTGATAAAATTGCCACCATTTTATCAAGACGTAACGTGAGCTGACTTGTTACATTTCAAGAGATTGGATATTATTGTATATTACTTGACACTGGCATAATAGTTGCAAATAATTGCCATCGAAGAAAAAAAAAAATAAAAAAAATGTTGACGGCTGCGTCATTTACAACGTTTTCGCTTTATTCCATCGATATAGTACAGAAAATGAACTTGGCCGCCTTTTTACATTGATTCTGTACGACTGTCGTGACTATAACAAATGGCAGTATTATAACGGTTGTTCACCGTATACGTAATAAACGAACGTCTTCCCCGTTTTTAGCTCAGCCCGCTTCCCCCGGACACAGGAACCATAATTCTTAGTATTGTTCTCAGCGTCTTCAAGAAAACCGGTGGTACGAAGTTCAGTCTAGGACAGTCCTTTGTGCTGTATGAGTTACTGCCAGCGAAACGGACGAGACTCGCTGGGATATTGTGTGATTTTTGAATTTGTAATTTGCCCGTCGACGTGAGATGGAGCGGGGAATTGTGTATATCTGTATGTAGAACAACGCTTAGAATTTATTATTAATTAACTTTTTCTTTTCTTTTCTTTCTTTATTATGACAACCAACTGCTCTAGTGGAACTGCATAGCCGGCCTTTAAGAAAAGTGTCTTTATGGGAGGGGCAAGGGGAGGGAACAAGGTGAGAGAAGCGGGTTTGGGCCTCCGGAATTGAATCACTCACCGTCCGAAGCGCGGTAGCTAAGCTACCACTCAGACGCCGGTTTTCTGCGGGAGTGTGGTACTTCCCCGGTCGAGCCGGCCTATTCACGCTACAGACAAATATTACACCAATCTTGACAAAGTATTCGTCTGCAGCGTGGCTCTACCACTTCATTCTTTTTAAAATTTTTCCGGTTTACTGAGCTTTCGCTTTATTCGTCGATATGGTCATACGTTTTAACAGGTTTCAAACAACGAGTGCAGGGATTCCTAGACCCAACTTTTAATTGGCTTATTAAGACCCAAATGTAATTAACTACCATACATACTAAACATTAATTTAAGCTCCCCCTTTTTCCTCCAAGCGACCCACTTACCGCAAAAGCGGTGACACCCATAATTTCCACCTAAACGCTTGGAAAAAAAATGAATTAATTCCCCACATGCATCAAACTGTCGTCCTTTCCACCTCACCGCTGACATGTTTATGTGAAGCATTTTCTTTATTTTCAGGGTTCCCTGAATCAATTCATCATAGAACTACATACATTCTTTCATTAAACCGGGTTAATAAAAAGATTTTCAGTCAACAAGCCAGTATTAGTTCCGCTTCCGGTTGTGAGTTCCGCTTCCGGTTGTCAAACAGTAAACTTTACGTACAACTTGTCCGTAAAAATAATACAACAATACTGGTTTATCCTCGTTATTATAACAAGTGGTTTACTGAACATAAACATTAACAGATCTGGAATATTAATGGAGTCAGGCGTTACTTTGCGGAAATCCATCACTTTGCGGACAGTCAAGTTTTACTTAGCCAATATCCGCGACAAGCAAAACAATAACAGAAAATTAATAATGTGTGTTTTTCTGCTGGATGAAGTGGATTTATTTGGGATTTAAAACAAAAACTTACCGAAAATCGGCTATCAATTCTCTTTTGCAATTAACAACTTTTCGGTTGTCTTCTGTAGAGTCTACTATACCTGAAGATGCGTCGTGTTGAGGCCTGAGGTTGAAATACGTGTCGTTTAAAAGGTAGAAAGGGGGTAGTGTGTGTTTGGTGTTGTGTATAGTGGTGTAAAGTAAATCCACCTCATCCAGCAGAAAAACACACACTATTAATTTTCTGTTATTGTTTTGTTTGTCGCGGATCTTAGCTAAAACTTTTGACTGTCCACATAGATCTGGAATACTTTGGTTCTCCAATTTTGTCATTATTAAATAATACGCAAATAAAGTAATAATAATTTATTTTTCTTAAACACGTAATTGCTTTATATCGAGTGATACTCCTGCTCGTGTGCCTTTCTATCTCATAAAAAATATACTCATAGTTTTACGTACATATATATCGTATAGGTACAATGTGTATCGTTCGATTATCGATTCAGAGAGATCATGTCAAAATCACCAAATAATATATATATATATATATATATATATATATATATATATATATATATATATATATATATATATATATATATATATATATATATATATATATATATATATATATATATATATATATATATATATATATATATATATACATGTACAATTATATCTTATTAGTACTTTATTCACACTTTATCAATTTACATTTTATATTTTGTATCTCAATTTCTTATGCCTGACAGGTGACATATCTATCCTTACACGTCATTCGAGCTAATCTTTTTGTTCTATATAAAACAATTTATTTCAAATTTTAAAATTACTTATTTAAAAAGAATTAATATAAAAGGTTTTAATATATTCAAATAAAAAGTTATTACATTAGCGGTATTTTCATATATCACTACAATACATATGTATGATTATCGACGACTGAGTGGCTCAGTGTCGGGACTCCTGCCTACGGGGTCAAGGGTCGCTGGTTCGATCCACGCATTGGGATAAATATATGTACGGCCTACAGATATTTATTCCGAGTCTGGTAACTCCGCCAATCCGCATTGGACAAGCGTGGTGATCACTTTTCTATATTTTTCTTTAGCAGACCAAACAAACAAGTATGCGGGTTGATTGCTCGGTTAGCTATAAAAAAATTATTTGCCGTCTAATTTAAAAGCACAATAGATATCTGACAGAACCACACATTTATACAGGGATGGCTGCCGGTGTATTTATTTTCGCGGCCATAAATATGTCTTCACCTATCCCACGTCGGTTTCCACTTTCTCGCAAACGCGAAAACTCGCAATAAATAATTGTGAGCGAAAGGGCGAATTATTCGAAACGTATAAAGCGAAATAAATTTGTACACACGCGGCGAACCTTTCTGAATTATCGCCTGCTAGTAGGTACTCAAATATCGCGTTCAATTATGTATACTTCTAATGCAGACTTAGTTAAAGCTAAGCTGAAAACATCAATTATAAAGTAAATAAATATATGTATGGATTTATAAATACAATATTTATTTCGAGCCTGTTAACCCCCCCCCCCCAATCCGCTTTTCCTTTCCTGTATATCTTTTCTTCTCTATTCCTTCCCTTCCTCTCCGCCAATCCACGATCTGCCATGCCAATGGATGTGTGGCTAGGAACGAGCTTAGTCGCAAGCGTGCTGACCGTCTCGGGATCGGGCTCCCCCGGGTAATATGGTGCCTTACATGCATGCAGGGCTCTGCAGGGGCTGACCTCCATCCTCCCTTGCGGCTCGTGGGATTCACTATGACAAATCTTAATATAACTAATTCGTTAAAAAATTGCAGCGACGTGGTTCGCCATCCGTCATGTCCTCATTCCCACGAGGGCGAGAAGCGACGAACGGAGAGCCGTTTCGCTACGATGTATGTGAGAGGAAGGATGTATGAAAAGATGAATGAGTGTGAAGGAAGCGAGAAAGGTGTATCGGGATCGTGGCGGATGGAGATCTGTGGTCTCTGCCTAACCCTTCAACGAGACAGGTGTGACTATATGTATGTATGTATGTATAAACTTAGCGGATTTCATCTGAACCACTCAAAGAATACGTATTGAACAATATACTTGTAATCAATATAGAAATGTGGGTACTTTTTAGGTCGTCAAAAAATATATTTGTATATAATCAAAAGGTATGCGGCAGCGGGCTCCTCTGTTCCCCTTTAAGTAAAAAGATTTAGGGCGTATGTTTGGTCCTGTGTTGGAAAATGAGCGATGGCGTACACTTTACAACCACGAGCATTATGAACTGTACAATGAGCCGAACGTCATCAAAAACGTCAAAATTGGATGCCTTCGTTGGACTGGACACGTGATACGGATGGACGAGGCTAGAGTACCCAAACGCCCATTAGAAGGCAAACCAGATGGTTGTAGAAGCCGCGGAAGGTCTAAGCTAAGATGGCTAGATGGAATCGAGGGCGATATAGAGGCAATCGGTCTGAGGAGCTGGAGTGAAAAAGCCAAATGAAGATCCGATTGGAAAAATTTAGTAAATCATACGAAGGCCCACCCGTTGTTATAATGCCTTAATGATACATTTAAAAGTATATACCAATATGAAGTATTAACAACCTAAATGTCTCAGTAACGAATTCCACTTGGCTTGGAACACAAAACTTGGTGTACGTGGGTTCGATTCCCACATCGCGATTAGGTTGTGTTGTCATCGATTCTTTATACCTCGCCAATCAGCCTTGGATACGCGTGCTTATTTAAAGCCCATTCCTCCAAAAATGGGGGAAATGCCCGTGCCCGACAGTGGGAAACATATGAGTTATAAAAAAAAATCACATCCAGTGAAGTAATTAATATAAATTATAAGGTGAAATAATTCAAATAAACAGTGATTGTTGTATCCGTCCATCATAAGACGGTGTTTCAGAGAAGGTCAAGTAAAAAGGCACATTTTTTTGAGATTTAAATCATAGAAAATGTGTCTCTACTTAAGGCACTGAAATATTTCCTATATCCTGAAATATTATAAATCACACTTCAATTCCAAAGCTATAAAAGATAATTACACACTATGATTTAATAATGGATAATACGTATAATGTAATATAGGATTCTTTTTTTCAATATTTCTCTCTTTAGTTACAAAATATATATTTTGTTGTAGCTTAGCGCCATCTAGTATCGAATAGCGCAACTAATGTTTAAACTATAATTACATGTTCATTTTAATTATTAGTGTTTGAATATGTTCAAGTACATATTATTCATTTAGAATATTTCATTTATAAAAATACATTTTAAAATCAAACCATCATATAAATAAATTGATATTACTAGGTTTTTCAGATAATATATATTCTGTATATATTCTGTAGTACTTGATTTCATACAAATAGTTAAAAATCTATTCTGATCTAACAATAACATAACTAACGGGTAAAATAATATTAAAGAGGTATTTAAGACCATAAATAGACGAGAAATAATACACAAAAAGAAGTCTAAAGCGTTGTGCTTTAGACATTCTCTACGACAGTGTGGTACAATTCACACACCTTATTAAATCTAACATTTGAGTCTGTATAATATTCGATTTGTCCGCTCTCAATTTATGTTAGTGTTGTGTCCATCTATAATTAGGATTACATTTAAGTATATTTTTAGAACTATTAAGAATAATGTACAATCAATGTAACTCCTGTTGATGATCCATAAATAATATATAATAAATAATATTTAAGTACAAAATTCGGGTAATTTATCATCCTCATCAGCCCAAGTAATCCATTGTTGAAAAAAGGGGTACTAGCAAAGACAGAATTATCAGCTTTAGCTGCACAGTATCTACTACCGAGTGGTTTCTTGTTCTATCTCATCGGAAGACTTTCCATAGGTACTACGCTGGTCATGTGACGATCTCTACTATAGCGCTCGTCAACTCATCATCATCGCTCAAGACCGACCCCAATGAAGAAGCACTGTGGACACCCTCTGCCCCATCTCGGGGACATAGGACCATAAGAAGAATCACTCCAGTTAACTATCATCTTAGATAATTGGAAATATCCCCATGCGTCACTCCAATTAACTAACATGTTAGGTAATTAGCTCATGTCAATCAATGAAATCTTGAAGGCTGTTTATTTTTTTTTTACGGAATAGAAAGGCAAACAAGCAACCTTGTCGCCAGATTGAAAGCAATCAACACTGACCATAGACATCCGCATGCTTTAGGCATTACAGAAGCTTTGCTGGCCTTTGGGAAATGTGTAGATTTTCTTTTTGAAGGTTCCAGTGTCGAATAAAATAAATGATAGTAGTGTTTCGTTGAAATCTATTTTTATGGGATAGAAGGCTTGGCTTGAAGGACTCCTTTCTTCTTAGTCTTCAAAATAAGGAGACTAAGAAGAAAGTAGGATCCTTTTTTGTACAGATAACGTGCAAACTTGTGTCTTTTTTGGAGTTGAAGTGGATTAAATCTTACTGATCCAAATCGACGATTTGGTCAGAAATCCAGACTTCGTTGTCTGGAATTCTGACAGAAAACTAGATAAATTGGGGAGAAGGATCTCTTCACTGGAACTAGTTACACATATAACTAGTTCCAGCGAAGAGATCCTCGTCCCCTATTTATCTAATTTTCCGTCTGAAGTCCATACTTCGTTAGACCAAGTCGCGGAGTTCGCGAGCGAGATAAAATATATATTCGTGTTTAGTCTTATAACATAAATAACAATAACACATCAACAAAATAAGATTTAATTCGTGCGGTGCTAATTTAAAAGTTACCCCAAATTACATTATCACACACCGCCTTTTAGGTAGCTCATTAACCACTGAATCCGACCGAGACCATAAATATCACTTCCTTGGCGCATTTTAGTGTACACAATTTTCATTTTAAGGTTGCTAGTCAACTCTTTATGATTATTTATCCCCTAGTTCATTATCACCACTGCAGACGGGGCCGCCGCGTCAGCTTTCTTTTGTCGGTTTGTTTGATAATTAAACTACATTTTCGTTTTGTTGTATAGTTTTTTAAAAGGAAATATTTTTTTTTATGGGATAGGAAGTCAAACGAACAGGCGTGTTATCTGATGGAAAGCAATCAACGCCGCCCACAGACTTCCGCAGCGACATAAGCAATGCGGAAGCGTTGCTCACTTTTTTTTATACTTTTTGTTTATTGATAAGTTTACAATTTTGTTTCACTGCCTGCCGAACTAGGGCGAAACCTGTACTACGGCAGACAATTCCCTTCTGTGACATATTTATGATTTACATATATTTACTTGCTATACTTAATATAACTTAACAAATTTAAAATTAAAAAAAAACTTTATGAAGTTATACAAACCAAAAAGATTTATTTTGTCTGTATGTGTCTGTGTCTGAATGTATATTTAATTTATTTTATTTAATGCTACTAAAGTAATGTTTATTTAATATCAATTCTGTAGAATTATATGCCAGGTTGGATAGCCATTTGTTTATGAGTTTTTTTTTATTGAATTGATATTTAGATTATTAGACTTCTCTATCCGATTTAATTTAGAAAAAAAAATGGAGCTTAAAAATTATATTGTCGTTGGTCAAAGCTAGTTTTAGTTGTGTTCTTTAAGAAAAGTTGTAGTTCTTTAAGGAAAGTGTTATTATGAGAGTGGTAATGGGAGAGGGAAGGTAAAAGGAAGGGGGAGGATGTTGGGCCTCCGGAACTCGGCCACTCACCGTACGATACGGTGAGTGGCCGACTCACCGTATCGTACGACGCGATAGCTAATAGATAGGGAGGATCGGTAGGTGAAGACCGAGAAAAACATACCTTGAACATAAATCGACGTGAAATGCGTTTTTTTTTGTGCTGAAAAGTTGTATTATGTGTTTGACGATATCATTTTTGATGACCGTGACGAGGTGTTGGAAATTTGCTGGTTTTTATTCTTTACATTTATACATACATACATATAGGCACGCCTGTATCCAGTAGGGGTGAGCAGAGACCACAGATCTCCATCTGCTGCGATGTCGGTACACTTTCCTTGCATCGTCCACACTCATCACTCTCCTCATGCAAGCTCGCCGGTTGAAGATACTCTTGACCCTTGGCCTTTAAAACTTCAGCAGTTTGGTCAAGGTATGTTTTCCGTGGTCTTCCCCTACCGACCCTATCATCCACATTCGAAACGTACATTTACATTTATATTGTGATAAAATATGTAATATCCACCATATTTGCATATTTATTAAAATACCCCCCCCCCCTATCCACTTTAAGTCTAGTCGCTGATATCTCACATTTCTAAAGGAGTGAACACCAAACAGTTTAGTTTAGTCTATTTAGAATACTATATTTCTGACTGTACACATAATAATGGATTCTCGCAAAGTAACACCTGACTCCATTAATCATCGGATGCAAAATAGTTCGTAGTATTTGTGAGGATCTGGATTGTGCTATATCATCCCATATCTTGAGCTGGATCAGGTGGTGTGAGGAGTCTCCAGCCACGCCCAGAGCAAGCGTCCACCTATCGGTAAAGCATATCGGTTCGAGTCTGCGCACTCAGGCGATTGGTTTCCAGTATCGATAGAGTATACAAGATGTATGTCTCGAGTATTCACTCTATAGTCTTGTACTATAAAGGAATACCTATTAAAGACTTTGAATGCTGTTTCATATGCAACATTTCAGTTGTATTTGAGATATGTGTTAAGTCTTGATTCTAAACTTTTAAACTGTAAAGGAAATATAACTGATACTAATATAAGATTGTAGAAATGAAATAAAAAGACAACGTCACAAGTGTAAGTTGGCGGGAAAAGTCCAGAGCGCTTACTTCTTTTCTTTTCTTTTCTTTGTTGGCAATTAGTTATAACTATTATGCCAGTGTCAAGTAAAATACAATAATATCCAATCTTTTGAAATGTCCAAGTCAGCTTATCACGTGACATCTTGATAAATTAGTGGCCATTTTACCAAAAACCTTCTATGGACTTTTTCAGTCAACTTAAAAGTCACGCATTTATATCATATCACTTCACTTATACACCTTACTCTATATTGCATAATACGCAACCACAATTAAACAATATAACCGATAATAATATAAGATTATAGAAATAAAATAAAATTTAAACGTCACTGGTGTAAGTTGGCGGAAAAAGACCAAAGCGGTTACTTCAAGTAAATCATAATCAAATATAGTGTTGTACCACGCCTCCTACCGCTGAATGGGTTTCCAATACTCAATAGCTATCGATAGATATCGATAGGTTAGTCTCCGCCCAGCCGGCACGAGGAAAAAAATGTCCGAGCGCGCATGTCCCGTCGCCCGAACGGTTCGGATAGAGACATAAAGTGTTATCGATAAAACACCTAGCATTCTTGACATTCATAACATCAATTTTTTTAACAGCATCTTTACATTTTATATATCCACGCGTATCCCCCACAGGGGTTAGCAGAGACTACAGAGCTCCATCGCTACCATTCATCGCAGCGAAAAGGCTCTGCATTAGTCGCTTTCCGCCCTCGTGAGAATCAGGACGTGACGGGTGGCGAACCACGTCGCCGTCATTTTCAACCAATTTGGTATATTAAATTCGTCTTAGTGAATCCCACGAGCCGCAAGGGATGGAGGTCAGCCCCAGCAGAGCCCTGCATGCTGAAGTAAGGCACCATAGTACCCGGGGGAGCCCGATCCCGGGATATCTTTAAAACGAAAGATAACGATATGTTATATTATCTATAACACTTAATATTAACATCCTTTTTTTAATTTATTGTATAATTAATTTCTATGATACTCTGTGCTTATTATTTTTTTAAATGTATGTATATACATAGGCATTTAGGTAAGGGCTTTCCCCGCCAAGTTGCATTAGTTACATAGAGCTTTTATTTCATTTTTATAATGTCGTGTTTTTATTTGTTATATTGTTTGAGTCTGGTGACCTATTATTCAACATAGGCGTAACAGTGAAGTAAGTGAATGAAATAAATGCGTGTACCGTGTCATTTTAACTTATCTGCAAAAGTCCGTAGAAGTTTTGGTAGGATGGCCACCATTTTATCAAGACGTACTGCAACAAGCTCAATTATCATTTGAAGATACATGTTATTATTTTACTTGACACTGGCACAATAGTTATAGATTATATAATTGCCATCAAAAAAGAAGAGAGAATATATTTGGGTATGTTATAATATATCCGAATGGGTTATCTGTATATTACGTTGTATACAACACACGTTAATAAATTAATTCAGTTATATCTATATTGTAATATTAAAAGAAATGATTAGAATACGTTTTATATACACGAACAAAAGATTGCGAAAAAAAAAATCGGGAATATGCTCTTCATTTATTTTCCTTTTAAATGTCACAAAGTATGTTATATCCACGATATTTATTCAAACACCTTACAATACATACATATAACCTCCCCC